>VWZF01005609.1:858475-981339 GCA_013396755.1 Sclerurus mexicanus
TTTATTTAAAAATTATTTTTCTCATGGATATTTGGACCTAGCTCACAAGAACAACATAAAGCTACAGCCACAGAACCAAGATGAAGTTAGCAAAATACTGGTTTTGTTAATCTTGTCAGTTTGTCAATGTTCAGACCAGGCTTTAATATGACCTTCAAGCTGCTTTCTTCCTTTCTGCTGCTTTGTGCCAGCTGTGAATACAGAAGGAGTACCTGTCACTCCTGCCAAGGTAGCCTGGACTCTGATTCCTATCCAGCTATCTCTTCTTGCCTGGACTGCTCTCCAATTCTGTGCCCATTTATAGATCCCAGGACACTCCCTTGTCCTCATCTTGCTGTGTGACCAAGACATTTTCCCACCAGATGGATCTGGTGGAGGAGCTGCTTTGCAGCTGTGCTATCCCAGTTACCTAAAAAGCATTGCAGCTGAAAAGCCTTGTTTGGAAGACTGTTATGCCAAGCTACAGGCTCTGTGCTCAGGCAGGCTCTGCTATTAAAGGCAGCTGGGTGGAGCATTAGCAGGTTTGCAGGTTGCCGTCATTTATCTTAGAGGTGACCTAAATCAACTCAATGATCCACCTATCTGGGACAAACACCCACACAGTTCCTTCCTCCTGCAGCATCTTTTGATGCCCTCATTCCAGCATTGATTACAAATACTTCTCCTAAGACCATGTTCATTGCTTTATTCATCCCACACATCAACCAGAATCTTTATGTATTCTTGTGGATCACCTGTTAAGTTGGTTGACTTGGGATAGGGAGCAGGATTGGAAATTAGACAGTATCCAGGTGTATTTAAAGCAGAAGTAATCCCCTGGGAATGTAAAAGAGAATTGTGGGAATATATTGTAGGAGTTCCTAAATGTCAGCTCAGCTGTTCTCACTTCTGCTGTGTCCTCACTCTAAAGTGATTACCTCAGGACTTTTCTTACATAATACCTAAGTTTCAACCTCTGCATCTAGCTGCAGAGGTGACTATGGATTCAAAGGATGTGTCAGCATGAATACAGGGACGTGTCTGCTGACCATCAGGTTATCTGGGTCTGAGTCAAAGGCCAGAAGCCAGGGCAGGATTGAAGCAAGTCCTACCCTCAGCTGGTTCTTGGTTGTGTTAACGACTCTTGAGGAAAAAGCAGATGTGGGTTTGCATGTTTCCAGGGTTAAGGGGGAAAACCCCTTTCATTTACAGCCCTTTACTGTGGAAAAGTCTTGCCTGCTCTTGCAATCTCTTACTCTTTCCTCTTCTTAGCACATGTGATCAAAGAAACAATGAACCTTTTTTTTCCCTCCCCACAGTGAGGGTTGTGTGTTTCTTCTAGCAATGCCAAGGGACTTTGACTCACCCAGCAAAGCAGGACATTCAAAACCGACTCCTGGGTTTGTAGGCAGTGTGATTTTATTGTCCTTCCTGTTCCTATTGTTTCAACAGGTTCCCACAGCCAGTGTCACCATAGAAGGAGCTTCTGCCCTCAACCGTGTCCGCTGGGCCCAGGCTGGGAAGGAGGTAGCAGTTGGTGATTCAGAAGGCCGCATATGGGTCTATGATGTTGGAGAGGTATTATTGTTTGGCTTTTGGGGTTTTTTGTGGGTTTGGCTTGTTTTGGTTTCTTACTTGTTTGTTTGGATTTGTTTTGGTTTTTAAGATAGGCTCCTGGAGATTAACACATTCAAGTTTGAGAAAGAATAAGGGAGATTTCTTTCCATGGAGTCCCCATTGGATTTGGGTTACCAGCAGTGTGTTAGTCATAAAGTTACCTTGCAAGACTTAACTCATTAAAGTCTCATGAGAGAAGTCTCTTTTGAAAATTTTCACTGTTTTTAAAACTGCTTTGTTAATGGTTCTATGGGTACAGTTGGAAAAACTTAAAAAAACATAAAGAGAAAAATCAAGGTGGAAAAAGATGCAGTGCTGCTCTGCAGTTGGTCCTGAAGGAGTCACCTTTTATACTCCAGTATCTCTTATGACTGGATAATGCTGTACGTTTTTCTCAGCATGACAGGTACAGAATGCATCTGTTCTTTTGATGCTTCCTAATATTTCATATGTCTGAATATGTGCAAAAGTACTAACAGGAGGAAATGAGAGGTGTCGTTGTGGAGGATTGTAGTTGCATGCATGGTAAAAGAGTATGCAGGTGCTGAGAATAGCAGTATGCATGTTCTGTATCTAATGCTGCTCTCAATTCACCCTACTACATCTTATGAAAAATGCGTAAACTGCAGTGTGTTTGGCAGTGATGAATCTACCTCTTTGTTGATGAATGCTGTATAAAGTGTTCCATTGGCATTACAATCCCTTGGAACAGTTAAGGGTGAATCTCTGAGCAATCAACTTTTATGTAGGGAATTTGTTTTCCATCATTATCTGTGATAGGATACTGAGATATCCATCTCTACACAGTAGGGAAACATTATAGAATGCATACAGAATTATCTGTAACTCTCATAAAGTGATTTTATGGCCCAGAGCAAAATTGCTTGTGCATGACTCATATTTTTGGATTGCATTCACTTGTTCAGGAGTTGCCCTTCCTCACAAATGTTTTCTGAAACTTGTTGCCATATTGTTAGCATAATCTCTAAATTGTCGAAGGTTACTGTGCTCAGATTTCCACTGTGATGCTGGCAGGTCAGGCTGTTTTTATTTATTTGTCACTTTTACATGACTGTTCTGTAAAGGTGTTTTTTATGTCTTTCAAGTGATATGACAGGCTATGAAAATGTCTTTGATGACAGCACAGTCTCATCTTGTCTGGGAGTTTAGACAGGCTGTAGAAATGTTCCTTGTTGCGTATCATACACCAAATCATTCACTGAATTGTTTATTCCTGCAAGCTCACCCAGGAGAAAATAGATTTAGTGGTCTATGCAGAAGTAGTAATATTTTAAGAGTTTGGCCTTTCCTCTGTATAATCAGACGTCAGCTTGCAAAATGAGTCACAGTGATACACTCAGATGAAAAACAAAGACAGGCTTCTATTACTTGAAGAAGAAAAGGGAGTCATTCAACAGTATAGATTTGTGTGAGTCCAGTGTTACATAAAGGGCTCTGCTTCAAGGATGTAGCCTGCCCCACCCGTGCAGAGGCTCAGTGTCTCCAGCTCAGCTCCATATGCGCTTATGTAAACCAATGGTTGCCCATCCATGGGGCTGCTGAAACACCGTTGCCACCCCTCCTCCTCTCCTGTAATGAATAAAGGAGTTCATGAATTTGTTGCCTGGTCCGTTCTGCCAGTATCAGTCTCGGCAGTAATTTCTGTATCAAATTTAGAAGAGGTGGTCTGGGGTGCAACAAGTTCAGATGCTATTGGGGCTGTTGTGTTGTTAGTGTCTTTTTCAGGTTTAAGAAAGGGTGCTCATATATTCTCTATCTCAACTCTTCTCACTATGAAGCCTCAAGTGAGATTCAGAAACCTTTTGCAGCTCAAGAGTCTGGAACTGAGGTCATGTACAGTGAATAACAGCCTCTTCAGTCATTAACCCTGTGTGCCAGTCCATAAAGAGCTCTTTGATGAGTGATTCCGTGCTTAGCTGTCCTCAGGCATGACGCACGGGGGACTCACAGCATGCACATGCACCTTTGGAATGGCAGAAATATGGCAGCCTTTACGGCTGTCGCTTTACTTCAGTGTGCAGACACCAGCCCGTTCCTTGGCGTAGCTGAGGTTCTTCTTTGACTGTCTTCTTTGTATGGGTTTGTTTCTGGGATATGGTGAGGGTAGTCTGGCAATTTAAAAGGGCAGTCCTGCTCCTGCCAGCCACCTCTACCCATATCCCTCACTGACCACTTTTTGTGCAGGTAGCAGTGCTTGTTACCACTTACATTGTGTGGAGGGAGACAGATCAGTAGAGATGTATTTATTTATTTTCTTTGGGATGTTTTTCTCCATGGACTGATGCAGCATGGGAGTAGATGAGTGAGCATGGGGCTGGGAGCTGGACTGTACAACACCTGGCAGCACCTAACTTTCATATTTGTCCCAGAAGTGTTGCAAATCCTCACACTAAGTTGTGACAGTTGACCTTTCAGCAATAGTGCTCTTCCCATCTTCTACAATGTCAGCTTCTGAAAAGGCCTCATCACTGGAAGAGCTCACCCTTGCCTGACTGATAACTTAGCAGCATCCACTTGTTTGAAGGTGCCTCTCACTGATTTGGGAAGAGGGGTGCGATTACTTGCACTGAAAAGTCAGCAGGCCACTTTACAAAGACCCTAAATAAACTCACCAAAACCATTTATGCTTCACTTACACTGCACCCTTTTTAAAACCTTTCTTTTCTCATGACTGTTCCAAGTATCTCATTAGATCTGCTGTAAATTCATAAAGCATTGGTTCCATTAGGGAAAAAAAATGTGATTATATTTGTATCTTAATAAAGCGCAGTGTCTTTGAATTTCGTATCACTAGATAAACAATTTTTCTTACCTGTTTGAATAGACAGCATTGATTCCATGAGTTTTGATTAAAACAGAAAACATCAGATTATCAAATCACTAAGGAAAAAAAAATAAGTGGTAGGAATTTTTACATTGGTAGATTTATCATGGGTTTAAGGAACTATCCTAGAGAGCAGTAAAGTTCATTGCTGCTATTAACCCATATGGTGGAAAGAGAAAACATCTGACCTGAGTGAAAAACATAGGACACGAGGCCTAACCTTGTATCCTTTGTGAAGGCAAGGAAGTGTCAGGGCTGGTTTTGCTTGTGTAAGAGTTTAGGATTTGGCCCTTGTTGGTATGTTATCCATTCATGGTCTTATGACACAAGGCATGTCAGAAACATGAAGAACATGGCAGGGTCCATCCAGGAAGTTAAAAATAATGGTGACATTTTCAGTTAGGCTATGTAGTGTTATCTCTTTAGAGTATGTACTTTTAGTTGTTTGATTTCGGCATCACATCTGAAAATAACTGAACACATTTATTTTCACAGTGAGGGGTCTATTTTCTCCTCTATGCGTGTGCTTTATGCCCATTAGCATTAATGGGAGTTATACACACACTTCCAGGGGAGAGGAGACTTAAATAGTCCATATAGATGTGCTCTTGTGGATCAGTAAGCACTGACCTTAAGAATGTAAATTATAAAATGAAATAAAAACCCAAACACACAAAAATCTGATTGTTTCAGTGTGATGGGATCTTAAACCTATATAACTTAACCAGAATATATAACCAGTCATTGCAAATACACTCTACTCTCTAAGATCTAAATACTCAAACTTTTGCTGGGCTAGTATTTGTGATATTATTATCATGATAGTTTGTACAATATATTTTAGCTTCTGTAACCTTACAGCTTATTTACTGGGTAGCAGGATTTCTGTATAGTAAAGTTGATTTTAACAGAACATGGACCACTGACTCTAGATTTGTTCACATGTCCAGATGATTGATAGTTAGACCTAACTGCATGTCTGTTTTGGAGATATATTTTCTAGAAAGCTTGCTCTCATTGTGTACGCTTCAGTGATGTAACACAGTGGATGCTGTCATAAATATTCCCTAACAACCATGTTTGTTGCTTACCTGGCTTATTGAGAATGCTCTTCGCACCTTTGGTTGTGAAAGAAGCAGCTTCTCATCTACCTTTCATTATTTCTTTTTTCTTTTTTCCCCCCCCCCCCCCTCCATTTATCTCTTCCAGGTCATATTCTGCTTGCACTGTGAGTATATACGTAGAAACTGTAAATCAATGACTTATTATTTAATTGTAATAAAATATGAAGTGTGTTTGTAGCACAGAACTGCAGGGTTTGAAACTGTAATCACAAGAAGCTTAATGCAGCATGTTGTTTTGTTAAACTAGTTATAGGACAAACTGTTGCATCTGTTTGGTGGTCTTTCAGACCATTGATTCTAATCATGCTTTTCAAAGGCAATTAGTGTGACAGGTGGAACTGGAGAAAAGTAAGAAAAGGTCTTTCTCTAGACTGTCCAGGAAGGCTGGCTCTGCCAAAGCAAGCCTTTGGGTTCTTTGTGCAGTTATTACCTCTGTCCTCATTTCCTTACAGTGAAATCAGAATTGTATGGATGCTAACATGATTTTGCTAGGTTTCAGAGTTACTATTGACTTAAGCCTTTTTAGGGTTGCTCTGTTAGGCTGTTTGTGTACTTCCCCATTTGCTCCATGATAGGTGTTAATCCTGTATCTCATTTTCAAGTATATGACGTATATGACCGGTGAGGGAGAATCTGGAAACTGCCTGAAGTGTGTGGATGAAGTGGTGTAGTAAGGAGTATCCTGCTGGTACCTATAAAATAATTTCCTTTGATTTCAGCAGCCTTTAACAGCTGCCCTGAGATTCTTTGGGTTCTAGACAGAAATAAGTGTATGTTTGTGACCAACTCCCACATTTCAGCATAGCTATTGAGTCACTTGTTTTTCTGGCTAGAGTGGGGAAGGATTTGTGCTTTGCACTCCTGTCTTGTGGTCCCTGTGTTTCGCTATAGATTTCACACAGAAAATATATCCAGTATCTCTTTCATGCAGTTAAAAACTGCTGTAGCCCAGAGAGAAAAATGAAGCTAGGTTTTGTGTCATATAGTCATCCAGGTAGATTTTCCAGTAGGTTTGGTTTTGCCATCATAAAGCTTCTGTAGAGCATATATTGAGTTGGGAAATGTTTTTGCCACAAGAGCAGAGTTGAGACTCGCCATAAAATGTTTTATTTTAAAGTCTGTGTTGAGTTTTAAGTATTCTTGGAACACAGATAAATGGCTCACGCACATATCGTGAAGGCAAATTTGAGCAATAATAAGGGGTTGTGCTTACAACCAAGTTTTATTCAAAAGCATTCAAAGATTAAGTAAGACATGGTAGTTACAACAACATGCACAATCCAGGCATAAAGGATAATTAAATGGATTGTGTGGCACTGCGTGAATTTCACCATTGATATTTTGCTAGTGAGGTTGGAATGCTGGCCTCAGAGAATTTCAAAAGCATGTTTTAACAAAGCAGAATCTCTTAAGAGTTGTTGAAAAATGTGAAGAGCAAAGGTTTTGATTTGCTTCCCTTCTAACCCCAGTTTTAAAATGTTCAGTCTTGAAAGACTTAAAACTGGAAGTATTTAGATATGACAAATTAAAAAATGCGAGGAAGTTCAGCTTTTTTTTTTACTTGAATAATATCTGAAATATTGAGAACAACCTCCTCATCCCTCATCATTCGAATTTTGACTGATATAGTCAGTATTCACAAGGGGATTTTTGAAGTAGGTTAAATAAGAACTCCCTAATGAAAAAAATGCACTAGTTTGAAATCAGTCAATTTAATTACTGTGTTTTATGAAGGCCATTACCCATTGCTGATTACTAGGGTGATAAAATCTTTAAGCTTTGGTAGCCTCCATAGGGGGTGAGCCGATCTAAGTAGAGCAAAGTCCAGTCATTATCACCCTAAATACTTGTGTTTCTCATTACAATATTCATTACTTTAGGTTACTGTGAACCCTTTGAGGTCTTTATGTAAGCAGTGGTTTATTCTGCTATAGAAAAACAATGTTGTTATGTTGGTAAGTTAAAACCGAGTGTTTATATACTTCTGCAGTTTGAAACGAGACTTGGCTACATATACATATGTAGAAATGCATAGATTTATACTGGTGAGTGTACCTATGCATACATATTGATGGCTGTGTGCTTGTCAGTGAGGTCATATTAGTTTCATAAGAAATGGAAAAGCATATGAGTTACCTTGTTCTTTCAGTGTGTTTTGGTACTTAAAGAAACTGGAATGGAGGCTTGTTTTCTTAATAACAATCTTTATTGGGGAAGCAAAAACTGAGCCGCAGTCTAATTCATGTGAGTTACCTAAGGCTGGATGCTGAGGATTGGAGCTCTTTATCTCCAGCGCCAGCCCAGGGCCTTGTGCTTCCCTTTGCTTCCCACCTCTTGCACATCATGTGGCATTACTGGCTCTCTGCCCATCTCAGTCTCCCTCATCATTGGCTTCAGACTTACAAAGCAGCTTCATAAAACCGTGTTATTTAAAAGATGATGCAAAATCATTTACTCTTTTGTTTAAAAATGTTTGGGTTTGGTTGTTTGTTTGGTTTTTTTTTTTGTAGAGAACACTTGAAAATTATTAGGGAGAGATGTGGATCTGGGCTACTGGGAGAGTAGCCTGTATAACGAGGCAGAGGAACTTGGTATGACTAAATCAGGGAAGTCTGAGCCTGGTGGCAATATAGATGTTTCATGTTCTTGCAGAGATAGGAGTGCTTGGGGCCAGAGAGGAAGAAGTAGTGAAGCTGAGGGCATGCTGCCAACAGTGCATGTGGCTGCAAGCTGGCCATGTATTTGAGTCAAGAATTAGAATAATATTTTTAACTATCAGAAGGGTGAAGTTTCAGAATGAGTAGAGACAGTGGGAAGAACATCCTCTCAAAGTGGAGCCTGTCAGCAGGATTTTGTGATGTGCTGTGTGTGATACAGCAGTGGGTCACACCTGGTGTACAGGGTCACTCTCCTGCCTATGCCCTGGTCTATGCTTGCTCTTAGTAACAACACAGTTTCTTCTGTTTCTCTCTCTAGATAAGTGAACGTGAAATTCCACTTTCATTTTACTATCTGAATGTTACTTGTTAAAATTAAGGGAGGAAGTACCAGATTTTTAATGAAAATACTCTTTTTCTCATTCATTGATTAGACAGTGAAAATAAATAGGAATTAGTGAAAAGAGACAGAAAAGGGTGGGAGGTTTAAAGAGGCATCCTAAAAATTCAGTTGATTCTTAATTCTTAGCTTCCCATTGCCTGTGATAAAATATTTCACTTGTTCTCCAGAGACAGCTTACTCACTCCCCAGAGAATTTCGCAAGGTAAAAAACCATGAGTTTTCAATATGATACAAATATCTTTTATAACAATTCTTCAACTCCTCATCAAAAAAAGAAACCCAGTCAAACAACCAACAAAAATCCGACTCTAGTGCTTTTTATTCATTCGCACTCTGCTTTTAAAGCTGACTTATGTTTCCTTTTCCTTTGCAAAGGCCCAGATCCTCCCCCTGCCGAGAGGATCAGAGAGAACAAGCCACATGTGACAGGAGTTAATCATGTAGCTTAATGCACTATTAGAAGGCACTCAGATAACAAAGTGATGAGAACAGCAGCAGAGAAGCTGTACAGTAAAGCCTGCAGAAGGGGGAGAAGGGAGAGGTGTATGGTATTTTCCTGCTGAGCTGGGAAGCACTGTAAAGGGCAGGAGAGAAAGGGTAAAGGGAGGCCCAGATTGGATATACTGCTCTGTCCACAGTGGCACTACCAGTGACTTCGGTACTATCTCCTCAGTTATTGCTTCTCCTGAAAACTTGTCAAGAGGCGTAGTGGAAAAAATAATCCGTGTCCAGGCTTTCCGTGGTAGTTGTAGCTGCGGCAGTGAAACCTGAACGAGTGCTTTAGCTCATCTGCCCTGTCCTGACCCTGGAACACTGTGTGGTTATACAGGTGTAGTCAATGCATGTTAATAGTGTCACAGAGTATGTATTTTAAATATCTGGTTATTCTGTTGGGTGACATTTTCTCTGAAAAAATACAAAATTTAGTTTAAGCTCAGTTTCTGTGGAGCAATTTGCAAATTTCATTGAAATTCGTGAGTTATAATTGTGGTGTTCAAACACTTCTGAAACAAGAGCTGCTTTGTATAATTAATTTTCTTCATGATGCTTTTGTGGTTTCAACCTGTCACATCCAGTAGCAGTTTTCATTTTGAGAATCCTTAACTATGTTTTCAATCTTTATGGTTTGCAAAATGGTCTGTATTTTGAACATGAAAAAATACTTAATTCGTGACTTGGAAAGTAACAGTTAGACCTAAAATACCAGCTGAGGATAACTCTGGGCCTTAATGCATCCTATTTTGTAGCTAAAATTCTATATTCATTTAAATGCAAAATGTGTACTCCAGTGCTTAGAGTGACAGAAGAATTTGTATCTGGAAGGGGGGGAAAAGAAAAAGAACAAAACCAAACCCCCTGCTGTTTCATGGATGAGCTTTTTCAGATAATGGGATGTGTGCAAAATCTCAGAGAAGATCTCCTGCAAACTAAATCTTTGTACAGTTCATAAGCTACTTATGGTGATAGTCCATTTGCCAACTGAGAGTCAGAAAGCTGTGGCAAAAGGCTTTTACAGTTCCTGCTCTGCCAGATTTCCTGGCGTGAATCATGGTGTGGACATGTCCAACTTAGTTTAGATAGGAAGCAAGCATTGCTGAAGATGATTTATTCTTCCCTGAGGCAATAGTCCTTCACTCAAACTTTCAGGGAGGCACCTTTGCCAGTGCAGCTGCCCCACAGGCTCTGGTGGTATTTCAGGTGAAAATGGTGGGCCTGTTCTTCCAATCAATGTAGTTGTCAGTAAAAAAAGATGTAAAAAGATGTCAGTAAAAAAAGATATTGGAAAGAACAATTGGTTGAGGGCTCCTTAACTTGTAGTTTTCATTCATTTGGTATTTTTAGGATTTTTTTTGTGCCACGATGAGAACTGATAACATAATTTGGTAGAGGAGGAATTCTTATCCCTTAGCTCCAAATGTTAAATGTCCTGACAGTCTTGTAAAAAATTCCAGGAGTTTTCAATGACTTTGAGAAATGACAATCAGAGCAGGACTGAGATCCCCATGGGAGACAAATGGCAGGCAGCGTGACTCAATGTTTTCTCAATCCACCTGTAAATTGATGCCATTACAGGAGAAGTGGAATGGTAGGAACTGCAAGAACTTTGCTTCTTAGGGTACCACCTCTATTGAAGCAAAATTGTTACCTTTCCTGAAGCATTGCAGGTGCTCTTTCTGCTCCTGTGGCTGATTAATTATATTAAATCTCTTTTGTTTCCAAGGTCTTAGAGGCCAGTAGTCTCTGCCATTGAAAGTATCACTTGAGGAGACACATAGGCGAGGCTCCTCCCACCTTGACTAGTGAGAGCACTTCAGTGGGCTTAAGAACAGGCTATAATGTTGGTATTTTAAAAATAAGAGGTGATTTAAGAAAATAAAAGTGATTTAAATTTCAATTTTCAGTCACCTCTTTCAGGGTGACTGGTGATGACTCAATATTTTATCCTCTGTAGTCGATCTCAAGTGTAGCATTTTGATACATTACTTGAGGAAAGCATAGTCTGTTTGATAGGTTGGACATCAGCATGAGCCAGCTCTGGTATTAGAGGTGGAACTGTAGCTTTGTCTACAATTAAAGATAGTTTGCACTTCCTTGTTTTCTTTTTCATATGCCCTATCAAGTTATGATCCTTCAGGCTGAAGTTTTCCATAATTGGTGTTTGCTTCTAGCACAGGTTTTGTTGTTTCTTACTTTTTTTTTTCTTTTTTTTTTTTTAAGATTAAAGACAGTGTCATAATGCAAAATGAGTAAGATACTCAAATTGAGGGAGTTAGCCTTAACTCTGACATTTCCTATCTTTGAAGTGTTACAGTCTGCAGCCTTTATGTCTGTTAACATGCATTTATGTGTCATGTATGTATAATTTACGGGCTATATTTTACTCTGTTCTCCTGTTAGACTGGCATCAAGATGACTGATGCAGACAAAAAGTACTAAGTTTGGAAAAGAATTAATGGGCATTCAAATGCTTCAGTTCCTATGCAGGCCCTTTATACAGTGTATCTTTGCAATTACATATAAATTATTAAAATAACACCATTGTTAGCTTGGTATTCAAAACATAATTTGCCATTAACTATGTAACAATTCAGCAGCTACTGTTCTTAGAATAAAAAAGTCAAAGTCTGCTGAAAGCTGATTCAGTTTTTCTTTGAGATTGTTGGGGTTTTTTTTTATATAAGCTAATATTTTGTCTTCTTTTTACTAAGGCAGCACTAGTTAAATCAGACCCTGCTGGCGAATTGCAAAGAAATAAATCACAACAGACATTAATCTAGATGAGGGCTAAGTAATTAACTTCATAGAAGAGTGGTGTATACTGTGTCTGTGACACTAGACTGACTGCTGTGCATAAAATAAATGCAGTATTTAGGCTGCCTATGGTATTCCACCCCTTCAATTAAGTAAACAAATATATATAGAGCTACTCTGGAGTGTATCCTTTGTGGTCTAAACACTGTATCTTATTAAAATCATCTGCATGCAGTATGTGGGGTTTGAGTTCCTGCCAGTGGTTTCATCCATTGTTAGCAGTGATGCTCAGCTCTCCCAAGAGTTAAATACAGTGGTACTGGAGTTATGTGTAAAGGGTGCTCTTGGTTACTTTGGTGGCCATTTCGTTGCATATTACCTCCCACTTTGTTTCCATCCATGTGTGTGGCATAGGGTGTTGCCTGGAAAAATATAGGCTTTTTCAGAAAAAAAATATCTATATAGGTTGAGAAAAATATCAAAGGCGGTCTGTAATTGATTCTGGGGGGCAAGACTAGGGCCGGAATAGGTGTGTGCCTGCCTACTCTATGTGTGTATCAAGACATTTAATACTGACATTTGCATATCTGTTTTCAGCTCAACAATAGTGATAAAACATCTGTTGAACTCAGGAAGATAGGATCAGTTCTTAAAGTGGAACTGTAATTGTTTGTTATTGTTTGTATTACAATCCTCATTTTCCAAGTGCTGTCTTTTACCCAGCAAACGAGACCAATTGCCTGTTCTGCTTTTAGAAATCATCAAGTTCAAGTAGTTATATTTTGTCACCATGAGAAGCATTTTTACCTACAATGTCGTAACTGCATTCAGATGTTAATCCATTGCTCAAAGTATTTGCAGCATATTTCTTTTCAGTACAGTATTTAATTTTAGAGGGTGATCTGGACAATATAGGTTGACAAAAATTTGCTCAGAGAAAATATAGCTAAAATTACATTTGCCTGAAGCTATGTTTATTTGATGATGCTATTAAATGGAAAGAATATTAAAATGGTGATAAACCACATACACAAATAACTTAGTGTGAAGTCCGAGATTTTAGTCATTAGTTTACCAGACTTGGTGTTGTCCACAAATTCAGATTAATCTGAATATTTACTAAGCTTTAATTAGCTATCTCTTCAAAGAGTGTTTAACTTGCTCTTCTAAGAAGTTATAATAGCAACAGAGTATTTTGGAACATTAGTTCTCATATAGTTTTATTTAGTATTTATTTATATTTTTAGTAGTTTTTATTTTCCATGCTGGATTTTATGGTAAATGTGGCTGTGTGGAAGTGGAGACAGGTAAACAGAATTGTCTAAAATTAAAGTCAGCCTTTGCTTCCAAACAGCAACAAACCCAAATGCAACTGATGAAAGATGCATGTTAATGGAAAAGTTTCTGATCTCTCGGAGCATGGTGATTAGCAATAGAAACCCATCAATTTAGATCAGAACACATTTTTCCTTAATACAAAAATAAGAAAGCATTGTACTTCTGTGAAATGGGTTTGAATGGGTCACAGATTTTTGATTTGGGAACCACTATCACCCTTAGAGTATATCTTGGACCACCATGCAGGCTCGTCCTAACTTCTAATTGAAAACAGTGTGTGGCAATCGGGTTGCACAGGCCACTGCAGACCACATACTTTGGCAGATCATTCCGAGTCGTGGTGTAACAGTTCATTTTCAGATTCTCCATTTACACCTGTGTCCACGGGATGTGTGTGTTAGAAGTGGTTATAGGCCGTTCTGCTTGGAAAAATGTGCCCCTTCGGAACAACCCCTCAGTCAGTGACAATGATGAGGAGGTTCTTCCCATGGCTATTTTTGCTTTGAGGCTTCTGAACTCTAGGTGAAGGCAGAAGCAAAAAAAGTGACTATTAAGGTGGTGATTGGGAGTGCGCAATTATTTAACCAGTGATCAGTGCTGCAGGTTATGAACCAATGTCTCGGTGAAGGGTAAATTAGTCCGTGAGGTACAGTCATTAAAAGGAATCTAACAGGTTCAACATGGATGTCTGAGCTCCCTTTGAGCCTACGGGACACTGGTTCCTCCAAAGTGGAGGCTGTTGCTGGCTGCTGCTGAAATTGCATCTTTTCTCCTTCTCGGGAGAGTCCACAGCCCTCAGAGGAGAGCTGTGATGGACAAGAGCATGGAGGAATGAAGGCAGGAAGAGTTTGTCCACACCCATCCCAAAGATTTACAGGCTTCAGGGAAGGCAGGGAGCCAGGAATAAAGTGAAATATCCTCAATGAATAATTCATTGGCTGGAAAGTGGTTTTTCAGGGAAACTGAAGCCATACAGAGATTTGGACAAATTCAGCTGAAACACTCTCAGCCATAAAAAAGATGGATAGGGAGGGGAATATATGAAAATCTTGAAATATGTTGTAATATCTTGTTTCAACCATCTGGATAGATTCCTTTAAAAGGCACGCTCACAGCTTTGGGTTTTTTGTCTCAAAATAATTTCATTCTTTTCTTGTTTTGGTTTTTTTTTTAAGGATACATATAACAAAGGTACTGAAAGGTGTTAAATGATGTGAAAATTAAATTGATGTTGATTTGTGTCTTCAGGCACTGTTTTTTTGTTCCTTTTATATACTCACTTGGGAAGCCCAGCAGTGCTGACACAGAGGACAGCGTCAAGATTTATCTGGTCGGAACATCTCCTTTTCCTGAGTGTGTCGTAGTTTCCAGAGTAGTAGTGTTCAGTGAAGTTGCTAGTAGCAGAGTTTCTGGGAACACACAGGAAACATAGCTTGTGTTTGTAAAATTTCTGGTGTATGAAAGGTTTGCACACAGAGGAAATCTCTGCCTCAGTGAGAGGATGGAGGAGGCTGGTTTTGGTGAAGTTCACATTCATGCTGCTACCTGTGGCCAGCCGGCCTGGCGAGCCTTAAGGGAAGAGCGCTCTCTTACTCTCTTACCAGATGCACATAAACCACCTCCTTGGTCATAGTAGTCTGGAGCAGGGCACATGTTTGTGATTTAGAGCAGGAAAGCTACGAGGTAAATGAAGTGCTTGGCTAGAGTGTTCTCCCAAAAAAGAGAGGGGCTTCAGAAGGTTCAAGGGCTCCGTGGAGGCACTGTGAGATAGTTTTGTTGTTCACTACATAAGCCATGTAGAATTGTGACACATCAGCAAGGCAAAGACAGGTGCCTGTCAGGAAGATCCTGGCAGTCGTTTCTTTTTGATAATACTGGTTTTCTTCATCAGAATTACTGCCTGATGCAACCTAAGTGTACCATGGTGTTTAAGTTAAAGCAGTGTGAGTAATCCAGTCAATTAATTAGGTGTGGGTAGCACTTCCCTTCCACTGTGAAGAGATCAAAGGAACACTTAATAGTATTTATCTTCTTGATGTTCTGCTCTATACCTTAGCATCAGTTCATTCAAATAACCTTCTGACCCAAATGTTATTATAAGTTATTATATTAAATTATTCTGCTTTGGTGAACATTTGTACCCTGCATTGATGTCATGACTGCTGGAACTCAACACATGCTGCTTTACAGTAACTGGAAGTGGACAGAAAAATGGCCACACCAGTGAGGAACACCCAGATAGCTCTAAACCTCTGCCCTTCCTCTACGAAGCGTTTCCTCATTTCTTCCACCCCTGCCCTGGTATTTGCAGAAAAAACATGTGCCGAGAAGCTGAGAGAGAGATTCCACAGATAGATTCAGGCCTCCAGCACTTGTGGGTGTCAGTGTGCCCAGATGAAGGAACTTCAATGGAAAATGACTGGAAGGGGAGCATTAATCCAGAGAAGAATTTGAACTGGAGTTTGTGGATAGTTTTTATTTGTGGTCTTCTGCTGCTTAACTGTTGTGGTTCAGTATTGAGGCCTCTGCAGAAAGAAGAGGGGATGGAGAATAAGGGACAATTTTTCCTTTCTCTTCATTATTGCCAAGGTTTCCCTCCACATCCCTGAGGAATTTATATTAGAGAGGTTTATTCTACTAACAGTCTATTAGCAAGATTAGCCCCTTGCTGAAAGCATGATGCAGTGCATAAGATTAAATAAGGTAAAATAAGATGAAGTTGTAAGGAATTAGTTCATGTGTGGACAATGAATGTTTTTACCTCTGTGATAGAAGTATTCATTTTGCTTTGTGAACTGAGCCATTAGAAATGGCCCAGTCCTTGCCAACACAGTCAAGCTAATAGTAATGCATGTAATGCATACATTCCTGGGCAGACTTTTCAAGTTTGAGATACCAAGTTGTTTTAATAGCCCAGATTTTGAATTTGTCTGTGGCCATGCTGTGGAGTAAAGGCAATTAAATTATTTCAATGTCATAATTATATTTTTTTCTTTAGAATGACAGAGCGTTTTCTTCAGCCATTTAATAGAATTTAATGCTGTTTAGGACTTTAAAAGACAAGGAGAAATGAGGCTTTATTAAATTCACTAAGTCCTTTGCCTTGGATATTGTTCCACTTTAAAGATTGTTCTACTTAAAGTGATACTTATTTCATGTTTTCATTCACGAGTTTGACAAATGGTAGTGTGGTACACATCACAAGAAATAAAATCTTTTAGGACATAAGGAGCAGTAACAGGGAGATGGCCATACAGCTGGTTTAGTTGCATCTCTGATAGAAGCATCTCTGCACTGTCCCTTAATACAGTACAGAGGCTGGTATAGGTGTGTGGCTGTGACCAAATACGTGCTATGGGTACTTGTGTGCTGGTGCATTGACCTCCATTCTGGTGTTATCTTTTCTTCTGCTGGAAGTTTTTGAAAGAACAGAGTGGTCTTTCAAATATATATATCTGTGCATCTGAGCACGAGAGACAGCTGTCCCAAATGATTTACTCCTATAACTCTGGTCTCTGTTCCTGGGAGAAGTAAAGGAGAAAAAGGCATCCATTTGCTAAGGTGGACAACAGTTTATTATAAGCTCTGTAGCTTCCAGTTACCTTCTTCATCACCAAGCACTGGATAATGTTTTGAAAACAGCTATTCTTTCATATTATATGCAGGACATGATCACAGGGCTTCACAAGGGCTGTAAAAATGTGCAATGATTCATCTGGATGCTTGTTGCTGTTTTCTGGAATTTGAGTTAATGCAAACAAAGTTTGAGAAAACTGCGTGTTTGTTTTTGGTGTTTTATTGTTTTTTCCTTTTTAATTATCTCAATCCTAAGTTTGCATTATCTTCCAGAAATTCAGTATTCAATCCAGCTGGAAATGACTGCAGTATTATTTTGCCATAGCACTAAAGCATTTTGTCTGGAAGTTCAGCTATTTAGATTACACTTCCCTCTTGAAGCTTCATGTTCAAGAGCTCTTCATTAGAAACATCAACAGTATTAAATGGAAATGGACCTAGCATGATGTTTTGAAAAAATCAGCCCAGTAATGCAGTATCCAGTTGGTATAACCTTTCCATTATAATACGTTTCATGTAGCTGTGAATTCCTTAACATAGAGGAGGGTAACTAAAATAACACAATATATTTATTTGACTACTAAAAGCTTTCATGAACTTCAGGAAAATAGTTTCAATACAGTGTTCTAAAAGCTCTGTTACCTTGTGCACACTGACCTTGGTCCTGCAGACAATTACACTTGGGCACAGCCCTGCTGACTGCCGATGGCTGCCTCATCTTTAAAGTGAAACATACGTGTGTATACTTGTGGAGATCAAGGCCTCACCCTAGTTTTGAATATCTGAAATATTTTAACCAAGGGGTAGGTTTTGCAGCAACACTCCAGCAAAAAAGTTTTCCTTAAAATCCAGCAGATAAAGCTTTTTCTCTGCCACTGATTAAAAGCTCCTTCTAGCTGGTACTAAATAGGAAACTGCTAGATGTTCCCTGTGAACTTGGCCACACTTCACAGGTAACCAGCTCATGCCTTGGTCCTTCACTGTGCACAACCGCGCTAACTGCGGTAGGAGCTCTGCCCAAAGGGGTGGCCTCAATTTTGGGCCAGAGAGAGAACCAGTCCCACACCCCTGCCAGTCTCCTAATTCCCTGTTGGTTTCTCCCACAGCTGGCCATTCCACACAACGATGAGTGGACCCGCTTTGCCCGGACCTTGGTAGAAATCCGTGCCAACCGAGCAGACAGCGAAGAGGAAGGGGCGGTGGAGCTGTCAGCCTAGAGGGAGAGGAGCAGCAGTGCTGCCGCCAGAACAGCAGCTTTCACCCACCGAGTACGCCTGTGTTCAGTGTCAGAGTCGGTCTTGCTGTGGCTTTTGATGCCAGTGTATATGCCAGTATTGCTCAAAGCATTCCATATTAATCACACTGCTTTACACTGGGCTGAAAATATCCAGAGCATTTTCATACTTTATATTTCTGTCTGAAAAGTAAGAAAGAAAAGACAAATCAACCCTTTATGGGTTTAGTTGTTGCCTTTTAACTACTTAGTAGCTGTATTTAATAGCTAGGAACCCCTGGTTAAACTTGTGCTCACATTGCCCTTCTGGCATAGTCCTATTAAATCCATATGAAGCCAGATATGATTATGTGCAGATGTGGTGTGCTTCACTGTATGAGACTGGGCCAAAGACTTTAGATGTGGTGTTTCACATGGTGACTTACATTATGAATGGATGTACTATACGAAAGTTGCTGCTCCTTATTTATTGCGGTGTGCTGCATGGAACATATTTATTTGAAAGCATTAAAATAAATGATCCTAAAGCATGTGCATAATGAGAGAACTGCATTGTCTGTGTGCTGCTGTAGAGGTTACATTAAAGTCCACATAACAATTACAGTACAGCAGTTGTGCTTAAGATATAACATCTATAAAGGTTGGCTTGAGTGGATGGAATGAGTTTCCTGTCCTTTCCTTTTTTTCTTTAAGATGCCTATTATTTCTAGGCACTTGAACTATATTTCAGATACAGTTGATCACTGATACTTGTCATGCAAGTTAACACTAACAGTCTGACAAAGGGTTGTGGTTCCTGAGTATGACACTAGTATTGCCAATAAAATGTATCAGGCCTGTTCTGTCGCAGTGTGGTTAATCTTTCCTTGCCAGCAGTGCTGAGCGTGTTCATTACCAGTCACTAGTGCAGCACTGGGAAAATGTGACTGCCCTGAGTCACAGAATGCTCATGCAGCTGCCATGTAAACAAAAACTGAGCATGGGGCTGGAATGCTGGTTTATCACATAAATAAGAGCACTTGGACAAGTGGATCTTTCAAAGTTGGAAGTGAAATATGCTATGTCCTGAGCCAGAGCACCACAGACATCTCCATGGCAAGGCCATCAAAGCAAGTGCTTTTTGCTGAGATTAGGCTCAGCAGAATAGCCTGTAGCAAAGAGAAAAAGCAGGTGGGACAAATGGTGCTGGGTTGCAACAATTCAGGAGCTGCAGCATTTTCCACAGGGTACTCAGCAAATGCTCCACAGTAAACTTCTGAGATGGTGGTGCTTCCTCCTGGGTCTCAAAACCAGTGCCCCAAACATTTGTTACTTCTAAAAACATCTACCCCTACCGCACCCCAGAACATCATCGGTTCTCACTGCGAATGACAACCTACATCTCTAGTGCTACGGAAACAACTGGGAATAGCTTCTTTCACACAGGTGTGAAAAGCTCTGAAGAGTTCTAGCAACTTTAGATACAAAGCATGCACAGCAGAAGACTGGAAACCCCTCACAGAGCAAACCAATATGCCATGTAGGATGGTCTGTCATCAGGGCAGCATCAGTCCTAAAGAGGGACTCTAAGGGTAATAAAGAGTACGCACCTGTCCTTGGGAAGCTCACAGGACTGGTTTTCCTTCAGTCATAAGCAAAGCTACTTCTGTAGTAGCACCACCATGTCTGGTATGCAGTGTCTGCACAGCCTGAGGTGAGAACAAGCATGGAGAGAGGCCAGATAGCCCTTTGCAATGTAACTACAGCAGCAGGAATAAGTCTTGCAAGCAATGGTACTGCTTCCTGCTGCAATGAGAAACAGTGCAAGGAGCAGTTAAAATGATAAATATGCTTCTTAAAATGTCATCTCTCTAAAGGGCAAGAGATGCCTTGATGGCGTTCTCCTGTTGAGTGCTGGGAGAGGCTGCCCGGGCTCACAGCCTGAGTTGTTATCCACTGCTCACCGTGCAGAAAGCAAAACCACCATCTGGCAGGTGGCATTAAAAAAACTGCTTCATCCCAGGCTGCTTCCGTGTTATTTGCTGTGTTTGAAGCTCTGTAGAGACACTTAAAATACAAATGTCTTGAGATTTCTATATTCTCAACCATTAAATAACTTACAAATGATCAGCATCTCTGGAAATCGCCTTCTAGCTTATGCAAAAATGGCAAATATTTAAACTGAAAACAGAGTCTGAATTTCACAGCAGTGTTTAAACAGCAAAGCTGGAGGATTCCCAATTGTCCCTGTGCCACGTCTGCCTCAGAGAGTGGAGGAGCTCAGCAGTAGGAAGCATGACATATATGCACATCATGGAGCGTATGGCAGGGGCATTCCTGAGCAGACCGTCCCCTCCTAGAAGATGCAGAGCAGTTTGTCAGGTTTTTTATTTTTAGCAGGTTTAGAAAAAACCTGCCCAAGTAATTTTCGAAGCCTGTGCTCACAAAAGTGTTCCTACAAACTGTCAATACTAAGTCAGCTTAAACCCAACCCATTCCCTGGGGACCAGGCAGAAAAGCATCTCTTGGCTTCTGCTGGACTGAGAAACACAAATACAGGGTAACTGCTCCAGAGACACTCCTGATGGGTAACATCACCAGTATTTGGCCATTTCTTTTTTCTAGAAGTGCTGTCACAGGGAGCTAGCTGGACTGCAGGAAGCAATTTTATCCATTTGCACAACTCACCCAGAAACCCAGAGAGGACAAACATTGTCCTCAGGGCCTTTTTGTTTGTTTGCAAGGCAATCTGACAATTTCTTGGCCTGTAAGCTTTCCAGAGCAGGAACGCATCCTTTAGTGTCTGGAGGAAACCAACTGCAGGCACAGATTCTCCCCAAGATCTCTGAAATGGTTTGAACTGGGTTGCACGTTAATGAAGCAGCCACTGGCTCTTCAACCCTTCTGTCTCTGCCTCCACTGTCCACTGGCTCAGAAAAGGTGGGCAGAAGTAGAGAACAATCCTCCAGAAAAGTTACTGGGGAAGGGAAGGGCCACGATGAGTGAGGGCATCAGTTTAGCCCTGCTCACCTGCCTACCTGCAAGAAGATGAAGGCTGTGGCCTCCTGAGATGAATCTGCCATTGGAGAGCTGTGCCTGAGCTTTGTCCCTGGGATGCGAACTTTGTCCTTCATCCCTGGAATAAAGAACAAGTCATAAATATACTGCCAGGCCTGGGAAGGAGAGGGCACCAGGAGGCAGGGAAACTGGTCTGAGTTATGCTTTGTTTTGTGGAACACAAGCAACAGTCTTTATCACACAAGCCAAGAAGTTGTGCAAGCCTTACAATAATCCAGCTTTAACTTCTCTTCCGTTCCTGGCTGCAAAGCCCCAGCAGCACTGGGTTGGGTGTCAGGCAGCAGAGGAACGTGCTCTGGTGAGTGCAGCCTGGGTGTCCCTCTCCAGGCTGAGCCAGGAGGGAGCAGCTGCCGGCCAAGGCCACGCATGTGGCCAGGCACTTCCTCTCCTGGACCAGGGAGAAGGTGCAGTTCAGTGCTCAGACATCACCCCTCAGCTGCTGACTTTCCACGGAAACACTTGACAAAGTACGTCAGGCAAATCTGAGGGCTGAAGTGTAAACCCAGCTCTTAGCAGCCTGAAATCTCGGGTGTCAAGCACAGGCAGCTCCCAGTGAGCATGTTTAACTTTTATGACAAGCCTTAACCAAAAATCCTGACAGTTAATTTTGAAGTAATATAAGGGACAGCTTTTTTCCCCTCCCATTTCTGAAAAGAAGGAGCTGCCATTTGGAGAGACTCAGATACACAGGGCTGGCAGGAAGCAGCTGGTGGCTGTCAGAGCCCAGTGCAGTCTCTGCACACTGGTTTAGCCAGACTCCAAGATGCAGCTGCAGGTAAATGTCATCTGCTCCCCTCGCCTTCACTTGCATGAGTGCTGCAGATGCTATTACCGCCCCAACTCCACTAACTTCAAAATACAAATTAGTTCAAGAGAATAATTTTCATGATGACCCAAACACAAACGGAAAACCAGAGTGACTTCTATTTCAGTATTTCCACAAGTTACAGCACAACAACATGGTATTGCACATCGAACTCATTCTTCTGCAAAAATGCTGCACCTGTGCATTCCCTCAGTTTACAGCCAAGGCACACACCCCAGGGAGACAAGCAAGATCCGATTCCTCCTGATCTTAAGAGGTATTCCAGAAGACACCCAAAAGGACCTTCAAGTTACTAGGTACTCAGTCATATCAGTTCATAACCATTAACCTCTCCTCAAAAGTAAAGGTCAAAATATCAAAGCTTACTGCAATCCTGGCTTTTGACTGAGGAAAAGCTGGGGGTTTTTATGTGACATCTCCACTAGCTGATGTCTTTTCTATGCAGGGGAATCGAGGTAATTTGTTCTCAAGCTGCAGGTGTTTTTATAGCCTAAAAGTGCAAATATTAGCTTTATCATAACCTGACTTTGTAACTGAAGTTGACCAAGACATTTCATGTACTGCACTATTTCTGTAACAGAATACCATGTGTGCATCTGTTTGAAAGGTTTATTTCTATCTCCATAAATACAGAATTTTCTAAACACTGTGCAAGGCACCAAAAATTAAGTAAAATCTTTTATTTTAGATTATTTTAATCTCTTTTGACTTGATGCAGTAAATTAGAATCTGAAACCACCTATTTGCCAATTACAAGCCAGCAGTTAAGGCAGGTACCATTGATACAGTGCATGAATTTTCTATTGCAGTTATTTAAACAAGCAGCGTTTTACTATAGAAGTGCATATACAAACTAAATTCCAAACACCAGCAACCCAAGATAGGCACCTAGTTATAAAATTTCCTTGTGTGTGTAGTAGAATGCCAAAAGTTCTGCCATAAAGTGCAAAGACTATGGACAATAACACTTTCTTTTGAGCATTTTGATACCAGTAACATAATACAACGGCTAAACATTTATAAATGTGGTTTCCATTACAAAAACATGTTCCACATAAAAGCTTCATAATACAATCCAGAAACAGAACTTGTGCGTGTACAGATTTAAGAAGTTGAAGCTGTACTGCCATACTTAGGTCCTGGGTATATATTTGCTGACCTCTACAGACACGCACCAAGTTTATAACCAATTTACACATACAGTCAAAATCATTCTGCTTTGAGCACTGTGATATCCACTGAGTTTTTCCATTTGAGTGACAATGTGCGACATCTGCCCTGGTAATCTGCAACTGAGCATTGCCTGTAAAATGATCTGGTTCACAGCTCTCACCCAGCCCTCCCTAATAAACAGAACCTAAAATTAGTGTCTTCCCAACACAAGCACATGTCAGATGTGGACAAATACATTCATGGTCCCAAACTTAAAACAACTGGTAAGAATTTCACAGTGATCTGGTTACGGAAGCACAAAGACAAATGATTACGTTTAAGATGAAAATTACCTTAAAACTCAAATGAAGCTAAACTTTTATATGATGAGAAGCTAAAGGAACAAAGTATTAACCAATTAGAAAAGTGGCTCTTTCCCAACTAATAACAAAAACCCTACAGCAATAAACCTAGGGTCCTACTGCTGCAGCGGCCTTTGAGGTAGGTGGCGATGGCTTAAACCGAGGTAGGTAAAGTCCAAACTTGTTTTCAATCCCTGCAAAAGTGGCAACTGCCAGCTTATAACCACCAACATGGTCAGGGTTAGGAGCAGGGAGCGTGATCCTAGATTTAGGAACTGCCTCTGATCCAGCTGGTTTTCTGCAAAATAATAAAAATAATAAATTAATTTCCACAGAGTAAAATCAGTATTCACAAAAATCTCCTCCATAAAGTAAGCTTAGAAAGACATCTGAGTGTACTTCCCTGTAAGTAACTAAATTAAACACTGCAATGTAAGCAGAAATACCCTGTTTTAAAACTTTCCAGAACAGTTGGGAGCCTTCACGTTGATTGTGGTCAAATCTAGATCAAATTTGTAGTGCATTAATCAAAGCTGCAGTGTGGGGCAGAAGGGGTTTATAAGTCTTTGCTACAGCACACAACCAGTCCAGGAACCTAGCACCACATTTCCCCTGCAGCAACATCCCCAGCACGTAATTTAGCTTCTCACTGTCTCTGTTTATGCTAACGTAGGTCCCCAGCTTGAAACGGTGATATAAAATGTGTCAATATCTTGCTATGAAATAGGTGCTGGAATATCATCCCAAACTCCACCAGTACAGTGTGGTTTAGGTAATATTTACAAAGCCTTTGCAACATGTCCTAGCAAGACCCTGACACATTGAGAAGCACCAAGACCCAAACTGCAGCAAGTGTAGCTTCAGGGTCCCTGGTAGATTCAGGCAGCACATACTTACACTCCTCCAAAGTCCACATAAAACCACCTCTGCAGTAGCTCGTAAGTCACCAGAGTTACACCAAACTGAGGGGAAGATCGAAATACACGAGCTTGAAAGAAAAGAAAAGAGTTCCTAAGTGACAAAAGCCCAGTTAGAAATCACTTGGCAGTCCAAGCTCTTTTACATACCTCCTGCTCCTTTCCACAGAGCCTTCGGACCTTCCTCTCGCAGGATCTTGGCAAAGCAGTCCACAACGCCACTGTAGGTGGTCTGTCCTGCCCGGGCTGCCACCTGTAGCCTTGTTTTGATCACATCTGCAGGGGTGACCAGAGAGGCTGCAGGCATACCTGCACAACACAAAAATCATCAGGTGAGTACCACTGTCTTGTTACATGTGCTACACACCTCACTTACTCAGGGATAAGCAGGCCTTTTCTCCTTGCAGCAGGAGAATCCAGCCACATTTGATTTAAGCAGAAGCTGGGAGACAACAAGAGGTGGCTGTTTCAGAGCTTCTCTCCGAGGAACAACCATATCACATGCTTCCTGCCAAGCTCGGAGGCACAGACAGGAGTTTTCAGTGCTAACCAGAAATTTGCAGTTAGTAAGCACAAAGATTTTGAAGGTCTGGTTGATCTCTCTCTTTCCTTTTCATGCCTCTATGGTTCTTGGTATCCTGGTTGTACAGTGTGCTAGAATAGCCTGCACACACACACACACACACAGAAACACACAACTATCCCTCAATGCAGCAATGCCACTGAGCAGCAGATAATGCCATGCATGCTCTGCAAAGCACCACAGCTAAGACTTACAAAAAGGGTCATTCTTCTCATTAGGAATGGCATACTGCTCAGCTGCAAAGCCACAGCTGACATCCTCATCAGAATATTTGGAGAAAGATTTAAATTTACCCTGGCAGATAATCAACTGAAAGCAAAAAAATACCAAATTATCAATGGGTGGTATTTCTAAAATCATTCCTACCCAAACTGGGGCTGCCCACATTTGGAATTGACAAAAAAAAGTGAAAGAAAAGAGACTGTACCCAGAAGACACTGTCTCTTATGGTTTTATTACTTTTCCATTCTGAATCTGTTCCAAACCAGCTCGGTTAGATGTAGATGCATAAATCTCCTTTCCTTTTTTTTTTTTCAGGCTTAATAATTCTGTAACAACTTTCGTCCAAACCAGCATGGTCTGGATTCAAGCTCCAGAGCACCCTTCCTTCAGACTGCTCCAAGAGATCTAATCATGTGCATATCAACAAAGAACAGCTCCTCCTCCTCTCCTGGACCGCTCAAAGTAACGCATACGCGGAACTTGCACAGTGGGCTGTCTGGCAGGCAAGGGCTAAAACCCAGTCAAGGTTTCTGAACTCCAGAAACACTGAAATTCCTCTTTGCTTAGCCTTACCCACACCAGGATATTGCTTGAGTCTTCAATTTAAAGCTGGACTTTTGTCCTTCAAAAGCCAACCAATGTTTTCAAGGAAAACCAAAGGACATACTTGGAAACAATTCTGCTTGCTACACATTGACTTCCACCCTCTTAATCCTCACTCCATATTACTGAGGATATTTTGCAGTTAAAGACGTTTGAAATCCTTTTTTTAGGAGCTATGTGTACAGGACAAAAGACTTTATAGACAAATCGAATTTACAGATTGCTGCCATGAGGAGCTTACAACCAGAATGTGACAAACAGCACAGCAGGAGCTGACAAGAAAAGAGAGGAGCAAAGGTAGGAGAAGGAAGTTCATGGAGGCAATAAGCAGATGGAGCAAATTAAGGAGAAATCCTGTAGATGATATTAGAATCATCTCAGAAAATGCCACGGCACAACAGGTTGAGACATCTGGTGAACAGTGAAAACCAGAAGCAGATCAAGATAGATGACATGCATGTTGCCTGTGACCCCAACGACCATGAAAACGAAGACAACGTAAGCAGCACAAGCAACACCCACTGGCAAAGGACACAGGTGCACATATGACCATGGTCAGTTTGAAGAATCCAGCACCACAGGCTGTGGGATGGGGGAGTTTCCCACATGCAGCCAGAAATTATGCACATCTGAAGTCCGATGACCAGGTTAGATCCCTGGCCAGAGCAGAGACATCAGCCCAGAGACTGAAGCCAGAGTTTCAGAGGTGGTGGGGTTTTGTTTTGTCTTCCCCTTGACTTTCTCATGGCAAAACAGTAGACATGTGCACTCCCACCATGTTTTACTTGTACCCAATAAAATAAATTTCTTGGTTTTGTAAACAGTATGATGAATATTATATCTCTAACACTATAATTTGCTCATGAGATTTAACCTAGGATGGGATTCATAGGAAGCACTGGACAAAATTCACATTACAGCTAAATTGGTGAGCCATATCAGCAACAATAAAGACTGCTTCTGTGCCTGAACTTCAAAGGGACGGTTATCTCAGTCTGCAATCACCTGACAATGGCTAGAAAGAGAAAAATAGGAAAATCTAAGAAATTACTTGGCTTAAAAATGCCAGCTTATGTTTCAAGTCTGTAAATATGATCTAAAGTTCAAAAATTGTTTTGTTCCCTTAAAATGGGTGAGAAATAAGCTGGCTGTAAAAACTCCTGTTGGGGAGCCTGAAGCCTGGCTCTGGACTGGAGTGGGGGCAGGGAGAGGACAAGGGGGTTTTAAGCAGCAGTCACTGGAACACAGCTGGTTTTGCGAGTACCAGATTGATTCCTTTGAACCATGAGCTACTGAATACAGAGCTATATGCTTCAACAAGACAAACCAACTGATCTCAGCTATCACCTAAGACCAGATACTGACTATAAAAAGGCCCTGCTCCTCAAGAGACACAGCACTGTGTATAATCTTGATCAAGAACAGTTTCCCCAGGGAGAAGAAAGCTTGAAATCAAATGAGGGAACATAGCTAAACCACCTTTCTGTACTGGATTCATGCCACTCCATCACTTTTGTCACCTGGCAGGTTGCAGTAGCCTGCCAGGGGCCACACTGGAGGAAGAACTTGGCTGCAGCTTGGACAGACCAACCATGGGGGAAATACCTGCTGATGTGAGCCCTACTACACACTCCCCCAGAGGTCCTGTTGCATAAATTTTCAAGCCCATTTGTTTCCTGGGGGAAAAACCACGGACACAGCAGGAGCAGGACTCTCAAGCTGCCCTCTCCACGGGGCAGCTACCAAATGGTGGTCCCCTTAGGGTAGAGAAGCTGGATGCTGTGGTAGGACCAGCTACGCAGCAGATGCAAAGGCAAGATGAGGCTTACAAAGTGTGCCTCTGTCTTTTCCCTTAGGCTCTGGCATGCTCAAGTTAAATGCATCTGTGAGAAGCTAAGCATGATTTGGCTCTCCTGTCTGCTACGCAGCAGACTAAACCAAGTGCTCAAGATCACACGCAGCACCTCTGTCATGTCTGAGTACACTAGGAATTAGCAACCTGTGGCACAGCAGAAATGTTTTCAAACTTTTCCTCAAGAAGCCAAGTAACATCACAGGATACTGAGGGTAGCAACCTGTTACGTCATTGTGTTTGGAGAGTTGTTCTGCTAGCGTGGCTTCTGGACTCCACATACCAAAATTCAAGATTCATTTGATCATAAAGAATTTCATTAATGCCATGATTTTGTTTATAAATCATTTCAACAAAATATTACCAATCAGTCAGACACAGCCAAAACCAGCACAGTAACTTCACAAGGAATAATGCTATGTAATAAAAACCATCAGCGCTTTCTTTTCCTTTTCTTTCACTTTCTGAACGCTATTAAAGCAGGAACTTCTAGAATATCTTTAACGAAAACTCACTCTATAGCACAGTAACTTTGTTGTTTCTGCATAAGGGTGCAAAATACAGAACTGCTGCATATAAATCAAAGCATTTGTTTCTGTTGTTCTCACTGCCATAACTATTGTGCTGCCTGTGCAGTATAGTGCCATGCAAAAAGAAATCTGGGCACTTACCAGCTATTGATCCAGCCAAGAGCAGATTTCCAGGGCTAACCCTCCCATCTTCATTTGCAAATGAAGCTTTCAAATGAGCATAACAAGGGAAGTAAATGGCAGAGAAGGGAATATCACGCAAAAAACATGCCTTAGCACCCTGTGTTGAAAAAGAGAACAAGTTTTGGGAATGAGCAATTTTAACACAATGAACTGTGAACATCAGAGAACAGAGCAATATATTTTTTTAAAATTTATTTATTTATTTATTTTTGCAAAAGGCTTATACAAAAAGCAATTTCTCCTCTCAAAATTTTGAGAAACCCATGTATTTCACTTCGCTGAGAAGTGTCTGGTCATTGTATGTATCTTCTCACTTGTTTTCCCTCACTCCATAGTACTGTAGTTAGGTGCTGCTAATGGAGAAAATGTCACGTGTTCGAGTAAACTCTGATAACAACTTTGCAGAACTTTAAATAGTTGACATTGTAGGCATGAACCTGCAGTGGGAGCTTAGGACGTGGCTGAAGTAGATTCAGCCACAGGGCAGGTCTGTCTCCTTACCACTTAAAATAAATACTTGAGGGGAAAAAAGTGTCTAGTCCATACACCTATACAGGCACCATAATTTATAATGCAACATATACTGAGGGAAAGAGGGAAACAAAGAGAGTAGGGCCATAACGCTAAGTCTTTTGCAGAACAGTAACAGGATGATTTACCTGTGAACTTTAAAGTACAAATTATCTGGAATACAGTTTGTTTCGATACATTTCATCTCTTACTGTTAAATTTGCCTTGCTATTGATTTGTGGAAGTGGCACAACCAACAAAGTTATCGGCAATATGGCTGGTTTCCAATCTAAGAGGGTGGCAAACAGGCAAAGAAACTTTTGGTGTAGTAGCAAGCAATCAAATGTTTTCCAAAGAGAGGGAAAAGCAAAAATGCCACTAGGGAAGGTCAACCAAAATAAGATATCACACAATATCCATGCTCCAATAGCAAAAGGGACTTGCAATCTGCCTTTCCTCAGTATGGAGATCTAGAGGACACCAGAACCTGAACACACCAGGACTGAAACCAGGAGGAAGGCACAAACAAGAGGTGGCTTTGGAAAACCAGTAAAATCTTTCAAGCTTGAGAAAGAACTAGTTCATGGATGAGCCTTAACCTCTTCTCTTCGAAGCAAGGGTGGAGACCTGGTGAAACTGCTTGAGGTTCATCCATGAACAACCCTCCCGGTGTGCCTTTATTACTGTACTTCTCTTGTGCACTGGTCTACCTGCTCATGGCTCAGTGCCAGACATTTCACAGAGGACATGTTAATATCCACATAATTTAACTAAATCTAATTATATGCCTGGACACGTCTGTAAGCTTAACTTGTACTATAATACCAGCTCAAATATAGTGCTTATCCAAGTTAGATGCTGGCTATCAAAGACAAAAGAGCTGCAAGGTGCCAGAAAAACCATAAGGTTGCCTTTCCACGAGGTGTGACGAGAAAACCAAGTTCTGTGAGCCGGTTCTCAGGAGACGCTAATAAGTGCAGTTTGCAGTCAGAGAACGCCTCTGAGAAAATAAAGATGTATCAAAGAAGGCCATTAGGTCTCGCACTCAGACAGACTTTCTGTATGTCACAGTCAGCTACCAAACATACTCTGCTCCAGCCCCTACTGCTTCCCACCACTTTCTCAGCTTATTTCTTGATGTTTTCAGACTGAGAACTGACCACGTCCCCCGACACTCCCTTTGGAGGTTAATGACTCCTGCTGTTCAGACCCTTTGCCTGTTGCATTTGTCTGATTTATGCTGCCAATTGCTGGTTCTTGTTGTGCCTTTCTAAGAGACACTATGGAAAATGCCATAAAGGAGCTCAAAAAGCACTGCTGTTGTTGCTGCTCCACTGTTTGCCTGCATTGAATGGGATTATCAGCCATGGAACAAAGTGATGCTGGGCTGGATTCTCCTCTCAAAACTACCTACAAAGCCCATACACTCTGCCTTGAGGACACAGAGAAGGTGAATCTTTTTTATCCACCAGAGACAAGAATTCTGGGCTCTCATGTGCAGCAGAAGCCTGTTTAACAATTTACCTTTAATCTTCACATAGAAAGACAAGACTTAGGGTTTTTTCAAGTTCTGTTTGAAAAACCCCAACTTCTAAAGGATCAAATGTCTGCACTGTATTTACTTCACAAAAAAATTATGAAACTCAGTAACAAAACATTCACAGACCGACATGGTTTCTTCAAAGATTTCTTTTCAGAGCATGCTTTTCCTCAGAGCAAATCTCCTCACTGCCTTTGCCTTCAGGGCACATTACTTTTATTTTCTTTGCAATGTTGTCATTAAATACTGTGCACATTTTTTCCTCTGCATTTTTTTCATACTCTGAAATACCTCGACATAGTTAAAATAACTTACAGAAATAAATAAACTCCAAATGCAAGCAACTCTTCGCTCAACCCGAGCTGCTAATATTTCTCCCTCTTCATTAAAAGGTTCACTTTCATAGGGCAAAAGTGGCATATTGTTAATAACACTAATAGTATACCTTCGGGGACACGGAGAGGGAGGGATGTCCATCAACTTAGTTGGCTCAGTGTAAACAAAACCTGGATCAAAACTTGGATCCACTTTAATAATAACACAGCTTGGCTCCAGTCCAGCATTGCTACAGTCTAAAGTTTCGCCCCATCGTTCCCGTTTAAAGTCTGGGAAAGCATGTTTAAAACCAGGCCTCATTTAACTTCAAGTTAATCATCCACAACCAGCCTAGCCAATTAGGAAGGCTTAGGGAGATTGGCCACAGTATCTTGAAAAGCAAAAGAAACATTTATTTTACTTCTTGCACCTTTTTGATGTGGACAACGTGTTGAAAGCCAGAAGGAGTTTTAATCAATCCCCAGAAAGCTGCAAGGATCATCTGCCCGAGTTTATTCTGGCAGCCAAGGTGCAGACCTGCCAGGCATGAAATTGTTGGGAGATCCTACACACCACGACATGCGCCTCCCTCGCACAACAGCCAGTTGGCTCCCATCTTCAATCTCTCTAATAACCTTAAAGCTCTTAATCTGGGATAGTATCTCGCTGAATAAACCAAGGGAGGGGGAGAAAAACCCTGATTGTCAAAGATTCAGATAAATAAACCCAAGTAGTGCTGGGGCAGGTTCTTTAGCATGCTAATTCCTGCTTATACCAGCTCTACCTGCAAATAAGGCTCTAAACAAACTATTTCTACTACAAGGGGAGGGTAATTATACTGACAAAGGCACCTCTGTGTCGGGTTGGGCAGAAGGAGCCGGCAGGTCTGGGAGACGCAGGCTTAGCCTAGTCTCCTGCAGTGAATGCACATTGTCTAGTGCAGGGGGAAAAATGCCAGACTGGGGGGACCTAGCAGCATTCAAGACAACAGTGGTGCACCTTGTCTGCGAGGGTTATTTAATGCTTCTGGCACCTGTACTTACAGCCACCCCCTCTTTTTCTCTTTTACAGGTTTAGAATTTATTTGGCATGTATAATTGTTATTTTGATCCTATAGCTACAAACAATAGGCAGCATGTCATTTCTTGATCATTTTGCATTCTTCTTAGATTTTACTACAGACTTAACCCTTTGGAATCGGAGCCCTAAGAGCACCTAACAGGTTTTGTAACTGTCCATCAAATATTACTGGCATTCGCTTTCAAGGGCTGCCTTTTTTTCCTACGGTAAAATGACATTGCTTTAAAAGCTACTATAGGTTTTTATTCATATAGATTTATACCAACCAGAATACGAAACTGATTTAAGAACATCAACTTACAGGAATAAAATACTGATTTCAAATGCTCTAGCAGCAATTTTGATTCTGTTTGTGGAAGAAAAAAAAAAGTCAGTTTTAAGTTGGGAGGGCTTTTTTTTTTGTTAATTTAAAAGGAAATTTCTGAAAAGCAGGTTCTCATATATGAGAACACAGTCACAAATAGGCATGGTGGATGCAAATGAATGTAACTCAAAACTTTCACTACTCTGTTTCATATGTTTATCATCCTGCTGTAAACCCTCAACTTCAGCTGTTATCAAAGGAATCAGGTGAGAACTTCCTATACCAGAAGCTCATTTATGAAGTATTTGCAGGATGAGGGGAGAAGTGTGGAAAGAGGAGACTTTTGGAAGCTTTTCTGACTAGTTTTGGAAATGAAAACTCTGTTGGTGATATCAGCCAAAGCACAAATCCGAGCTAAATACGTTTTAATATTTCTAAAAAGAAGCATTACCACAACCAACATATCCTTTGCTTGAAGAATCATTTACTGCTGTATTATTTAATGTCTTCCTGGGATCCAGAATAACTTTGTTGTGCATAATTATGGAGTGCTACTGTCTGTTATGCTGTAAAGCACTATTCAGAATGATTATTTATAAGATGAGTAACATTTTATTAAACACTTTATGGCAGATATTATATGGATATGAGTTTCTATGATGTACAAAATAGGCAGGTGTACTTACAGTGTTTGTTTACATGAACACTTTAAAGACGCCTTTCAAAACCAATAGAAAATAAATTCAACCAACTTAACGGGACTCTATGCATAATTATGCACTAAAACAGGCTGAAGACAGAGAATGTATTAGCTAATCTTGGACTATTACTTCAATATTCAACTGTGACCAGGAATTAAATAAAATCTATTAAAAATACTGAAAACCAGAAATGTATCCTTTCCCATTTCTGCCAACACAAATGACATTTTAAATTAGGTTAAATGCTATTTTCCCTGACTGGGATATGTTGTCTCTATTTTTAAGAACAGCTGTCAACTACAGAACATCTGTAGCTAAAGAAGAATTTACTAGTCACAAGCTTCCATGCCCTGGTGCTTTCACAGTAACAATTACTGGCAGAAAGAACACAAATAGAGGAAACAAATTCCTTCTGCAAAAGTGCTGTTTTGTGCCTCCCCAAAGCAGCAGCTGGATCTTGAAAAGTAGAATGTTTTAAAATACTTATTTACACAAGTAGTTCAGAATTTTAGACAAAGGCAGAAAAAAATATTTGCTTTCTAGCTTTAAAGAACTACAGGGGTTCAACCCAGCAGTCATCTTAATGACCTGTATGTGTCAAATCTTTTTATTGCTGGAATTAACATGCATTTTATTTCTAAGCTGCATCTCATTAGAGTGGCTAGTATCTGACCACCCAGTGAAGGCAGAGTGAGTCTGAGAGGAAGACTATAAATTGCTGCACTTATTATGACCTTTCTGTTTTTCCAGACCTACTGTTCTTTAGTTATTTGGTGGGGAAGAAAGAGAAGAATAGATCAATTATGTGACCTGGTCCTCTATGCCCTGTGATAGAAATTTTCCCTCAAATAAAAAATTCTAGAGTTACAAAGGTTCACCAAAGACAGTTTCCTCAAAGCACTAGGATGGTTCATTCCACTGTGAAGAAAGTTTTGAGCAACAGTGTCAGAAGACCAGCATGGATGAACTCATGATTGAGCTCAAATGCAGAAAGTGAAAAAGAAGCAGAGGTGGGTATGGGCTACCCAGGATATACAGAACCAGTGCTTGGGCATGCAGCAATTGAGGCAGAAAAGCCAAGGATCTGCTGGAGTGCAATCTAGTAAGGGATGTGAAAGGGGAGTAAAAAGGGCTTCCATAAGCACATTGGCAGCAAAAGGGCAAGAAACCTACTGACAAAGTACATGGAAAAGGCAGAAAACTTAATTTTGCCTTGCTTTGTTACTAGTAAAATCTGACTCCAGGCCTCTCAGCTCCACAAGCTTACCAGAAAAGTCTGCAGGAGCACAGCATTACCTACAGACAGAGCACTTAGAGCCATCTGCACATACGCAATCCTGAGACCAGATCAGATACTTCCAGTAGTGCTGAGACAGCTGGCTGATGATGTCATCAGGTTGTTCTTACCTTCAAAAGGTCAAGTCACTCAAGGTGCTTCACAAACATCTTGAAGAGGAGCAAGAAGCAAGGTCTGGGAAACTACAAACTGTTGGGACACACTTCTATTCCTGCGAGATTTATAGGGCAAGTATTTCTGAAACCCATTTCCAAGCATATGAAGGACAAGAGAGAGACTAGAGACTAGGAACAACCAACATGGATTTACCAAATCATGGCTGAGCAACCAGTTTGCCAGATCTGTGAATAAGGGGCAGCAGTGGGTATTGTACACCTTGACTAAAAGCAAGGCTTTTGAGATAGTCTGTCCTAGTATTCCATAGCTAAATCAGTGAACGTGAGCGGCACTCTCAGCATATTAGCAGATGTTGCTGAATCAGGGAAATTACTAGTGTGCTATAGGAGGAGGCTGCTACTCAGAGACACTTTCATAGGATAGAAATACAGGCTGACAAGAACATCATGAAGTTCAAATCAGCGAAATTCTGCATCTGGATTGGAATTGCCCTATGCAGCAACATAGACTTGAGTGGCCAGAAAGAATCTTTGGAGAAAAAGTCTGGAGGGTACTGCTGGCCAAGTTGAGTATGGGTCAGTAATGCCTCCTCCTTGCAGTAAAGTCAGCCAGCCACACCCTGAGCTGTAGTAGCAAGAATGCAAGGGAAGCTACTATTACCTTCCATTCAGCACTGCTGGGACCACATCCGGAGTCCTGTGTCCAGTTCTGGTCAGGAAAGAAACTGCCACACTGGAGTGAGTCCAGTGCAGGGCCATTGAGCCAGTTGGATAGCCCATGGTATATAAGGAGAGGAACTCAGTGTGCACAGCTCTGAGAAGAGCAGTCTAGGAAGAGACCTTACTGTTCACTCCAGCTATTTAAAGGGAGGGCATAGGGAAGAAAACTCCTTTTGGAGGTGCACAGTGAAAGGATCAGAGGCAATAGACAGAAACTTGAACATGGCCAATTCAATTAGGTATTAGGAAAAGGGTGAGGGTTTTTTGGTTTTGTTTGTTTTAAACCATCAAATACTGGGTCAGGGTGCCCAAATGACCTCCAGAAGTGGTTTTCAGCACAAGTTATTCTAACATCAAGTCTACAAATAGAGCAGAGCACAGAGTAGAGATCTCTGCTGTGAGTTGTTTTCTGTCCCTAGCACAGTATAGTGCCAATTAACATGCCAGTGAATGACCCAAAAGAATATTAATCTCATTCATATAGAGGGGCAAACAAACTATGTAACCCAGCTTCTCAGAGATCCTCAAAGGCTATTCATTTGAACCAGAATGCTGGGATAATTATTATCATAATCAATACAAGATTCATTCAGCTGGATGCAAAAAGCATTTCCTTCGTTAATTTCTTGACATGAGACATGAGGTTTATTTGTTAGTGCCTTGGTTTTCTCTGTCAATGCAAGACAGGAACACCAAAATTATCTATATCAGGGGTGTGTGGGCATTTTGTTTTAAAATCCAGACGAAGTACTTTATAGGTAGAAAATCATACAAAATATAGGAAATCAAACAAGCAGGAGATTTTGTTAAGATATACAGGAATTTGCCTCATAAAGCTAAGACCAATTCTTCCCATCTTCCAGTTGCACTTACAATTAACAAAAGTACATTTTCCCTTTCTGACTACTGTATGGGACTCTTACAGATTTTCACCTGAATTAAAGCATAAAGGATTCACAGGAACTAAGCAGAGCACACTAGATTGATCTTTGGTGGTAAGAACAGCTTTCAAGATGATTTACCTCTGAACAGGGAAAAGCAAATTTTCACTGGAGTCCTTGAAATGCAGAAAACAAAACTTAGAAGGAAACAAAAAGACATAAATTTACTTAAAACGAAAATTTCTGAAATTAAAAGTCAAAAATTTTGCATTCCACCTTGCAAAAGAAAGTTAATCAGTTGGTCTAAATCATGGCTAAGATAGACAAGTGTTTAAACAGCTGCAATACTTACATGAAGGCTAAGACTGACAAATAAAACTGTTTTCTGAAACAAGTATCTATTCCCATTCTTCCACAGCAGTATGTATGGAGTCTTACCTAGATCTACTGAAGTAAGTACATTCAGGCCTGAGATACAAGCCCTGTGTCTTGAGACACAAAAGACAAAAGCTAAAGCAAAGATTTCAAGTGCAAATGAAAGAGTTGCTTATGTTAGAGTGAAAAAAATGAAAAGTGCTGACACAGGCATGAAATCCTCATTCATGTTTGAACTACTTTAGAGCTAATTTGACTCATTACAAGTACTCCACGTGTATCAAGATATTTCAGTTCTCAGTAGTAGAACATTTATTATTATTTGATGTCCACTTGGTCATTATACTCACTAAATTACTTTACTAAAAGCATTATCAGAGAAGGCAACACCTACTAAATCTAGTATCATCTGAAATTCATTGTAGACAATTGATGTCTCTGGGTAGTATTTACTGGGGCAATGAGTTATTAAGGTCTGCCTGGTCTTACCAGCACTGCCAGCACCAGCATTCAGGAGAGGGCTGCTTTTGCCTCTAACGCTGCTGTTCCACAACCACCACTCTGAGACAGACTGATGGGCTTCCCAAGCCACAGCCATTCCTCCCTCCTCCTGGGCACAACCATCCTGAGAAGCTACAGAGTGAGTTGGTCTGAGTTCAAAACAAACAAAGCCCTGAAGAGGAAGACGCTTTAGTTTTTATGACTTTCTTGTTCCGGATCATTATGTGGGTGTACAAACACTCTCACTGGCACACAGAAGAGGGAGCAGATAGGACTGCCATTTCTTTTTGGCTGCAGTGCCACGTGTTCGGCGAACAGCGCAAACCTGCCCGGTTACAGACCAAGTTGTGACCGAGGGTGCACTTGAACACAAGCCTTCTGATATGGCCTATTCTCTGCTGGGTGGATGACTGTCATTGCCAAGCTAAACTCTCTAGTTTTCTCAACTTAGTCCAGTTTTTGTAGGCAATGAACTCAAACTGGACATATGAAGGAACATGAACACAAGGAGCAGGGTGGAAGGGTTGAGAGAGACCAAAACAGAGACCACAGATGAGCAAAACCAAAACTAAACCCTTCTGTGGCTTTTTTTTGTGGAGGTAAATGGACTTCATAAATAAACCAGTGAAACTGTGTGTCTTGTGATTAAATAAATGTCTGTTTCAATGCAACATAGTGCTGTAACCAGCTCCTGTTCACTTATATTCCTAATATCCAAGTATCCACTTTAGAAAACAGAAGTAATTCACCATACAAGTCAAGACATTAATACTATTGAAATATGCAGCAAATTCTGCTCAACCACCAAGAGCAGGTATTCAGGGGGAAAAAAAAAAAACCAAAAGATGCTAATTTAGTAACCTAGTTCATCACTCTTTCTCATTTTATGTTTTAATTTTGCTAGTTCAAGTAAAAGTCGGTAGCTGACCTCCATTCCTGTGCCTCAGGAAAACAGACTCTTTACAATATCCCTGTTTTCAGTTGTAAATGTTAACCTGATCAACACCATAATGCCATTTACTGGGAGTCTACAGAATAGCCTCAGCTTTAGTAAAACACCTAAAAAATTAGCAAGTCAGTTTAAAGGGAAAAACAACTCCCCATTAAATCCTATTCACACCTGCAACTTCTCTCCAGGCCAAAACATACATACCTGTTCTCCGGGCAGGCTCCCTCTTTGTAATGTTAACAGAACAATTTAAAAAGACTTGATGCTTAAAAAAGGAGATGGAATTTAAATATTGAGGAGGAGGGGGATTCGGCTTATTTGGTATCTTTTGAAGCGTCTTCAATTTACGGCTGCCCTGATGTAAATAAGAAACGGGGATAGCGCCTGCTTCACGGGAAATACTGGGACAAAGCGGTAGTATGAATCTCCCGAGTCACAGGCTGCAGAATCTGAAGAAACACCACATGGTGCTCTGCAGTTTATGGTATTCATTACAGGGTCTGTTTCAATACTGTGTGTAATGGCTGTCTCAAAGGACTTCAAGACCTTTCATATTCCCCCATATCTAGTCTTCTTCATCTAAAAGCAGAAGGCATTGTGAAAGTATGTTAATGCTTTAAATTATTTGCAGCATATATTCTATTAGATTCAACAGAAGATGTTTCCAATCCTGCTGCCATCATTAAACCTAACTTTACTTCTATATACTCGTGTCTCTATGTGAAGACAGTAATGTAGAAAGCAGAACTGCCGTTTGTAGCATACACTCACAAAGGCAGCTTTTCCTTATATTATTTGTGGCAATATTCTTCTAAAGAAGCATGGGAAAGCTTGCTTTAGGAATTTACTTTTAGGCTCCCACTATCTGTATTTCTTCACTATTATTGTGCTGCAATTAATCCCCATCACCAAATGAATTATGACATCTGAGAAAGTTACTGAATCAAACACAGAAGAGTAGAAGCACAGTTATTTTAACACTAGACAGAATATTGGGAATCACAAACTAATCTTTAATGAACCTTAAACCAGCTGAAGTGGGAAAAGAAATTTTAGTAAGATTCACAAGAATCACATGCTCAAAAAGGTGAGACAGTTTCTTCCCTTACTCAGAAATGAAAAATGAAGATATAATATCACATGATAATTTTTATAAAGTAAAATTGTGAACACCTACGAATGTTTGTGAGAGCAATGAAATTATATATTGATCTAAAATATTTATAAGAGGCTTTTTTTAACATTTTAAAAAACATACCTTGTAGAGACCAAAAAAACCTAAGTCCCTTAATACACTGAGGGCACTAACGCGTGGACCAGTAGTAATTTCTCCAGCCACCTGCAATCGAATCTTGACAATTTCCAGTGGATTGGTAAAGATCACTTGAGAACCTCCAGCCTGAAATTAAAAGCAGAAATCAGTACATTAACTTCCTATGTTATTTGCAGTGTATGTCCTGTTACATTTGAGATACAGCACTTTCAATCCTGCTGCAGTCAGTTAAGCTATCAGCAGACAAGAGTTTTAGTATTAGTTAATGCACCTCACAAGGTATGAAATCTACTCCACCACGAGATGAGTTGTCAGGAAAAACAGAGAGGAAGGTCAACCACTACAGTACATTGGACAGACACTTGCTCACTTCTTGTTGCAATAATACATTCACCAACACCAAGTTAGGCAATACCAACAAGCCAAGAACACTGGAACACAAGTAATGAAGTAAAAGGCAAAACTAGTGACTCATAAAGAAACTGCAGTGTGCATGCCAGTCTCTAGCAAGGGAATGCATACTGTTCAAGAGTAGAAATCTGGCAGAAGCTTTCACTATTTTGACAACAAACACATGGGCCAAATACCAGAACTGCAAGTGTATTGTGCGTTTTTAAAAAACCCTCTGAACTACCAGCTTCAGTGCCATTAAATGCTGTTTGATTCAAGACTCTGAGCTCCACATCATTATGCACCAGGTATTAAAGAAAAGAAGGTCCACAGACTGAAGGATTTTATTAATCAATGTTTTCAATGTGTCAGTCTCCATTTGTTGGGAAGACATCACTCGATCGATTTTGAAAGTCAGATTTAAAACACAACGGTGCAAGCATTTTGGACTCCCCACTAGCTCTCATAAAGTTCATCTCATTCACAATACGTAATGTAGGGCACAACCTTTCAGCTACACTGACAGATTCTGAGTTTGCAACAAGGAAAAAAGGTAACATGAAGGATACCTAAGTGTATTCAAAAAATATTCATTCAAACTCCATCTGGCTCAAATTCAACAGTGTGTCATTCTAACTTCTGCTAAGTTCTCAGTTCTGTGCCCTGACAGCTATGCTCTTCTCTATGTTCTGAAATGAGACAAAATCACCCTTCTCACAACAAAACAACTGTTTTGTTCTAGAAGGCAATAACTAAAATGAAATAAGCTGTGTTTAAAAGCACTTGCATTTGGCCACGTCTAGTATGCAAACACCATGTGGACGTCTTTTGTAAATGATCCAAATGTTAAAAGAATTAACTGTAGCTCAGATTAACTATCATTCAAAATAAAAAGTATATGCAATAATATTGTTTAAATGATGTGCTGAAGAAATGGCAAATCACATGAACAACTATTCTTGTCTACCACTTAGACTGCACATACACAGTGTGGTTACAAGTTAAAGTCTTTACATAACCCCCAAAATATCCCAAATGTTTCCTATTTTGATCAGAAAAAGCATGCTCTTGTGTAACTTGAATGGTTTTGACTTTCAAATTGGCATAATATAATTTAATTTAACTGCTTTTACCAAACCAGAATCCTGGTACACATAAAACTTCTATTCTTGTTGCCATCAGAAATTAGACTGATAAATTATTTGGCACAAATGCTGCCTCCAGTTTTGCACATAAGCTAAAACATGTTAAATAAGTAAGCAGTCAAAACACAAAATTGTTCCTTTTACTTGTCTACTCATCTTGCAAATTCTCAAAATAACTAAAAAGAATCCTGGAAAGATTCTCTGACAAATTACGTATTCCTACGTAGTAAACATTTTAGTGTAGATATTCCAAATATTAAGCATTCCCACATCCCAGCATACATATTTTCTTCTTAAAAAGGATAAAATCTCAATTGCAGGTGATAATGTTCATTTGCAAGTTTGTTACACCACAGCCATCCCCTAAAATACACTACTAAAAAAGTCCTATTAATTGATCTATTAGCACAACAGATCTACCTTTCCTCAGTATGATATTCTTGCAGTTTATTGTGTCGTGACTCCATGAGAAATGCTCCTTCAATTTTCACTACAGGAAAACCATATTAAAATATAAAAGATTACAACAAAATTAAGCAGTAGTAATATTATTAATGCACCAAAATACGGAACAATTTAAAAACGTATAAAAATGTTTGTAAGTGAATGCCATATTTAAAGAAAGGAAATAAAAACACATATCTGATTTCAAAGGAGAACAAAGGCAACTAAATGCTGAATACAAACAAACAGGAAGTACTTCAGGTGCCAGCACATATAAATGTTTATGTTCGCATGTCCAACCTGGCTGTGTTGACACTTCCAGCATTAGATGTTTGTTGCTCTGGCTAAATCATACAAGACTTCCTCTGCTTCAGCTTGCTATATAAAAACAGGGATGCTATTATTTACCCAGCTCATACAATCAAGTTCTCTGCAGTCAAATTTTTAAAAACACGGAGACCTGCATACACCAGGCAGTACTAAAAAGACTACCAATTTTGCTGCTCACACAGCAAGTCTGAAGAAAGACACTGGTCACTTCCATAGTAGTCTTTTCAAACTGTCCAGGTATTAGCCCAGAACTCCCTGAACAACCAATGAATTTGATCAAAGATATGCTCCAAAAATCAAATGATGAATAACTGAAAGTGGTAAGCCAGACAATACCTGACAGAGGGTCTCAACAGGAGGGCTTCTACCACCTGCCTGCCTTGTGATGGAGAGGAAGCCTGGTTTATCAGCCTGTGCAGAGGCAGTTCCAGCGGTAACAAGTACAGATGCCTGGTGGGGAGCTTTGTTCATTCTGTTATTTAAGCACCTGTGCTGGTAACTGCAGCTCCTTACTCTCAAAATGGGGGGGAAGCAAACCGGAGATGACTACTATATTCTCTAATGAAATGATTTCTTGCTTATCTAGTACTGGTAACTCCATTGTGCTATTCATCATCATAGTATGCAAGGGTCTCATAAATATTAATGTATTTCCTCCCAGTGCTCCTGTGAGGAAAGTACAATGATTCTGGTTTTACAAGAAGGGGTTTCGAGGCAGAGGTTAATTGTACGCCCAGTGTGCATCTCCCCAGCTCAAACACATCCAGATTGTAAGTCTCCAGATATTCTGATCTCCAAACCAGCGGCTTGAATCATAATAGCATGGCTTCTGTCCTTCTGAGTTTTTGCATAGCGAATTCAATGAAAGAAATCTCATCAATCTACTTTTTTCAAGTCTGCTCAAGATGCTGGTATAAACAGGTACAGAAAAAACAGACAAAACATCAGCAGAACACCTATCACCCTGCTCATTCATTCTGTTTGGCCAAAAGTTGACAACTAGTGCCTTTTTGTTTGCTAACTTTCGCAGTTAAAAGTGTATTTCATTATAAAATTCTGAAATATGCTCCCAAAGGGCAGAATTTGAAAACTACTCTCTTTTTTTTTTTGTCCAGAATAAAAACCATTTAAGCTCAGGTTGCTCAAGGGCAATAATTTTTCCAGTGTCAGAAAAATTAACTTCATCCACTGTTTAATAGAGACAGTTCCCAGTAACACCAATTTTTTTGTACTGAAGTTACAAACTTGAATACCCTCGACTCTGAACTCCTTATCGCTGCTTCCAATCATTTTTAAGAGAAACATTATCTGACTGTAAAATCAAATCTATTGCTTTTCAGTTGTTATCATGTGATTAAAGTAAAACCTAAAATTTTGAGTTATTTATAGGAGTAGGTATCTAGAGGTACTGCATGAATAATTATCTTTAAGGGCCCTCAAAGGGCCCATATTGTTCTGAAAGAATTTAACATTTGACCTAATCACAAACACTTATGGTCTTGTTTGATTTAAAAGCAAGAAAATAAAAGGAAAGTATCTCTGTCATCCAAGGACTCTTCATACCCACACAACTAGAAATCTGCATGGCTTTAAATGTGCTTTAATACAGTCAGCTAGCTACGCATCCACACATGTGAATTTTTAAAAATAAGCTGGGTTTTTTTCCCATTTTTGCAGTTCTTCAGCTCTGCAGTTGGTATGATATCATCCAACACCTCTCGATGGCAGTATAGTCTTGTACAGTAATACAGTACTATCATGTCTCCTACTTTCCTACTTCACTGAACAGAAGGGAGAAGTAGAAATAGTTGAGGGTTGGCTGGTTTTTTTGTCCATGGAGAAATAAAACCCACTCTGCAGTGACAAAAATCAGTTTAATAATAACCACTTAAAAATACTCTAGTTTAAGAAATCAGAATGTTTTCTACCTCTTCATGTGTTCAAATCACTCTGCAATCAATTTACTGGAAAACAAACAGACTTTCACTCTCCTCATTATACTAAGAGAAGAAATTCCTGTTCTTTTTAATGTAACTGCATGTTGTGACCTTATGAGATTAGATAAAAAATGAGCACACCAGACACAACTCTCCTCGGGCTTTCACATCTCCATTTGAAAGCTTCAGTGTACCTTCTGAAGAGAATACAGCCTGCAATTCAGGAAGGAAATTCTGTGTTTTCCATTTCAGAAGAAAGTACTAGATTCTTTTTCTTCTGGTGCTACTGACCACCAAATGTTCTTGTTCCTTTAATTAACCTTATTACCTACTTCAAATCATAGGCCCTTTCTTCTCTCAGCCAACAGCATTTAGGATCAGCCTAGATCTTTCCTCTGCATCCCATCCAACTTATCACATATCCCCTTTTATGGTTTCATGGATGAAGAAAGGATTACTACTGCTATTAGAGTGTTAATATTTCCCAACAATATCACCCAGGGATAGCAATTATGGCAATTAATGGCAACCATTAAAATACATTAGTAACATTACACAATTATCAAAAATCAACCCCTGCAAAAGAAATTGTCTACAATGCCTTGTGATTTTTTTTTAATTTACAAAAAGACAAGCAGGTGCAAGTTCCAAAATTTTTAGTCAACCATTTATCACATTCAGTCCTACTGAATGTTGTACTCTGTCCCTTGTCCCTACTCCTTTCTCAGCTGCCAGATGCAGCTTGTTTTCCTTTGCACTTCCTAGCATTCATTAATCTTAATTAAAATCAAAGCTCCTAAAGCACAGACACAAAATAGATTGTTCCTTATCATAAAAACAAAAAATTTAAAAAAAATTCTAAATTAAAAATGTGCTCAAGAGTTGCAAGAACGGAAGAATGGCCATTCTCACTGCATAATAAAGGGCAACTAAGGCACAGAACTACTCAATGATTTATCATAAAATCACATACCAACTCTATGACAGAACAAGGCTAAGAAGCCAGATTTAGAGTTCCACTGCAGTGCTTCAAACTACCTCTAAAAGTCTTCGTGTTTGTACTGCAAGAGATCCCAAGAGTGCGAGATAACTTGTGCTGAACTGCTGCAGGGGGGATTCCACTGTGGCCTCTCCTGTTAACCAGAAAAGCTCACGAGTAACAGACAGCTGTCCAAGGTGACTGTTTTTCTTAGAGATTTCCAAGGTGACAACCTTAATTTCATGGCACTGTATGTCAAGGGTGAAGCATACTGGGTTATCAAAAGCTTGGTTCTATGTTACCTTTCTTCCCATAAAGCCCGGCTTCAAAAATTCAGACAAGCCATCTCATGCTATTTTGTGTTCTCATCTGTGGTCCTATCTATACAGGATTCTGATAATGCTCTTCAGCAAAGGGGGTTCATATAGTAAATACCTTTCCTTCAGATCACGAGATTTCCTGAGCCCTCAATCATCTGCTTTTCACTACCCTGACCAGGCTATCACAGAAAGAGCTTTCATGCTGCTCAGGCAGAACTGTGTTTTTCTCTAGCTAATCTTTCCTGTCTTCTGAGGACAGCCTTCCCCTGGTCTGTCTCGGGTTTTACTTTGGGCAGCTCGAACAGCAAACACCGCTAGAATCAGTCTTGTTAACATCCAAACGTGCATAAGAACTAGAGCTACCTCCTTTAAACACTCACATAAAAGTGCTCATAAATAGAATTGCAATAGCCTGAACAGAAATACATTCCTGCTATTGCTTCAGACAGATTTCCAAGACTTGATACAAGCTGTGAAGACTGTCCTACAAGAGAATATTAATGACCTGGCTAAACAGAAACAAACAGGAGTACGGATTGTTTATAAGCAGTGACCAAGTCTGCAGTGGGAAAAAAATTAAAATTGTGGATTTGATATTTTCCACGTTATAGGTAATTCAGTTCTCAGAAGCCTAGCCAAAAAATCAAAGTGGAGCCTACTTGATTGGCATTATAAAAGCAATTAGGTTACAGACCTGTCAAATATGTTAACGTTTGGCTCTGTCTGCTCTACTTGTCTATTTTGACTAGTTGTAGAATCATTTAATGATTTACAGACCTTTCAAGTCTTAAGGCACAGTAGCTGTATTAAAACTATGACCCATTATTTCTTGGTCACATCAGAAATTACTGTGACATCATAAATATCTTTCTTTTTCTCATAGAAAGCTAGATTTTAATTCCTGATTTGAGTTTCAGCCTTTGCTTTTTGGTTTTTTTGAATCCGCACCGATAAACACTGTAATGTTTTACTGCCATTAAAAGAAGTATTAGGAGAAAGGGATGTGTAATAAAATATAATTGTCAAAACAAATTCATGTTTTGAAGTTTAATGTATACTCATATAAAATTTTGCACTCATTTCTAATAGGAGAAAAAAGAGTACGTTTCAAATGGAATGAATACTAAGTATGTTTGTTGTATGTTTTAAGTGTTCAGAATTGTTAGGTTCTGGAATCAGAAAAATATCAACCTAAACCTACTCATCCGTCCTTGTTCTACAGTTTGAAAAATTTCCTCTCTTTTTTTCAGAGAAAAGGAAATGGAAGAGGAGAGGCGACACAAAATGAGAAAGCATCCCTAATTTGTTATGGAAAAAAATTTTTTGAAAAAAATAGAATTAGATTAACTAATCCAAAAGCAAAATTCAAAACACAGTGAAATCATGTTCTGCAAAATTCATCACAGATTTGAGAAAGGCCAATTTAAGCAGGTATGACTGGGTGAAAATTTCAGCAAACTAGATTTTTTAAAAACATCCAAACCTGCAAGGAAATACGGAGTGAGGTCAAAGAAAAGCAGGAACTTTACACCAGAAAATTCCCACCCTCTGGTACAACCTCTTGGAAGGGCTATCATGTTACTGTATGTCACCTTCCCAAACTTCATCATAAGGCTTAAATCTAGAATGAGATGAAAATTTATCAGCGACAATTAAAACAGAGTAGGGTTGAAATACAAGAAATTTCCAAATGTGAAGTAAAATTTAAGTCCAGATCTAGCTGGGGGTTTTGTACCAAAAATTTATACTGAAAGTGATTTTCAGTATGCTGAAAATTACACCTGTTCAGAAAAGAAAACTACTCCATAAAAATACCTAATTAATTATAGTATATTCTGTTACATTATACTCATTATATTAAATCGTAAATAAATTAATTATTTTAACAACATAAGTTTTATGCAAGAAGAAAATGGCTTCAAATTTAATTAAAAAAAAGAGTATGTATTAGAAGCTTCTGAATTTTTGCTTAAACCAGGTATGAATGTTGGGCATACACATGCAGAACTCCCCTTGAGAGTAACAGGAGTTAGATTCCCTAACTAGAGGGAGAATAGACCTCTGAGACATATGCCATTCACTTTCAAAGTTAATCTGAGCAATCATCAAGATGACCATCATTTCTTAATCATCTCAATAAACTAGACCAAAACTTTTCTGTGTGACAGCAGTTGTTTGTCTTTTTTTTTTTTTCAGGTATACATGCAGAGAATTTTTTTCCCCTGGCAAATGTAATGCTCAGTTTCATTTTACCCACAGCTCAGCCTCCCTTGCCAAATATAATGAATGTTATCAGATTTAGGTTTCTGAATAATGAAAGCAAGAATGACACCTTCAGTCTCCTTTAGTCTATAACTTCCAAATATTTGAATTTCTGCAAATAAGAGATCTACGTGTGGGAACTGCAGTCTATACACCTTCTACCTGCAGTGCAATGCCAGAGAGAAAATGCAGCTCAGACACGGACTTACCTTTATTACTCTCTGAAACATAAAATAAATGTTGTAAGTAGCTTAATAAAAGCATTTGTACTAGATAAGTTATTTGGCAGAATTCATCTGGGATTTCACATTGCATTCCTTTCTAAAAATTAATTCTGGACGGGATTTTGCACTGCATCTTAATTGTATCTAATTTTTATATTCCGTAGCAGAGTTGAGGCTGCCCAAGCAGGTCCAATATGTTTTAACTTTATTACAATTACTATAAAGTCTCTAAAAATGTCTAAAATTATCTTGACAATTTAAACAAAAGCAGATCTGTATGGGATCTGTAATTGTACTGTGCTAGGTGATTTAAGCTGGCTAATAGTGAACACACACTGAGCAGCTGGGAACGAAAAGACTGTGTGCTGGGAAACAGGAGGGAGAGCAGAATGAAAGGTTAATAAAGCAAAATGTATTTCTCTTGCTGAAAATTAAGCTTCCTATTTACCTTTATTATTGTATTACTACATGCAGACGTGACAACATATATTATATAGCTAGTTCTTTCTAGTTCTCCTATAATACTTCTGTTTTTCTTAGTATTTTTTTCTTGTTTATGATCACTCTTTATTCTGCGTATTTGCATCTCTTTCCCAGTTACACAAACACAAATTTTTCACTAAATGTGGAACTGCTTTAAGGTACGAAGCAAAATGACTGTCTCACCTAAAATGGTAGTGGTAAAGGTAATACCTCCAAACCCCAAATATAATATTAATGACACTTTTACAAATGGTTAATATAACTCAAAAAAAAAAAGAATAACCACTGCTAAATAAAAAGAAAATGAGGTTACTTTTAACAGAAGGCAGTGAACTAAGTTTATAAGAAGCAAGCAGATAAACTTGGTATGACTCAAAATTATTTTTTCTTTAAAATACAAAATCAAGTGAAAGACCATGAAATAAAGCTTACAGAAACTTCAAGATTATTGCCACTCTAAAAAAAAGATTTCAGGTTGTACTCACAGATCATCCTTTTATTAAAGAAGCCCCAAAGGTAAGTTATAGCATTAGCAGAAATCAAACCTAGCATATTTGTGCACATTTTCATTCAATAAGGTTAAATCAGATTTGTGGTTTAGATGCTCAGCAGGTCCTGCCTCTACAGTATCATTACACTGTGCCTTGGAACTGAAGCTCTTTACTAGCCTAATAATGATAAGGGCTATATAGGATTTGCATGACTGATGAGAGACCTAAATGCACAGCAGAGATTGGAGTTCATGGTGAGTGTCAGGCACTGAACAAATATGAAAGTTACATATATTTTTTAAGGGTAATAAATACTATAGTCACTAAGAAAATTTCTTACAAACAAAGGAGATGGAAATTTTGAGGTAGTAATTTACATAAGAACTCTCCCTATGTATAAAGGTTATACTTTTAATTAGATTCTTAGGGGTCTCAAAAAAAACCCCTCAAACAAACTATCGCTTTCATCTTCACATAATAAAAAGCTATGAAACAGGCTGTTAACTGAATTAAGTGCCACAAGGTCATGAAATAAAAGATCTATTTTCTTCTTTTCTTCTTTTTTTTTTTTTTTCCAGGAGCGAAAACAGTTTACAAAACAGAAAAAGACTTGTTCAATGAAACAATCAGCTTTAGTTACAAGTGCAAAAGTCAGCCATGTGTACTAATTCTCAGTAATTATGATGCAAAGTGAACTCCTTGGGGACTTAAAAGTCAACGCTTGGCAATGGTTGGGCAAACAGCAGAGTGGAGCTACTCAGGTGATACTGACCCCTTCAAAACCCTTTGTGTTACTGAACAACCCAAACCATCCAAGTATCTGCTGTCCTCCCTTTCTTAGGTATTGGTGCTATCCTGTATTTGCCGGGCTGGTATCTAAAACTTTACAATCCAGAATGCAACCCAGCACACAGCTCCTGCATAAGCAATGAATACAGTCTAAGGAAACAGAAGCACTGAAGAAGGAAAACTTAAATCTGTGTTTGTAACACAATCCCAGCTGAGAATTAGATGTAGAAAGCGGAAAGGTGATAGGGCAGGTGTCTTATAAAATTCATCTTAGTTGGTTTCCCCTTTTTAGACTCTAACACATCATGCACTCCTGTCTTCTTGCCTCCCACATAAGCGATTACTACATTGTGAAATGAGGTAAAAATTCAAGACTGACAATTTTCAAAAGCATTCAACAGTGTCCTTGCTGCTTCCACAGTGAAATCACAGGTTTTGTGATGGCTTAAACAGGGACAAAAAGTTAGGCCAATACAATGCTGAAAGCTATAGGAAAAAAGCCTGTCTTTGTCATCTCATATTTTACGCATATATTTACACCATGAGAGAAAAACTCACCCCCCAAAAAATAGGCACTGCTGGTAATGAGGGTCTCTGTTGCGAGTCTGAATTGGGTTTAAAATTACAAAAAAAACCTCAAAGACCACCTGCAGAAGAGACAAGTTGCAACCTATCTACCTGGCACCAAACTATGCCCTTAAGTGCAGTACTCCAGTTAAAAAAAAAAACAACTCAAGGCATTCTGCCACCGTACATCTACTGCTACAACTTTATGCAGCATCTCACTGTTAATATTAAATTTTAATACCAAACAGGACAAGCCAACATTTACAGCACATTTAAAATACATCTCAAACCACCTATCTCTTAAAGTAGATCCTTAGTTTACAGTGAACTACAAAAAGCTTGCTGCAGCATTCTCATGAATGACAGGTCTCTGTAAAGAGTGCTTTTTGTACTGCATTAAAAAAAATTCACAGCAGTCTGTAAAATAAAATCTCTAGATCAAATGACATTTTAAATGAAAATTTTGCTGAATTCTCTATGGCTGCTATGTTCATGAGACTTTTTATTAGTGTAAGGGGCAAATACTTTTTACTCTGCAAGCACTTTATTGCATTTTTCCTTCATTTACAGCATGCTTTTCATTTAGGGCTTTAGAGACCTACATTCTTCTCTCCCTGCCCCTTTTTTTTTTTTCTCCCCTGAATGCTCCTAAAGTTACAGAACAAGGGGATCCTACCTGGCAGTCTACAACAGGTCAGTGATCAAACAGAAGGAGCAGTGAGACAGCGGCCAAATCCTGCCCCATCTCCTGAGAATTACAGAAAGCCAGGGCTTCTCAGCCTGCAATGCAACCGAGCCACTGCACCCTGAGGCTCAGATAATCATAGTTCACTTTCTGCAAGAACATACAGCACAAACCTCTGCACTTACTAAGGTTAAGACACAAGCATTTGTTTTTAAGTCGCTGCTCACTGTAGTTTTCGACACAGGTAGAAGCTGCTTGAAAATGTGACCTCATCTGTCTTATGACAGCAGCAACAAAGACAGATTGAAAATATACCAACACTGCTCTGCCCTAGTGATCAAAGCTGGTTTAAATAAACAGTGTTCTTTATCTGTAAAACGCACTGTTCTTTGAACAACTATTCGTTCTACCTAAAGTATTTACATTTGCTTGAACACATCAATAGACCAGGTAAAGTAAGCGGTAATATGAACAGACAGAACTAAACCAAATCGTGAAGTATTATCATTTGCCCAGTAATATGCCAGTTGTTCATTAAGATACTATTTTATACAAGCAAAACACTCTTAAAAACTTAGTGGGTTTTAAATACAGCCTACATTCAGGAATGCATTATGCACTGAGTTAACATTACACAGCCTACGTCTGCTATGAACTCAAAGAAGCATGAGTAGTTTTTGCCATTTCAAAAAGCCAGTATCACTGCAAAAAGTGAAAATTAGTGGGTGCAATAACACATCAGGAAAGAAGTGACGTGGCAGAGTGGGTGCTACAAAGTAGTAACTAATTATTAACTTCTGGAAAGGTTAGCATGAATCCTCTTTAGGCCATAAGCTACAGCCAACATGAATAAAGACACGTTCTTTAGTAAGGAAACAAACTCTAAGCTGAGAGAATTATAGAGCACAGTTAGAAGGCAGGATGCACAGGAACATTTACCCTTTCATCAAGAATGGCTGGCCTATCTAGGAAAGAACTGAGATGCTCTAGTAGAGTCTGCTCTTGAACTGGATCTATGGTTAAACAGAAGCCTTAGTCCACATAGTTCATCTTACACGATGCACTTCCATTAATCTCATATGAAGGAAATTAAAGATACTTACACAGCCACCAGCAAGAATTTCTGCAGCCAGTGGGACAGAGCCATCCTTAGTCATAAACTTATCTCTCACAAAATCATTAACCTTAAAAAACAAACATTTATGAAAGCTGATAAATTAAAAGGTCAGAGAAAACATTCATCCGTTGCAAATTCTGTGCAATTGAAAATGCAAATATATCCATGAAGCTACCAAATCACAAGATATTGAACAAATCTTAGAATTTATATTAAATATTCTAAAGCTACTATTTCCTTCCTAAGGAAAATTTGCAGCATAATTCAAATATTGATTATTGAAAAGATATAAATCACTAAATTAATCAAAAAATCTGAAAAATAGAAAATAATTTAATATTTTAGAAATACTGCATTTAAAAATTGAATGTCAAATTAATATCAGAATGTTCAATACTAAGTTTTAACACAGTAGTAATTCAATTAATAGCATAAAATACCTTTTTTTTTAAATGCATACTACTAGCTTTGGTGAATACTAGCTTACCAGTGAATAAATAATATATTATTATAATGGAGTTATAATAAATTCTTCAGTGTCTTAAAATCACTTAAGAAATAACAAAATTATGGAAGTAAAACATTTAGAAAAAACATCATGCAAACAAGTTCCTTTCTTACCAACAATTCACTACCTGCTCATATTATTTCCTGTTGCACTAGAGTCATACATACAGGAACCACACAGAGATAAAAAACCAAAAGCCCTCCAAGTCCAATAAATAATTACTCCACAGTTGCTAAGAAGTGAAACTAAAGGCCTGCATGACTTACAAACGAGTGGATGAGCTGAACAAGTTGAATAAGCTTGTCATATTTTGGAGCAAGCCCAAAAATAAGTTTTCAGGAAGACTCTTAAATGTACATATATATCTCTGCTTGTGATTTGGATGCCACTTACACTGTTCACAAGTCAGATATTAACAGTTGCGTTGTGCTTTTTGTAATTAGGTTCGTATCAAGCTAAAGTGATGGAATACACTCTACCATGTTGCTGACACACTGAGGATAAAAATCCTCAACAGGCTAATTGTCACTTGATGCCCTTTACAGTGTGGAGAAATGTGAAAACAATCTATTTGCAAACTTACAGTAAGTTTTATGGCCTTCTCTGGTGCTACTCCTAATAGCTGCGGTAACAGACCTGTAACGTGGAAAAAGAGAATTCAACCCATTGAGTAACTTAGTTTTAAATAAACGAATCAACAAAGATATGTAGAGATCAGCACCCAGAAACGGGCGATTTTTACAGCAATTTCGTGTTATTATATTTAATGAGAGCACTTAAACATTCAATTTTGAGAAAAAACTTAGTGCTACCACTGCCTATACATATTGGTTTCTTTATTCTTTTTAATTCACACTAGCTCATTTTATGCTTAAACACTAATACAGATTTGACAACTATGTTTCAGTACTGTTCTAAACTAACATTTATTTTCTGCATCTTCACACAAAAATCAAGACTTTCTCACTAATTCTGTGAGATACACAATGTACCCACTTTAAAAGTCATAAGCACAGTACCTTTTTCTGGCAAAAACAATGGCAGTAGATGGCAGAATCCAAGGGGACAGGAATCAAAATAATGCAAAACATTCAAACATGTATGACTGCATTCTTGAGCTCTTTGCCCAGATAAATCACCAGTTCTTAAAATAAAGGAAGTTATGCTAGTTCTTAAAATAAAGGAAGTTATGCTGCTTTCTTCCCAGGTATGGAATTTCCTACTTTATTTTGTTAGAAAGGACACACTAGAGAACTGAAAGTGTGAATTTCTGACTGTCAGCTTCACTTGCTTGAAGTGAACAGTCGATATTTTGCAAACATTTGAATGACACAGCCTAAAAATAGGCAAAGCCTACTAACAAAGCCTGGGGCTAGAATGGTGTTACAAGCATTCGTCAGCATAACAAAATTAGGACACCAGCCAGAAATGTGAGAAAATCACCCCAGACAGAGTTTCTGGTATAGACCCCTTTGTTTTAGTAGCCTGGGCAGCACCTTTGGGTACTTTCTACAAAGCTGACATTTTCACCTCTCCATGGTTTTATTTTGGGGAAAAAAAGACAATTAAGGTTTCACTTCTAAAAGTTAACCTGCTGAAAAGCATTTTCCCCTAGAGCTAAACGGCAGAATAACACAGAGAAAAATATACATGCATTGGTTTAGTATATTCTTCCATCCTGCTACCATCCGTCAGCTTTACTGGTTCCTACTGATGCTCTTAATAAGGAAACGACATTGAAGAAAAGCATCATTCGACTTGCGGTAGCAGAAGGCCCAACCATACTTATATACTTTATAAAGTATACACACAACATTTACCCAAGACAACTATGCTGAGTTATGATCATATGACTGAATATTCAAAAAAAAAGAATACAGTAACACTAAGTTCATATACAGTTGCTCAAAACAAAAAGAGTAAGTTAAATTTCAAAATTTGAGTTTCTAAACAATTTTACTTGCACAAGTGACTTGAATCCAGACCTCAATGAAAAACCATTAAGACAGTCAGAATTGTGTAATTAAATATTACATTACCTGCAGCACTATGAAGAAAACACAAGAATATACAATAGGACTTTTTTCATTGCAAAATTATCTTTGTAATTGCTATAATATTTACATCTTGCTGTAGAACATATGTGGCTCTATATAAACATTATGGCTAATGAATTTGTATCTTCAGAGACTGAAAAAATGTTCCATATACCTTAAAAGCACACTACCTAATCCAGTAGAATTAGAGCAGGTCTGTAAGCAGATATAATTGCAAAAGAACATAGAGATCATTTATTTTAAAGTCACATATATATAAATATATATATGAGCTATATATAACAGGACTTTGAAGTCATATTTCATCAAACAGATCACTGAAAAAGACATTCTAAAATATCAGGATATGAAATTATAAAAATAGTCCAGCTGTTGATCTGTATAAACCTCCAATTTTAGAAGCAACATAAGCCAGACAAATCAAATTCATTTTCACTGAACAGATCTGAAGATGGCCTCTTAACCATTTTTCATTTTTCTGCTCCCAAGACTTTGCATTTGTAAAGTCATAGGGAAAACAGATTTATCTTGGTACAAGTTATTTTTTCCCACTTGGTTCGGTTTTTTTTGCACTCAAATCTGAGTTGGATGGTTACAACTCAAAATTTTCCATAAAATGTCAGGGTAGAAGAGAAAGATTAAATAGAATATATAGCAGTTAAAAAAAAAAAAAAACCTAAAAAAATCCAACAGCAGAAAAACCCAACTGGACAACCAAAAATCCAGGACATTTTTCTTTTTCTCTCTACTTCACATATGATCTTATAGAATAAAAGTGCTTTGTAAGTTTAATTACAGATAATGCTGTGAATGTTTACTGCAGGATAGCATACAGTATTCTAAAAAAGGCAGCATGAATTTTAAAACTATATTTTATAGCCTTGCCAGACACCAGCTAGGCCTATTGTCTCCAGCATCTTAGGAAGCTAGAGGGACCCTTCATTTGATCTCATACCTATGCAATAAAGCTAACTCTAAGTGGTACCTCTGCATTCTGTATGCCACGATCGTAATTTCTCCTTTCTTTATTGTTTTCATGGGAGCCCTGAAACACTGCTGAAAGATTTCTAAACATGATAAAGATGCTAAGTTTTGAAAGAAAGAAAGCACATCAAGGGACCCATATGAAAATGTCATGTTTCTGTTGGGGTTATCCTGACATGCTTGGAATTTTTCAGTGTTACTATGCATTAGCAGATCAGCAATATGACACATACACAGATGGAGAACAGGCTTAGAAATGTCTGACAGTGTCTTAAAAATGTATGCCTTTTATAACATCAGAGAAGAACATTTTGCACATAGGCAGCCTGCTAGTATAGTACAAAGCAAACATGTTATTCAATGCATTTTTTTATATCCAAGGTTTTTTAGTAGCAATTATGATGTAACACTTCCTATTTTACACTGTCATAGTGGGACTCTATGGGAAGGTGAAGGTATATGCAAGAAAGAGGACGAAGAGCTGCATTCAGTTTCTGACACTGTAACAAGTTATTTTCTGAAAGCAGTCTGATCACATTGTGAATATACACACAATAGCTCATCCAGCCCAGCTATAATGATAGCACAGAGTTAAAAAAAAAAATCTTATTTGGACAAAGTAGTTCTTCAGATGTCTAACAGGGAAACTTCAGTTTCATACTGTGTAACACATGTGATTTTCCCTTTATATTAGAAAAATCCACTGACTGAAAGAGTTGTTGCTCCATCTAGGTAAAATATTTGGGCATCTTATAGGAAGGTGCTAATAGAATGCTGCCAGGTTTTTCCATTACAGGATTCACACAAGAAATTGGAATCACCCATTGCCATTCAAGTATAGCACCCACAGACTGGAAATAGGGTATTTCTTGAAAATGTTGTGCTTTCACAAAACTTGGGGTACAAATAGGCTTGTAGTTTCATTCTTTGGAAACAGTACTTTGTTGCCTCATTTGAGAGAAAACCTGCCACAGTCTTGATGTATCATTAGCATGGGAGTCCATCAGTAATAACAAAGGTGGATGATGAACACAAATGATTAAAATTTAATATTAGGTGGCATTTGGAGTCACTGCAGTGCCAGAAACACCATCAAAAGAAATAAAACTAACAAGCCCCTGATCAGTCAATGATCACAGATGACAGTGTCTTCAACAGCATTTCCTGTCTTTTTCACCCTCTAGGCAAAGTGGCATTAACAGCATGGCTACATTTTCCTAAGCTACATTTTATCTCAGGTACTTAAAGCTTCCATAAAATTTCTATCAAGTGCAGGTGAAATAATCTCTACCAGATGCATTGCTTAAGACCGTGAAGAACTCTGTGACTCATCAGGTGGACTTCTGATTTAAATAATATTAGCAGATGTAGGTGATCTCATCAGTTGGAAGAGATCTTGACAAATCACAGCTTTCAAAATTTTCTTATATTTGCATATATATATATATACACACACACATATGTATACCTGTGATTTTCTAAATATGCATTTTGGGTATAAACGTAGACACAACAGTAAATTACAGGCATATGAAAGAAGTATTCTTTTCAGCCATGCTGAGAAAGAGACAGAAATACAATTTCTCTCAAATATACAGTCTTAAAAAAAATGATCTAACAACACAATTTTCAAATAATGCATATTATGAAAACTCTACAGAGGTTTATATCATGTTTGGTTCTGTGGGGTTTTTTTAATCGAAGTATCTTCTCAAACTGACAACAAACCAAATTTAGTGCTCTCTCTACATCCACAAGATGGTGTAATTTATCCTTATCTGAGGTGGTGGTTTAGAACATGGTTTCCATGCTTGCAAAAAAATTAATGATACAAAAAAGAAAAATCAGTTCACTTCACTGGATGGAAATATGTGCCTTGTATTAAAAATATCATCTGAAACACCTGAGTTCAGAGTGGGGTTTAATAATTACTGCTTGCTTTCTTGAAGTGCGTCATGACAAAGAGACCACTGCTCCAAATGTTTCCACTACAATTTTTTAAAAGGTTTTGCATCACTATTCAGCTAAGCTGGAGAAGTCTGCCAATGACGACTCCCTCCTTCAGTGGGGACAAAACCACCCACGTTGACTTAACTCTGAACACATCACAGTGCAAGAAAGAATTGCAGCTACCGATGACTGGCAAAAAGTAACATACTCTGTAGTTTTTCTTACCTAGTGTAGTATTCAAGACTAGAACGAGATGATTCTTGCTGTATGTACATTGCATTGTGTTGGGTAATAATACTAATCTATAAAATGCTCCTTTCAAAATTTTTTGTCCTCTTAAGCTTAACTAGAAACTTTCTTCTGCACTCAGTTGCTCAGCTTTCTCCAGCATCATCTCCTCAGAAGTAACTAAGTGCAAATTTAAAGAGCTGCATGGAGGAAGCTCTAGATTTTTAAGGATTTTTCTTTATTTGACTCCTTAAAAGAGAACTAAGTCAGGGTGCCCTTTAAGCAGAGAATCTGCAGAAATGCAGGTCTCAATTTGCCTCTGAAATGATGGTGTTCTACTATATAATCCAGAAATTAGATTATTGGCCTGGGTTTAGAATTTCAGCTCCACTGAACCGTCTGAGATTTCACTGTTCAGTGCTCCTTGAAAGACCGAAAAGGGGATGGGGAATGGAAGGACAAGCTATACTGACAAAGTTTTCTAAAGCTCCTTAAATTTGGCAATGAAAAAAAACACTCCAAAGACAGGACCAACAAATGGAGTTAAGAACACGCATTCATGACATTTCTGAGTTTTTTCCAGGTGAAAAAAAATCACTGTGCTTCAGAGTTTCAGTAAGACAGCAGCAGGTAATAGTGGAATTCCTTAGATTTATTCTTTCAGGATCCTGAAAGAAGCAGACATACATGTGCAAGGAATACTTTTGGTTCTTTAGCCAATAACTGGGACTTTTAAGGATTCTGATTGTTATAAAGCCTTACAAAATAGAGACCATGTCAGTATTCTTTATTAAATTATTATGTCCACTCCAAAAGTTGCCTCAAATTCAATCAATAATAACAGACCCCTCCTATCTCCAATTGTGCTGAAATAATTATAGAGTCTGTATTTTGCAGAGAACTACTTAGTCAACCTCCAGTAACTCAGGTCATATGTTACAGAGTGCACATATATCACATCACCTAGTTTTAATGTTGTTTCTCACATTGTCTTATAAACTTTTTTTTATTAAGGTGCAGATAGTTTTGCCAGATCAGAATACTGTTTTACCAAAAGTCTCTGTTCTTCATTCCTGACTCAACTGCTTTTAGCAATCTTTCATTACAATATTCTTATTTTCAAAAGTGAAAACAAGTTTCTAAGCAAGCTGGCTAAAAATGAAGTAAGGATTGCAAGTTCAAATTCTCCTCAATGGGTATGGCAGAGGGGGATAAAAGATCTCAATAACTGCAACACCCGAAATATAATTTACTTTAATTCTGTGACAGAGAAGAACTTCAGTCTCATGCAGTAGTTCCTCATTCTTTATGACTCCTTCTGAATTACCTGAACTGACACCATTGATGCCAAAACTGGGACAAGGGCAAAATTTTAAACAAAAAAGCCACCATCTAACTACAGGCGCTTAGATCTAAGATATCCAATGTGAGGATGATTTACATCCTGAAGAAAATCAATAGCTTTTGGGGCTTTCTCCATTGATTACAAAGGCAGCTTGGAACAGCTAATATTCATAACTTCGGTGTATTGGTTACATATATAAAACTAAGTGGGTTGCAATCCAGCAAAGCGCTCTGGCTGACTCCACATTGACAAGCTAAGAAGAGATATACATAAAACTCGATAAAGATGACTATTTCCAATGACTAGTCATGCACGTGCAACTGGTCCAGACAGACCTTTTTGACTCAAAAGATATCACAAAGAGAGACCTGGGTAATAACAAAGTACCATATTTTCTTTGGTTTTAAATAGAAAGAAGATAGATAAGAAAGAACACTGAAACAAAACAAAAAAACCCTAAACAATAGAAACCCACAGATGATCTAACTTCTTACCAAACAGGACAAAACACTCTTGGCACTAAGGACTGTTAAAGAAATGAAACTTGAATAACAGTGTATTTTTGCTATAGGAAATTGTTATTGTTGCCCTATGAGGAGGGACGGAACAGAGAGATCCTACAAAAATATTCTCATTACAATGAAGTTGTACTTGTTAAGAAGTTTGCAAATCCTTCTGCTCTAAGAGAGAAGAGGCAAAAGCATAAACCAGGTAAAACTGAAGTCTTAACAAAAAATGCTTAAAAATCCAGACTGCTACAAAACTCTTATTAACATCTCATCATTACCACCTTTTAAACTTACCTCTATAAAGCCCAAAGAAACCTTCATAACGCAGTACTTTCTTGAAGCAATCAAAGCTGTTTTTATACATAAGTTCTCCCACAAAAGAGCCTGTAGAACGCTGGTTTTGCATTCGAGTTTTTACCAAATCAATTGGGTAGACTGCAGTGGCTCCAACAGCTACAAATAAAAATCAAGGTATAAGAAAACATGATTTTACATTTGCAGTGTTTGACTACAACTGTCATCTTTCACATTTACATCTAGCACATCAGTTGTATCTTTTTTCTCCATGCTATATTTTGGATAGAATAAACTACCTCCCACAGTTTTAACCAAAAGCACTTCCTGGCCCTCTCTTATTATTAATCTCATTCTTCCGAAACTTGTTTGGTGACAAATCAGATAGCAGCACCACCTGGAAACTCCACTGGTTCATAAATTCCAAAACTCTTGTAGACCAGACAATCCTTTCCCCTTCAATCTTCCCTTAGACACAGCTCCAAGGGAAAGTCTGAGAAGCCTTCTATACTTAAATGAGGGGCAGAAGGGGAAGAAGGGCAAAAGCAAAGAAGAAAAAACCCAAACAGTGCAGATGAATATTCTTTTGCTCAGCCATGACTAACCTCCAGCAACTGAACCAAGGGCAAACCTGTACGCTGATTCTGCAATCTGGATGAGAACAGGTCGAGACACATCACTTGAAGCTTTCTGTCAAGGCAGGATTTAAAGCAAAAGGAAAGACAAGAAAAATAATCAGAACACCATATTTTACAGGAGAACATCTCATGAGCAGATAGATCTAAGTATAGAGATACCTGGGAAAAAATCCCTCAATACACTGGAGATTTTGGTTTCAATTATTATTTCTTTTCCACTGCTTTCTAAGTGTCATGTAACACAGCTTCTTTAGAATGGAATAGCAAAGAAAATAGACTGATACTACAACAAAATTATACAGCTCTAAAATCAATGGTCTAAATGTGGTCTAAATGAGGGCATATATATTACATCTCAAGTCATTAGTTTTCAGCAGCTAAAAGCAACTCCAGTTTGGAATTTCTTTCTACTGTCACCAAAACCAGGTATACCTATTACTTCTCAGGATATCAAAACAAGTACACAGGCATTGTTCATACATATTAGCTAAAGGAAAATAAGGTTTCCTAAAGCATCGCCACAATTTCGTTTTGTTCAGTCTACAAGTGCTAGATTCAACCCAACGAAAAATAAATTTCAGGAGTGCTCCAGATCCAAAATTGCTAACTGATGAAAGAGAATAATAAGGAAAATAGAAGTTCTGCAGAGGTGTTAAATCTTCCATACTTACTATCACTTTTTGTAATACGCTCTTTTTAGGATTCTACAAGTAAAAGGACGAAATAAAAATATGGATATATTTTCAGGAAAAGGTTTTAGTAAATACTCCAGTGTAGGTGGAAGTTGGCCAGAAAATAAATTGAAGGCATCAGTGTAGCTGAAAATCTTCTCAGTCTCAACATCAAACAGCTGACATTAAAAAAGAATTGAATGGAAACAATGAAAAGGTAGGACACATATGCAGAAGAAATGGTGAGATTTAAGCAGGTTCATATGCCTCTTAGAACGATGTAAATCATAGTAGCAAAACAGTGGTCCCAAAGCAAAAACCGAGGAAGCTGTTACTTTCATCACCACATTTTTGGCTACATTTTACCGCCACCTATTGTAACTCACATTACTTGATATTCAGGCCAATGCAAATGCTTTTAACTCCTTTAGGAGTCTTCTAGGAATAGATGGTGAGCTTTTGGAAGCAAACTCATTTGAATTCATCCCAGCATCATCAACAATTACTCACTGCACAAACAAAGAGAAAACTACCACCCCAGATACTGTCTTGGAGTGATGGTGGGTGTGTTCACATGTAGGGGAGGGAGGAGGAGAAAAAAGAGAAGCAAAAGAGACACGTGTACACACACACATATACACACACACACAGAGGCCTGGCTTATGGCCTGGTAGTCCTAAAAATGTAGCCTGCATCAACTCATTGTGGTCAAACTGGCGTCTCCGCATAGACCCAGGGCAGGAAAAAGGAAAACCAACAAAAAAAACCCCTTGGTCTCACAAGACACAAAGTTAAGACTGCCTTAAAATAGAGATAGAGAGAAACAGAAGAGTTAGTTTTAAATCTATCTGCATAGAAATGTGTGTCAAGGAAAATCTAAAATATGATAAAATAATATGAAAACTAAAAGATCAACAGGTTTGACATTTAAAGAACACTCCCATTTCTTTTTGCCTCAAACACAAAAAAAAGTTCATTTGTGGTTATACCATTGAAACTAAATATCCTTTAGGTTTTGGAAATGCAGAGAGTATAAATGCTTTTACTGAAACTGTGATGTTAGTCTATACATAATCTCCCTACTTTGATATTCTGCATAAGGCAAAGCAGAGACCACTCTGAAGTCAGGAATCTCCCTGCATTTTCAGAACAAGGGCTGTCATTTAACAGGCTAGATACTGAATTTTACCATCCATATTTGAAGCAGGAAGTCTCTTTTCCTCATAAAAAAGAACAGAGAGCAATGGAATCACAAAACATAAACACTTTAATTAGGTATACACCTAATATTTACTGAATGGCTGGATGACACTCCTATACATTTTATCTTTCCAAATTAAATTACATTTGACCTGTCAAAATGCAGCCCAAGAGAATGGGGCACAGAGAGAAGACGGAGAGAATATGACACAGGTTAAAAGTAAATTTTAGCAAGATGGTATTCCTCACAGATATTACAGAACACAAGAAAAAAGCAACTTAGATGACAACACAGAAGAAGGTTGTTTATTTACCTGGCACTGGAAACAAATAATAGCATTATACTGGCTTCTGTTCTTACCTGTCTCTGAGCCTCAGCCAGGTTGTAGGGCAATGTCCCTTCCTCCAGAGGAGCAATTCTTTCAATATCAGCTAATGTCATGCGCCTGAGGAAATTAATTCAGCTTAGTGTCTGCTTAGAGATGGGTTTTCAGATCTCAAATTATCCACACGTGGCCACTACACTACACTCTCCTGTTACTCAACATCACCTTCCACTTCCTCCAAGAAGTGGAGAGGAGGAAAGGAAAGAGAGGAAGATAAGTCTCCACTTACCCCCGTGGCTCATAAAGATCTGCTAACTGAAACAAGATGTCAACTTCCATGGGTGTAACCTGACCAAATTTCTGAGCTGCCAGAACAAACTCCTCTGCAACAGAAAAACAATACAGAAATAAAAATGCAATCAAACCAGAAGAAATAATCCAGAGCACCCCAAAGTTGCTTTATATTTTAGCATTAAGATGCTGGCTCGGAGGGTAAAAGGGGAATAAAACTGACCCAACACAAAAGTGTTTCTGTCACTACATAAATGTGTGCTTTAAACGGTCTGTCCTTCATGCAACTAAGCACAACTCTCTGGTCTCAACGCTTAGTGCTACCGGCAGGATTTAGGATATCTGACATACGGTATCAATCAGTTGCAGGTCAGAAGGAAAAAATAAAAAGCAAACAAAAAAAAACCCCAAAACAGGAGTCAAGAGATGTGGAACTTTTCATGCATAGTCCCAGTAGGCCACATTAATGGCATTGCACAGGGAATTCTCTATAAAAGCGGTTAGATATAGCAGATAACATCTTGTTCCAAGCTTGTAGATCAGCTTACTGTGCCGCCAATACAAGTTTATGGAATTCTTCAACTACCCTTGAAGGTCACTTTAATAGGCTGCCAATTTGGCAGGAGTCCTAGGAAGTTTTTGAAACTTTTAAATATCTTTACATACTTTCCTCACCCTGCCCCCACTGCCAGTTTACTAGGACCTTTTTCTGATTGAAACAAAATGAAAAACCTGGAGGGTGGACTCCAACAGGAGTGTACAAAACTGAGTGGCGAACCAAGGAATGCTAACGAGGCAGGATTTCGCTCCCTCCCATTGATTTAAAAGCACACAGATGAGGCCTTTCCCTCCATCAACCCCAACCAAATGCCCAAGGAAACTTCCAGACTACAAACATTTCTACCAACCCTTAGTGACTTCCACATCTTTTCTATTTCCAGCCAGAGTACTGTAGATCTTTCTAATGAGCTCCATGTTGTTAAGGAGAGAATTAAATCCATTAAAATAGGAAAAGCTGACCTGATGGGAAGTGGTACCTCCAGCAGCCTAGAGACAGTAAAAAAAAGAAAAGAGAAAGGAGAGTGTTACAAGACTAAGAAAAATCTCGAAATAAAGCTTTTCAAATGTTATTTTACAAGAGCAACAGTAGCATAGGCTTGCTTTTTTAAAAAAACCTGCAAAATAAAACTATGAAGGATTCTTATGTTACTGAAACTAATCATGACCAGAATATAAAACTCTCCCACCCTACAAATCTAAACAAATACATATGCAGGATTATAACAACATAACCAGTAGTAATTTACAAAGTTCAAGTTTCAGTACTGCTTCAGTTGGAAATGTTTCATAAGTTGGTTTATTTCGAGTAATGAGGAAATCTACGTCTACATGTAAAGCATATTACTGTACAGAATATTTCAACAAAATCAAAACATATTCTTAACAAGGTCAACTGAAACATTTAAATTCACAGGCATTTCAAGGCATGGAAAACCAGCAGTAAGCTCTCAGGCTTATATCAGGCAGTCAAACATAATGGGAACAATAAGGTTCAAATAGTTATTCATTCTCAAAAGAGAACTGGGCCTTAAACCTTTGTTTTAAAGTGGTGTTGAGTGTGTACATAGAAAAATTATTGGATCAATTCTCTATTTAAATTATAAGATCAGTGATCGAGCAAATTTCAGAAAAAAAGCATTAAGCTTACTAAAATTTAATTGACCTTGAGTGAAAATCAAAAATCTAATCTGATGTTTTATGAGAGAGCATATGACCCAAGAAAGTTGATAAGAAACTGTGAGGGAACCATGGAAGTATCAGATCTCACTGTCAGTCCCTATGTCTTCTGGCTATGATTTTTGCTGTATGCATCTTCCAATATTCTGGTCAGAGTTTGCAATTCTCATCACTTCACACATCTCCCTGGAATTCTCCTTGCAAGTCAAAGCAGAACAGATCTTTAAACCTGGATATAGCCAGGATTTGCGTTACTTGGAACATGTTGCTACAAGTTCCAAAGATTAGAAACTGGGGTCAAACCAAATGTACCTTTTTTAATTTCTTCAGTGAAATTGCACAATTGCAACATTTAATTCAGTTTATGTGCTTCAAACTGATACAAAATGTACAGTCAAGTGTAACAACTATCAGTCAATATATTGTGAATGTCCTTGGGTAATGTTCCAGTTCATAAATTGTCCCAGATACTTGGAAATTACACTCTGGAGCTTAGAATTTACATTATAAACCAAGTTCTTTGAGAAGGATATCTTACGTGAGATGTAATGGCATTCTGACATATTTGTCAGTCTACTGTGATGGAGTAACTGGAAACAGGCAAATGCTACATGTGTAGGCCATTACTAAGGTCCATCTACACGCTTTGTCTTTTGTCTCAGGAGACCAGGAAGATTGAGGATATGTACTCTGCAATAAGGGTTAACTTTCATATGTGTAGATAACAATTGTTCAGCTTAAAAATATGCATCCTGGAGCTGGACTACATGTCACAAACAGTGGTCAAAGTACTTAAAAAAGGAATCCCACATCTATATCCCAGGTCTTTGCCAGCTGGGATACCAGAACTACTCACAGCTACTAGACATTCTTCTACAAATGGTGTCAGCATGTGTGGCCGGATAGTGACCATAATGTCCCTGAAGTCCATAGCTGTGACTCTTCCGGACTGAGCATTGTCTCTCTGTACAAAAGCTTGTTTTGCATGTTCTAACTGTATCTCCTGAAAACGTACAGGAAAAAAATTAGTTAGGTTCAAAATCATCGCCTTAACACTTAGATTTAATACAAATAATGCAATCCTACAAGATCTCTCATACTTAACAAAACAGGACTAATTTTAATTGGATATTTTAAGTTTAGGCCTTTTCTCTCAGGAGCACCTATGGTCTCTACCATTGAGCTCAGTATCTAGAACAACATCATGATTTCTTTGCTGTCTGGACATCGGAGCATGCAATTCATTTACCTGAGAAATGCAAGACACACATCAACACAAAAGTGCAGGTAGTGTCCCACTCACGAACACTGGAGTTCCATGACGTGCATTGCCCAGTTTATCGAATGTGTCACAACAATTCAAATACTTTTGGTAAAAGCGCTCAACTACTCCTTGAACGAGGACAACGCAATCATCAGTTTTCCATGTAGACACCTACTAATCTGGAAAGCAATCCCTCAAAACGCATCCTCATTAAAAACATAGTTATTTGTCTACAAAAAATATCAGCAGTTTAATTCAGAACTCCCTGTATCATGACTGATTATTAGTTCTCAGTATTTCAGCAGTAGTAACAGGCATAAGCATTACCTGTTACAACCTCCTGATACTCTCATTTTGTGATTCAAATGTGCCACTGAGAGAAAAGAGGAGACAAAAGGCATTTAATATCTCAAACTGTATCTTTTCCTACTGTGACCTTCACCCTTTCTTCTTAAATTATTGTTAAACTGGTTTGTTTTATTTAAAAGAAACAATCATTCACAGATAGTAACTTGATAATACATATGAATTTTTGTCCAGTTCTACAGGTTTGCAAAAATCAGAAATATATTTCTCGGTGATGTAGTTCAAGTTCCCAATCTTTATTCCTTAGCTGAATGGAGGAAAACAAATCATAGCCATGTCCGCCCTTTAAATTCCCAGGATTATAAAAATTTTTTCACTGGAAATACAGTTCTTAGTCTGAATGCATATTCATAATCAGTTATTCAGAAAATGGAATCAGAGCAAAAGTATGTTGGCAATACTAAGCAAGTCTTGCAGGGGACCATGACACTATCCAATTATTTATATTATATTTACAAATATATGCCTTAAAAGACTTATTAATCCAAGACTCAGGCTACTCAAGAATCACCATCATGTTGTATTCATAGTTAATATGATCTCCTGTAAGTTGGTCCTTGTCTCACAACAGCCTTCAAGGAAATAAAGAGTGAAAGGCAAAAGGCAAATTTAGACAGCGAATCAAATCTGCCAAAGGCCTGCATCTGCCATCCCTCCCTCTTTCTGTTCATTCAGCTCACACTGCCACTCAAACCATGCTTGTCTTTTCATTTCAGCTCCTGACTCCCCGAATTTTAGTTCTAATTTCTAATTAGAACACTCTACTCTGACCTGAAAGGTACAATGAAAACCTCCTAATACATTAGGCAGGAGGAGGAAAGGCGTGGAGGAAAAGGACTGATCAATGCTTTACTCACAGAATTATTCAGAAATGTCTTCTTTTGATGGGAAGTGCTTGTGGGGGTTATAATTTCAAGTGGTACAATTTCAGTTCTGCCACATTTCCTTTACATTACAGACCCCTACGTGGAGGTGTTACAATTCAGCAATAATACTCACTCTGGCTGGATGCAGCCATGTAAGGTCTTACTTCACTTCAACTGAGACTGTAATTTCAACAGAAATTTGGAAGCAAGCAATTTTGGAAGGTTTATAGTAGGACGAGCACAAAAACACAAAAAGACTTTGCCAGCTTGAGGCAGGCAGTTACTTGGGAGGCAGAGAGCTCTGAAGAGGAGTTAGGTATAAGAACTCTTGTATCCTAAATACTCACTACCTGGCGGGTAGAAACACATGAACAAATGGACAAAAATGTTTGCCATTAAATGGAAGCATCACCAAAGAAAAAACAACTTGTATTGAGAAAAAGGATTGGATGGGAAACTCTGTTGCTTTCTCCTCCTTCCATTTGTTTTAACCACTGAAACTGATGGCAGCTTTTATGTTGGCAGAATCCAGCACCAAAATGGAGTAAAAAAACCTGAGTCCCATTTGAAGAAGTGCAGTCTGTTACCATCTGTGTAGACCCGTCAGTGAGTCCAGAGGTATGTATACCATTGTCAGCCCTGGTTGACAGTGATGTCTCAGCCAGAGAAAAAAGCAGAGCTCACGCTCCAAAGAGATATATTAAGTGCGTGTTTCTTGTCATCACCCAGCTAATTGCAAAAAGGATGCTAATACTACAGTTGAGGACAAGCTAAAACACTCCATCCTCTCCTTGCTAACGTGATTATTTTCCATCTTCTCGGTACAAGTGGAACTCACTAGAAAGAATTATTCCACTTGGTTAAACACATGGTCAAGAACTCAGTGCTGCCATGTGCCCATCTTGTCAGCCAGAAAAGAGTCATTTAACTGCAGATAGACAGGGAGACAAAACTCTGAATGGGATGATGTCAGTCTTCTGGAACTCCCTATTCACACCTCCTCCTTAATTCAGAAACTAAGTTTCAGTTCAAAATGGTTTAAGCATACTGCAAATAGATAGAGAAGATTGATCTCACCTTCTCAGAAAGGTAGAGACCTTTTAGGCTTTAAGTAGTGCTACACACTTTCCAGTTACACCAACAAGAAAGAAGCACAGGGATCTTCAGCTACGTGACATTCCCAAACCATGACCATGGATGGCAGCATGGCATACAAGAACATGCAGACCAATACACTGTAACAGTCTCAAAACTAAATTTCACCTATAAAGTCTGTCAAAAACAAACCAGACATATGTCACTTTCCTAATCACTGCACAATGCATAACACTGCAGTAGACTCTTTGAAGTGTTTCCCTCAAAAGAAAGGCTATCCCCTCAGTCTCCACACCTGAAAGGTGAGACAACTCACATCATGACTAACTACATTTCAAAATGAGGCTAAATAGCTAGCAGCAATTTATCAGGAAGTTCTTTTTTGAGTTGTTTGTAACATCACCTATGTTTTGTGTATGCAGCTAATATAAAAAATACCACCTTAAAAATAAACTGAAAAACAATAAAGGAAAGCTGTAGTCTTCAGAGATGCTATCTGACTTGCAATATTTTTTACTGTTTCACCTATTTCAGCCCCATATTGTTTACCTAGACAGATTAAGGTTTAAAGAAACACAATCCTCGTTACTTTGCAATACAAATTACATATCCTAAAGAACCTTCTCTGACTAGACTTTCTGTAAACTTAGATATACATAGAAAACAAGCTTCTTCTTTGATGCTGGAAGTCCAGAATTCCCCCAGGTAGCATAAGACTTTGTGAAAAATTAATTTGTACATTATGGTAGGTATGCTGGCACCAGAATTTTAATGAAATTATTTCCTATCTAGAGATTTTACCTCAGCTTTAACTTACAGCTCGTTAAAAGCTTCTTTACCTTCCACTTAGACAGAAATTTATGTTTGTGTTCCATCCCAATGGATCTACAAGTCACCACATACAGCACAATCCTTGCCACTGGAGTAGATCTCAGGGTTCAATTATAGAGAGTACTACCTCATCAACTAATATGCTGGGCATAAATAAATTCCCAGACAATGTGGAAATGGATTCACCAGGCCCACATATAAGCATATGTTAAAATTCATGCTGTGGAATAGATTTTACATGCTGAGAAAGGGGCCGATGTTGCTCTTCATAAGGCAGACTTGCCACTTAAGTGATGATGGAACATGATCATATCCAAACAAATACAGATGTGACAGATATATACAGGAGATACATGAGCTAATTTTAAGCTATCAAAATGAGAAGCAAGGGTAAAACAACACACCTTGAGCTCTAGGTTACTGCAAATAGATTATTAACTGTATTAGACTCAAGGAGTTTGGAGGCTATACTTTCAGGCATCTCTGTTATTGCACATAAAAAAAGTGCTGGCAGGATATAAATATTCAGAATCCCATATAAACTCTTCTTACTTAAAGCCACAAGAGATCCATCTTGTATGGATAAAATATGTTAGCACTATTTTCCAAGTACCTGCAGCTTTGCTGGCAGTGATGATTAGCCCAAATGCTTTGACAGATACCGAACATGTAACAACTTTATGTGGCATTACAGGCCCCAATGTAAAAGAATTTGAATCTATTTAGATTACTCCATTAAAAGTTGCAAATTGCATTGTACTTACAAGCAGTACCTGAAGCGCCTTACAGAACCATCTGGTCCACGTTAAGTGCCATGTAAAGTGCATTCACACATCAGGAATGCAGAAAGGTAATTTGGTATCCACTGTGGTCTCCTGCTGTCTAAGGTCCAAGGTCTAGACATCAGACCAAGAAGACTGACTCACGCACAGGCAGCATGTCAGAAGGAAAGGCTGAATACCAAAGGTTATAGAGCTTAAGGAAGATTTCTATGCCTGTGAATGTTAACTCTCTGATTTGTGCCAAGGACCATTTCTGTGCCCAAACGTCTGCATCTATAACACAACGCTGCAAGGCAAGACTCAGTAGGGAAATTTACGTGATTCAAAGATTTACAGGTCTAGAAGTAAGTAAACAGATGTACCCAGTTACTGTGACTGACCAAACATCCTAACAGACTGTACTGACATTGGGCAGCTTCAACAGTCTTAGGAGAATTGATTTATTTCAAAGTCCGTGCTGCCTGCACCAATGCTGAAGCATCTCTATTAGCAGCCTTGGAACTTACACCTCTCTAGAGGACACTCAGATTCATCATCCTCATTCTCCAGGCTTATTCTCTTCCTCCCCCTTTCTTGCCCTACATGGATCATCACCAAAAGGGCTGTCTGGCTCATGAGGACCACTGACATGTTTCAAGACAACATTTTACTCTGCCCTGAAACTAGCTAACATTCACTTTTGCAGTAGAGCCAGTTTAAAAATAGAAAAAGAAAAGAGGCAGTGGCAAGACATACCAAACCCAAATACAACTATGCCCAGAATATGATCACACCCAAGAAAAGTCCTTTCAGATAGCAGAAAGGAACATCCCTCCACAGGATGAAAAAGCTGCAAAACTAGAAAACTCCTGCCTCAGCTCTTGGTTTTCCTAATTCAAGGAAAAAAAAAAAACCACAAAAGAACCCTAAGACAAAAGAAAGAACTCAAATATTCCAAATACCCCACCTTGAGGTTACAGACTCCTTTAGGTCTGTGACTCGAACCTCCCACAATCCCTGCTCCCACCCTCTTTTCTTTTTTTTTTTCCATGATGAAGTGTCTTTTATTCATTCTGGTTTTTTCTTCACGTTTTCCTCAGATATCTAAACAAATAGGACACAGACACAAACAGGACTTCTACTCGGTTAAAACTGTGACTTTAAACCACGAAAATCAGGATACACATGCAGGGCTTATTTTGTAATTGGAAGGAGATACCAGAACACACAGAATATGTGGAGAGGCCTTTTTTCCTAATCAAGTAACACATTTGCTTTTTCATTCAAAAGAGATTCCTTATTCTGTCAGAAAACTGGTCTGTGTCTAAGCTACTTAGGAGTTACAGTAGTCAATACAAAACCTGAGGGAATACGATTTAATCATGTGATACCTGACGTCCTCTTCATACAAAGTTAATTAGGCTCTGTTCTACAAAGTCAATTTGAAACATTTGTCTCAATAGCATTATCTTAATTATTCCTCATCAAAATGATACCACCTCCTACTGTGAACTAACATACTTGTGTAAACAAGAAAAAAGGAAACCTTGCAGTCTTGAAGCAGGTTCCCATTTTAAAACTCTCTAGTGTAAATACTAATACAGACATTAAGTATTCAGGAGGCATTCAAATAAAAACTCACGTGTTTCACCACTTCAAGGATCACTTTTCCTACTGAAGACTATTTTTAACAGTACTGCTGAAATACAGATAATCTGTTTATTTTTTATTAGCATAATATTTTACTTTCTGTAGCAAAGTATCCGCAAGGATGAATAGCCAAGAATTCCTTGCAAAACATAGTATTTTATTCTCTATAGAATAGAGCAAAGCTCTATTAAGAGCAAAACTAAATAGCATTTCCCTGTCTGAGATAATCTTAATTCAAAAAAGGTCAAAAGCAGAGTGTGTGGAAATGGCTTGCAACACAACATTTTTATTGGTATCAGCTATGAATTAAATTTGGGTTTGGTAAACATGCTGTTTACAGATAGAAGTACTTCTTAACACTAGTCTAGCAAGAAAGTCCAGAATGTTCAATACTGTTATTTAACATTCTTTGACTTGTGGATTTAAATAAACAGATTTTCAGACACAGAAGTCTAGGTTTCATGTCTCTGTCTCCACAACAGTGTAGAAAAGATGTCCCTCTGCATACAGGTGGCAAAAACAAAAGAAAAAGAATAAAAAAATGCCTCTAGCCTGAATCAGCAATAGCATATCCTATTTATCAAGACACAAGTCCAGCACTCTGACTGTAAAAGCCTACACTTGGTCTGTATTTCAGCTTTCCGAACAGCACAGTATTTGGCAAGTTTGCAAATACTTTGATTCTTGCATCATTCTAATTACTCTTGACAAACTGCATTGTATTAGACCCACCAGTAAAAACTGAGTGAACTCCGCGTATGTTAGGTGTCTTTTTCTATCCTTTCCAAAATGCAGCTGTACGAACTCTGAATTCCAGTTAAAAGGAATGTGCTGATGAATTGTGGTCTGGCCAAAAACTTGCTTGGCATCCTCTGGGAAGAAAAGAAAAATGTTCATTTAATAATAAAATAAAACAACAATAGAGACAGGCATATAAACAAATACAATATTTTGTAACAGGAAAGCAATACTATTCTTATAAATTACTAACATATTGTAAAGCAAACCTAATTTTTTTTCCTTTACCGAAATCAGCAAAGCCATCACCCTCACAAATAGTTTCTGAATAACCTTTTTATTTGTGAAGTTTTATACACACAGCATTTGATTAGAAGAAATGCAGATATTTTAAAGTTCAAAGTCAGGCATCAGGCAAGAAAATATTAAAATTAAAACACAATTTATAAAAAGATGACTAAAGCCAACCCATTTTCTGCATAATCTTTTCAAGCTGCTAACAATGAAAGTTTTGTGTCACTGTAGTTCAGGCTTTTGAATTATTCTCAGAGTTTTCCACATTCAAATAAATAAACTACAAAAAATACCATTATTTCAAGATCCACTTTTCTGTAGTTACTTACAAGAGCAGTGACATGTGGGACAGGGGATGGGGAGACATGGCAGGCAGGAACAAAAACCGATCACCACCTCCAACACTAAGCAGGCCTTAACCCTAAATGTCTTCTACAAGGAGGGGGGCAGCACGACAAGTATGTTTGATCATACCTAAACGCAAGTTCATAGTTTAGTTCAGGTTAGTAGTCATAGCTGGGCAATGGTTTATTACACCCTTGGCAGACTGGTAATACACAGCAGTTTTGGTGAAGAAGCAACTATTTGATACACACCAAGCTGTACAGTAATAAAGACCATATCTCATGTACATTTTAGCTAAGGAAAACAGCAATGAGATAGCCATGAGATCTGAGGAAGTATTTGTCTCAAATGACAGTGCCCACTTCAGTGTGATAGTCTTGTCTCAGGCCAAAATATAGGGCAAAGATATCTTCCAAAGACAAGCTCAAGGCCAGAGGTTCCCAACTGCTCTACACCTTCCTAATTGCTTTACGACTCCTCCAGCCACACCAGCCAAGAGCCAGTTCTTGTCTCCTGCTAGTTCCTGTGGGCACAAAGAGCTGGTTCCCAGGAGACACTCCTTATCCACAGGCTGGGCCAGGAGCTGGTCTGTTCCCTTCATGCTTTGTGGAAGAAAGACCAGGAGTCCAAACCACAAGCTCCTGTCTGTCTCTGTGAGCAGCAAAGCTGGAAGACAGTTCCCAAGCATGGCTGGTGCCTGGGGTTGAGGAAATCAGCACAGCTTTGTGCTTGCCTGTGTGCAGAACAAGCTGGGAGCCACCTCACTGGAGCCAGTCTCTGCCTTCCAGCTCATCCCAGTGCCACAAGCAAAGGTGGGAGCTGACACCTTGGGGCCATGAGGTCGCGTCTCCTGTGCACATTGAGTTCTGGCTTCTGTTTCAGTTCATGCCAACCAGACACAGCAGTTCTGCTGATCCAGGAAACCCAATCAGAGTGAAATTCCCCATTTTAGGCAAGGAAGCAGGAAAAAGTGAGAGTACAGTGGCACAGTGGAGAGCCAGGAAGATCTCAGGAAGAGCCCTAGTGAATGAAGAACAAAGACATAGAAAAAAAGTGGTCCCAAGGAGATGAGAGGGGCAGATGTCCTGTCGCACTGACCCTAATGCCCTGCAGTTGGTATTACGCACAGGGATGGCTTGCTCTAAAGCAAGAAGACTTCACAGAGAGAGCAGAGATGGAAGTGCAGACCTCATCTCTCAACAAAGTCATTAGCTTCAGCTTTAAAAAAACAGTACCCACTGATCCCAGGGAGTCAGCGGTGAATAAGCAAGTTGGATTTAACTTACAAACAGAAAGACTGACCCCAGTTAGCCTCAAATTCAAAAACTCATAACTTCGAGAATTTTCTCCAAGCAAAGTCAGTGCCCCCAGGACAGCCCCATTGTTCATTCATATCTTCAAGCCTCATCATAGCCAGCTTGTATCTTGTCTGCCAGCATTCTTCAGGAGCAAAATTCTGCTCTCAAGGCAGTGGGAGGGAAAGTCTGTTGGTTCAGGGTGTGGTCCTATCCTTCTACTTGAAGTCTTTCATTTAGGATGCTTCCTACTGACACAGCTCAAGGCACCTTGCCACATGTCGTTGAAGATCACATTTGTAAAGGTTCTGCTTTCTGCCAGACTTTCTCTCTTCAAAGAAGGCAGCCAGCATGATGAAGAGAGTCTGTCTTGCCCACAAACAAGAGGAAATGAAGATTGTCTCTTCCTGGTAGTAACTACTCTGCTTTTCAGAGGAATAAAGATATTTCCAGAACATCTTTGTCACCTATCTCCGCACAGAAATCAGATGCTCCTCTTCTTCCTCTTTTCCTCTCATCCCACTTCCAGAATTTCCCCAGAACAAGACACTGATATTGTGTGGATTAGATTAGGTACCAATCACCATCAACCAAAAGCTATGTTTTGTTGGACACCAGACTTGCCTTTGTTAGAGAAAAAAAGGTGTATTCTTACTTGATGCTAGGTAAGAGATAGCAAAACCTTAGCTAGTATAAAAGCAGTCTCAAATGCCTTTTGACGGGGCCAGGCTCCACACAGTCTTTACTTCAACCTGTTAACATATGAAAGCTGGAGAGTGTCCTTTGATTATGCCACTGCAATTTTATTTTAATTCATTACCATACACTAGCTACCTTGAAGGAAAAATGCATCTTGCTCCCCTAGCTCTCTGTTGTGTAAATCCTCCTTGTTGGGGCACAAAAGAAAAATTCCAGGTCAAGAAAATAAAACACAGAATCATAGAATGGTTTGGGTTAGAATGGACCTTAAAGATCATCTACTTCCAACCCTGCTGTGAGGGGGACACCTTCCACTAGACCAGGCTGCTCAAAGTCCCATCCAACCTGGCCTTGAACACTTCCAGGGATGGGGCATCCACAACTTCTCTGGGTAACCTGTTCCAGTGTCTCACCACCCTCATAGTCAAGAATTTCTTTCTAGCATCTAATCTAAACCTACTCTCTTTCAGTTTAAAACCAATCCCCCTTGTCCTGTCACTACATGCCCTTGTAAAAAGTCCCTCTCCCTCTTTCTTGTAGGCTCCCTTCAGGTACTGGAAGGCTGCATGAAGCTTCTCTTCTCCAGGTGAACATTCCCAACTCTCTCAGCCTTCCCTCGTAGGAGAGGTGCTCTATCCCTCTAACCATCTTGATGTCCCTCATCTGGACTTGCTCTAACAGATCCATGTCCTTCCTATGCTGGGGACCGCAGAGGTCCAGGATGCAGTGGCCCAGGTATGGTCTCACCAGAGTAGGCAGAATCACCTCCCTCAACCTGCTATAAGATCACACTGCTATTGATGCAGTCCAGGATACAGTTGGCTTTCTGAGCCGCAGATGCACATTGCCGGCTCAGGTCCAAGCATCAAGTGAAAAGAATGGCAGTTTCAGACTATATACAGTGTTTAATTATTTGCATTATAAATGGCAAAGTAACACACAGCAATTAAACTAAAAACCTCATCAAGCCAATTAGGAATATAGTAAGGTCTATATCCAGGCCATTTGCATTTCCTTGCCTGTTTCAGAGATTAAAGGCTACAAGCATGTCTCAGAAGTTCATGAAAGTACAAATACCCCTCCAAACAACCAAAGCCAGAGAAGCACACTTAATTTTTGCTATGACTTGGAAAACACAGACTACCCCATTAGTGTAGATACAGTAAGAGAACCCCACATGCTACTTGTTTTCACAATCATGCTGTATATTGATGTCAATATGACTTGGCAACTAATACCAGATGCTTTTCTAACAGAGTGCATGTTTGATTATACAGTGCAGGCAGCTGACTGGAAGATTGCCTACTGTGCTTCTACTGATTCTTTGATGGCATAAGACGTGGTATCCTGTTTGCCATTGCCTTTTAACACATACACTGTACTTCCTTTTTACAACTATTTATAGTTCACAAACTCCTATGCTCAGTGAACAAACTCACATATGCTCAATGAACAGTGTTTTTCCTCTTTCCTTGCTAGGTCTTATCACCCATTCATCTACCACAATGTCACTGACTCAAGTCTCATCTGTAGACAGACTGCCCAGCTCAGACACTAAAGACCACTCATATCCTGTGAACAAATCTGAAGTGTTTTAGCCTGTGATTTAACCATCAAAAGGTACCCAAATATGTACCAAACTCACTCCATGTTATTGTTCAGTTCTAACAGTATCATCTCCTAGTCATCTAAATCCAGTATTAAAATAAAAAATGGACAATTAAAAAACATATTTTTGCCTTGAACCTGCAGCTGAAGTTCCACAGCTACCCAGAAGTTACCTAACACAGCAAAACATTGAGAAGCTGCAGTGTGCTCCAGTAGCCAGGAGTTATTACACTTTTTTTAAAGGAACCTGTTTCAGAGCGCTACAGAATAATTTGTGATGGAAAAGACATCTGGTTATGTGGTCCAGCCACCAGCCAAAGAAGGTCAAACAGATTATGGTGCTCAGGGTCATGGTCAGATGAGGTTTGAATACACTCCCCAGCAATCTCTGACCCAGAAGACAAGAGTAAAGGAATGTTGAAAGGAAGAATTTCCCTTGGTCAAGGAGGATTGGGTTAGAGAACACCTAGGCAAACTCGATATCCACAAGTTCATAGGCCTCAACGGGATGCATTCATGAGTGCCAAGGGAGCTGGCACCATAGCTAGGCTGCTCACGATCATCTTTGAAAGATTTTGGTGATCAGTAGAGGGGCCTGGAAGAAAGCAAACGCCACCTCAGTCTTCAAAAAGGGCAGGAAGGAGGACCCAGGGAACTACCAGCCAGTCAGCCTCACCTCAATCTCTGGAAAACTGATGGGGTGCCTCATTCTGAGGCCATCTCTATCTACATGGATGACAAAAGAGAGTGGTTAGCGTGGATTCACTGAAGGTAAATCATGCTTGACCAACCTGACTGCCTTCTACAATGAAACAACTACCTGGATGGATGAGGGGACAGCAGTGAACATTGTCCACCTTGACTTCAGCAAGGCTTTTAACACCATCTCACAACATCCTCATAGACAATCTGAGGAGGTGAGGATTGGATGAGTGGATAGTGAGGTGATTGAGAACGGCCTGAACCAGAGGGCTGTAATCACTGACACAGGCTGTAGCTGGAGGCCTGTCACTAGTGTGGTACCTCAAGATTCAATACTGGACCCAGTGTTGTTTAACTTGTTCATCAGTGACTTGGATGAAGGGATCGATGCCTCCTCGGCAAGTTCCCTGACAACACAATGCTGTGAGGAGTGGCTGATAACCCGGAGGGCTGTGCTGCCATTCAGAAGAACTTAAAACAGGTTGGAGAGATGGGCAGAGAAGTGTCTGATATTCAACAAGGGCAAATGTAGGGTCTTGCACCTGGGGAGAAATAATCCCAGGTACCAGGACAGGATGACCTGCTGGAAAGCAGCTCTGCACAGGACCTGGGGACTCTGGTGGACAATAAGCTGTCACTGAGTCAGTAGTGTGCCCTTATGGCCAAGAAGGCCAATGAAATTCTGGGATGTATTCGGAAGAGCATTCCCAGCATGTTGAGGGAGGAGATCCTGCCCCTCTAACCAGCCCCAGTGGTGCTGCACCTGGAGTACTGTGTCCAGCTCTGGGCCCCTTGTATAAGAGAGACGTGGAGCTTCTGGAGCAGGTCCTGTGGAGAGCTACAAGGATGATTAGGGACTGGAGCATTTCTCTTACAAAGTTGGGCTGAGGGAGCTGGGCCTGTTCAGCCTAGAGAAGAGATGACTGAGAGGGGACCTTATCAGTGCCTGCAAGTATCTTAAGAGAGGGTATCAAGAGGGTGAATCCAGGCTCCTCTCAGTAGTGCCAAGCAATAGCACAAGAGCCAGTGGGCAGAAACTGATGTACAGGAAGTTTCACCTGAATATGAGGAAGAACTTCTTTACTCTGTGTGTGACCATGCACTGGAACAGATTGCCCAGAGAGGTTGTGGAGTCTCCCTCACTGAAGATATTCGAGAACCATCTGGACACAACTCTGTGCCCTGTGCTCTAGGATGACCTTGCTTGAGCAGAGAAGTTGGACCAGCGACCCACTGTGGTCCCCTCCAACCTTACCCATTCTGTGATTCTGTGATGGAGATTCCACAACCTCTCTGGGCAACTGTGCTTTGATCCTAAACCAGCATTTAATCAAAATATCTGCTAAATGGAAGTTTTAAAATCCATTTTAAAACATTGTTTAATTGCTTTAATTTTAAAAAGGCGAAATGTTAATGCTTCAGTGTCAAGAGCCGTAACAGCACAATATAAATCTAAAGCTAGCAAAAATTACAACCATTTGAGTGTTTGCATTGTTTGAACCAGAGCTGTCAGAAAGCAAAGCAAACAACAGGTTGAAGATCTTAAATATTCATTTTTAGAAATCCATGCCACCACTTTTATCAATCCTTAAGAAAAATTCGACATTGAAACTGAAATTTAAAATAAATTGTAAGGTTCTAAAACAAATAATTGTCTGTCCCTGCACAGTGTCTAACTAAGAAATAACTACCTTGCCTTTAGTTTCTATTGTTGTTCTATTTTCCCTCCAGATGAACTGCCTGCGGATTTACAGTTGGGATTTTTGATCCTTTAAGACTTTCTTCTCTACAGTGTATGATGTGATGTTTAAATGCTTACTGTACAAACAAGCATACTGCATTCACATTTCCATTCTGGTGATTCCATTCCATTCTCATTTCTATGACATTCCATTTCCTGTGATTAAGAAGCATAATAGAAATAAAGCATGCTTTGGAATAACTAGACACTTGACACAACAAGGACTACCAATATTTCCCAAGTGAAATCTGGATTTATAAATATTAAATTTTAAAAAGAAAAAAACTGAAAGCCATTATCCCACTATATTACATATAAGAAAAGTCACTTGACAGAATGAGCTAGTAAAATCTTTATCACGTACAGTCCATAAATATCTGACATATTAAATCTGAAATTCTTTCAAACTATTTAGTTGAGCAAGTGCATGTATTTTTCACAGTGTCATCATTAAGTCCAGCAAAGTCAATACAATCTCAATACAATCTCAAAAATTCCATTATCATATACAAAAATTCCACTGACCTTATGAAATAGTTGTAACATTTCTGCAGAGAAGTTGTCATCCTCAGCTCTATTTTACATATGTCCTATACATTTTATCTTTGTTACTCCTTTGCACAATTAAATTACCTGAACAGGGTATAGAAAACTTGTACCAAAACCCTGGGCCTTGAGAAAAAAATTAGATTGCCTATTGATATTTGTACAGCAACTTCTGTAAAAAACACAAGCTACGTCCTACCTGTTTCAACATCATGACTAGGAAACCCCAGCACTTTGCCAGCTACTACCAAGCAAGACCTGACCTAAAGCCCAGAGGAGAGAAGAACAGAATGATTTCCACAGGCTTTGGTCCTCACTGACCACCTGAAAGAATTCCACATTTTCCATAAGTTTAATGACGCTGAGTGCACCACCAGCTTCTGCAACCTCTTCCCTACAACCCATGTACATGCACAAGGGATAAGAGGCCAGGCAAAGCACTGCAGGAGAAAGAGTTCAGAAAAACCTCATTGCAGGTTCTTTATCCCTCTTGCCTGAGGCTTTGCTTTAGAGATGCCTGCACCTTGGTGACCCCAACCCCATGGCTTAACTTCCCAGCCTTACCTCAGACCTGTCTCATCCCTATGGATTTGTCTGGCTGACGCTGGTCACTGTCACCAGACCTGCTTTTCTGTCCATGCTCAGGTAGTGTGGGACTGCATCTTTCATCAGTGAGAGCTGTGCTCATGCCCCACTGTCTTGGCACCCTCACTCAGCTCAGGGCCACCAGCCTGGTGAAGCAGCTCTTGCTGCTTCTGGACACAGAAAAATCACAGAATCCTAGAATACTATGAGTTGGATGGGACCCACAACAATCACTGAAGTCTATCTCCTGGCCCTGCACAGGGCAATCCCAAGAGTTACACCATGTGCCCAAGAGCATTGTCCAAACGCTTCCTGAACTCTGTCAGGTTTGGTGCTGTGACCACTACCTTGGGGAACCTGTCCCAGTACACAGCCACCCCCTGGGTGAGGAACCTTTTCCTATTATCTAATCTAAATCTCCCCTGACACAGCTTCATGCCATTCCCTATGGTACTCATCTCAGGACACTGGGACCCTCCTTAGCCCATTGCTGATGTTGAAGGCAGAGACAAAGAAAGCATTAAACACCTCTGCCTTGACTATGTCCCTGTTTGAGAGGTGACCATTCTCATCATGTAATGAGCCAATGTTATTTCTGGACTACCTTTTGCAACTAGTGTATTTAAAAAAAACTTTATTTTTGCCCACAATACCGGCCAGCTTCAACTCCAATTGGGCTTGGGCCATATGAATTTTCTCCCCACAGTGGCAAGCCATATCACCTGACCTTGCTTTGACTGGGAGTATGCTTTTTTTTGCCCTAGCTCCAAAGAACATCCCTGCTCAGCCAAGCCAGCCATCTGCCACACTTGTTTGGCTTAGGACATTTGGGAAGTATAATAAACTTGTGCAAAAACATGCGTATAGAGATATGTGCATACATGTATGTCAGAAACATTCCAGTGACAGTACTTTGCATTATCTTGTTTTACTGGAATTGTTGAGGTTTATCCAAGGTTTGGGTTGGCTCTATTTTCCTTTGGGCTTTTTGTTTTGTTGTGTTTTTATTTAGTGTTGTGAACTTCAAAACACAGCTAGTTAGAGTTTATTTCCATCCTCTGTAATGACGACTTATTTTGGAAAACGTATGTTGACAGCACATCTGCTCAGCTAAGATGTGGAATGATGGGTAACTCAAGAACTTGGCTGAGTTTTCCATTTATCCATATTCACCCAGAAGAGGTACACTCTGGATGTACAACCACTACAATCACCTCCCCCTCCCTGCTGCTTTATTAAGGACAGAGTTGAAATAGTTTTAGAGTGGCCATGCTGTAAATTAAGGAACACATAGAAATAGTTCGATTACTAAGGACAGCAAAGGAAAGGTACTCACCCTTCCAACTTCCCTCAACAAACCAGTAAGAGCAGGAAGGGCTGTCACAGTCGCCTTTTTCCACAGGTTAGAAGCCCTGAAATAATAAACTAACGCTGTATTTTGACTTCCTCTTAGCTCCTCACAGAACATGGACCACAACCTATTTTGCAGTTCTGAATTTTAAAAAAAATTAAATGGCGTTATTTCCTTCTTAAAATATTACAAAGAAAGTATTTGGTAGAACACTCAAAGTGAAGCTGGCAGAGTAGAAATGGAGCACATAATTCGAAGATAATGGGAGTGAATTACACAACTCAAAAAGGCTGGAGGGGTTGATTTGAAAAAAGACAGTAGCTCAGGTCAGTGCAATTTATCTGTGCTCTATCATGTAGTATCATCACTGTTTTAAAAAAGATTCATTCAAAGAAGAGCAAAACCCTCCATTAGTGCACCTGATCCATTTAGACCAAGATCAGTTACACCTGCACCTGAAAAATGTGTCTGCACATATATAATTGCATATAACCACCTAAACCCCCCAGAATTCACTTCTTCTGATAATTTTGTGTGTATGTGCAGGCCTGTGTAAGTAGTAGCTTATTTTTTTCATAGGACTAGTTACTCCAAATTCAGAGAAAATCCCCAAAGACAAAATTTAACTCAAATAATAAAAACTGTGATTATAACCAATTTAACTACATTGAGCTGGTCCAGCTGTGGACAAGCAGGGGTTTTCGCCGCTTGACACAAGCCAGTATTGCTTGTGTGTAACCAAAACTGTCACATCAAATTCAATGCCCCATGTGGGCAAGTGAAATCATCATCTAGACTCATTTCTGTCATCCTTCTCATGGAGATGTTAAAAACACAGGACTTTCAGAATCCAGACTGAATCAACATCTTTTTTGCTTACATTGGCAAGGGTTGATTTTGCTGCAGTTGTCCAGGAATAAAAATTTACTCCAGAATTCATGATTGTTTCTTACAGCAATTTAATATACGATCCAAAGCTATAAAAGTAAACTCCCTCCTCAAAGAAATTATCCTAAACTTTACTCTCCAGCATAGACTTGAGAGCTCTGTCTTTAACAGCTATTTTGCTGAGGTAGGTGATATTAAAAAAAAAAAAAGGCAAAGCATTAAAGTACATTTTCCCCCACTTAAATACTTCAATTTCAAATACACCACAAAATGTACTCCCACAACAGTACTGTATTAGTATAAAACTATTTTAGTTCAATTAAAATGTCTAACTATCTACCTCCAAATCTATCTAAACTGTAATTTTCACTTTGAGCACTTCCAACATATTCTCAGTTTTGTTTTCTTTTATCAGCTTATCAAATCAGGTCCTGCATTCCAAATGTTAGGAAAAAGTAGTCATTAACTGCTAGGTAACAGCAGATTTTCCAATTTAGAAAACTAAATTACACACACCACAAAAATACGTGTATTTTGCTATCTGAAATTTCGTATTAAAATCTGTAATAACAAAACCTTTTCCTAACTCCTAGAACGTGCTGAAGTCTTTAACTTCTAATCTGCAATTCCAGGACAATTTGAAAAGGGAATGGGAAAACAAATTTTATAAAAAACAAGCTTAAAGTGATATACTGCTCCTGACATGGTTTAAATATATTCTGGAGTGGAAGCTTCTGCTTTCTCCCTAAATGCTGCCTAGTAATCACGTTGGGCTTTTTTTTCTCCCAACAGGATATACAGACAGCTAACCCTCCGCTTACTGTTAACCAAGGAGTGACCTCATATAGTTGAAACTTACTCTCAAATTGGCATGTTCCCACCTTTTCCACATCTATTTTTTTTTCTTTTTAAGTAGCATGAAGTAGCAGCAGAAAGCACAATATTTAAGCCATCTGAGCATGTAGTAGTCTTGAATTATCCCACCAACTGGAAGTGCTCTCTGTTACCTCTATCTTTTAAAATTGGAGCCATTATAGTCAATTGTGCAAATCTACAGTTGGCCTTTCATAAAAAATGGATTTTTGACCCACTGAACTGGAATAGCTTCTGAGCAGTTCTTCAGATCTCTGACAAGATACCATACAATACCTGCATGCCAATCTGATATTCACCTGTATCTACATTCAGTTGTTCAGAAAACACACCTCATAAGTCATTTAAAAAGTTCCAAAATTCAGGGTGGTTCTTTTTGTAGTAAAAGCCAACTATTTAAATAAGTGCAATAAAGAAAGTGGATGCCTTCACAACGGTTTTTCACCTCCAGATAACACACTAACATCCAGAGCCCAGCCAGCGGAAAGAAAAATCTTATTATATTTGTCGGGCTGCCCTTAGAAAACGTATTGGTTGACTCAGCACACCTGCAACCAGAGAAAAGACTGCAGTGCGACAGCCCCAGTGTTGTGCCAGCACTCCCCTAGAGGCAGTCAGAGCAGGGCAGTGAAGCAGGAGACTGGAGTCTTCCAGTAAAAGTGGTGGCTACTGGTCAGATGTGAGCCACATCCATTTTGTGGCTGGAAGAAGCAACAAAGGCTGTACAGCACCTGTTCTACACAGAGGTGACATTAAGACTGGTATTGGTAAACAAATGTCTTTCAGATGTTATAAGCAGACTTTAAAGAAGACAACAACCAAATAAATCCCCCAAATGGTCCCAGTAAAACATAAAGTCCAGTAAAAAGCCTAATAAAAAGTTCACCATGCATTCCCTCTCAGGAGAAAGGCACTAGCTACTGAATTTAATTCATTTGGTTATAACTTTATTGCCCTATGCAAACTTTTCAACAGGACAGTGAAGTCTTACAGGTTAATTTTACATTAATGAAAACATTAGCCCATAGAACACACTTGTGCCTTCATGATTTTTCCCAACCAAAAGATCCATGATAAGCTTCAACTTCCAACCCTCTGCTGAAATTGTTATCACTATTTTATCATTTTACCTTCCCCCTGCTCTGGTTATTTGTGCTTATCACTTCTGAAACCTACTAATTTACTTCCTTATGGCAAATCCATACAGCATCCAATTCAACTCTGCCCTGCTTTTAGACTGAGATATGAGTGTGCTTCTGACACCTGTGCTAAACACTGCAAATACCACACACACACACACACACACACGCACACACACAAAATCAGGCTCAGTCAAGGCTCATCAGTTAAGACCCTGGATCCAAGCTTATCTGCTTCTTTTGTCTTTGCCGTATGTAAGGGGGAATAATGTGAATTTATACATGGAATATTACATAACTGGCTTACTTAGAAGGTTTTCAAAATTTTTCCAGTATGCATTCCCTTAAAAATATTTCTACTTGAGCTATGGAGATCCATAATATCAGTTCACTGGCAACAGCCTTCCATTTCTTTATCACCTTTCCTGGCCTCCTTAGAAATGAACAACAAACTGCCAGCAGCCAAAGATCTCAAGTTTGAAAAGCACTAGCTCCCATGTGGGTATAAAAACTAAATTCACCCCTGCTCTGAATAATAGCAATTAAAAAACAGACCGTTTTCGCCAAGGTAAACAGCACAACCCAGCTAACTGAAATACAGTATCACTTCTATTTTCTCTGGCTGATGGAATGGGGTTTTCTCAGCCTGGAGAAGAGTGGGCTAAAGTAGGACCTCATTGTTGTCTATAGCTACCCAAGTGAGTGAAGGGAAGACAGAGATGCACAGAAGGACAAGAGGCAAAGGATGCAAGCAGGAACATGGGCAAGATCAAATAGGCCTCAGAAAATTATTTTTCCACTACAACAGTGGTCAAACACTACAAGATGCTTGCTCATAGAGGCTGCAGTCTCCATCCTCAAAGATACTTAAAGCCTTGATTAAATGTTGCCCTCAGAGCAACCTGGTCTTCATGATGGTGCTGCAAGGGTTTGAACCAGATGGCTGCCACAGTTCCTTCCAACCTGAGTTGTTTGATCATTCCCAACAAAGCAACAGAACATGACCAATAACAAAGAACAAACTGAAACAACAAATTTCAGCTATGGATGATTTCAAAAACTCAATTGCATTTTCTAGACCAAATGAAACCCAACAGTGTAAAAGGACAAAGCTTCTCATAATATTTAGAATGACAGATTCACTTTGTATCTAAACAGGCTCTATTTTACTTAAGATGCCTGCATCAAAGTCTGCCTGGTTACTTAACATTTTAGTTAAAAGTTAAAAAAACAAAAACCAAAAAACTTGTCAAGCTGACATATGTCTAGAAATGAAATCCACAAATAGTCTGAGATTTCAAAAATTGTTTTGAAAATAAATATACTAATGAGTCTACTTTACATCCTCTTGTAATTAAAACTGGAAGTTACTTGTGTAAATTGCAGTACAAATAACAAAAAAATATCAGAGACTAAACAGGTTTTGCATTTGTAATACTGCCATTGGGATCATCATATCTAGTCAGCTGTCATTTATAAACCAACAAATGTTTCACTGTATAGGTGAAACTGTGATGTGTAAGTTAACACATCACTAGCTACAAACGGTTTCTCAGCAATTTGAACCAGTAAGGGAAATTTCACTGATAAATACTGAATATTGCAGTTGATCAAGTGATCAAAGCTTACAGTCCCAGCAATTTATTTTGTTGGTACAGATTTAGCTTTTCGTTCCTTTACATGGTATTGAGTGTACCCTAATGGGCATCAATAAGCTAGGTGTTGTGCAAGAAATAAAAAGAATTACAGATTCTATAAGAAGAACCAAGTCATACCAGCAATTATAGTGCAAAGCACAAAATAAACAATCCTCTATAACAAAAGCAGGAGCTACCTCACACAATCTAATTCTTTGGTCATGAAGACAATTATGAAACTTGTGTAATAATTCTTTCCATATTGAAAAAGTATCAGAGCCTTAACATAGAGGAAAAAACTCTCAAGCTCATCACAATAGTTGTATAGCTATTTAAACCTCTGTTAAGAGCTATGTCCTTTTAGAAAGCTTACAAACAAGCATTCAAGCAATTCAAGTATCAGATAAGCTAACAGGAGTGCTTAGTAAGATGCATCCTTCATAACATTAGATAATGTGTTCAGATAAGAACTGTACTGATATAATTAATAACAGAAGCAGAGACCCACAATAGCTGCTGCCTGCATGTCAATAAAATCTTGTTTAGAGACAAAAGCAGAATACATTGCTCAATTCTGCAGCTGTTACACTTAACAAACAAAAACTTGGGGTTTGTGTTCCCCTTTTCTTTTGTGTTTTTGCCGGATTTGTGGGGGGTTGTTTTACTTTCTTTTTTTTTAAATTAAGGACTGACATTTTACAGTATACTCATATTTCTCGAAGCAGCACAGCATCCATTTTGAAACAGCTTCAGACTGAATTAGAGGACCTTTAGAAAAGAAAACCAAAACCATAAAATCGCATACTATACCACAGCTACATTTCACTAAGTACAAAAGCAAGAATTTCTCCTGGTGGGAAATTCTACTTTAAACCAAATCAGAATTAAAATCTTCACAGTCAGACTAAACAATGTTTGTCAGCACAGGCTCAGGCAATTGCATCTCTTTTTGTACCTTTCCTTTCTCTATGAGCAAAACCAACATGGACAATACTTATTTTGCCCATCACTAGGACTGTGAGAACTGATACCAGACAAGGAAAGTTCTAGTCCCTGGATATCAGTGCTGCGTTATTCACAGCTCAGAACTGTTAGGTCCCATAATTTCATTTACCCATTCAAAATTAAAGATGAAGTTACGATGACTTAGTTTTTAAACACTGACATTTTCACTCAACCAGCTTGTCTTTTTTTAAATGCCATCTAGTAAAGAATTTCAAAGGGCTCTGCTTCTTTAATGAGGCATTAAAATACAGTCATATGACAAAAAAGCAACTCTACTAAGTCTCTTAAACCCCTGGACTTACATTATCAGCTTTTATGTGCCTGTCAACACTCAACAGCAAGAAGCAATGGTTTGCTCTTGGCCTCGAATTTAAAAGCCAGCTAAACTTCCTCTCACTTTCCTGCTGAGAGCTTTAACTCCTTGAAAACTGTCAAAGCTTTGACACTTCAGCAGCAGGTAAATCTAAGACATGATGCAATGGCCAGGTATAGTCTCAATCAGCCACTGGCCATTAATTTACTAGTGCCCATTTAATTCACCTCAAAAGGCAATAAAGTAGAAATACTTCCCCCCCACCACCCTGCCTCCACATACCCACACTGCTTGCAGATCTGCCTTTTTAAACAGATACTAGCTCTGTCAAAGAACCAGGCAAAGAACCTTACAACTTGAAAGAAGTGAAACATTTAAAATTGCAGAGATGTCAACATATGCCTAAAATGCAAATGTATTTCCAACCCAGAAGCTAAAGTAATAGTGCACCACTTTTCAAGAACAGTAAGTGCAAAGTGTTAAATACTGGAACTTCTTTACTCAGGACATTTCTCTGAATATCCACAGCCTGGATGTGGCATTCAGTGTAAAAGCTCATTGACTTAAAGCCCGTTATTAATTCATTTTACAAAGATGCCAAGCTAAGTGCAGCTGTGGAATAAGATATGGACAATTTGCTGAATAGAAAATGTGAAGTTCATAGCTGGGAAGCCCTATATTCTGTTCGGTATAAGCTAAAATATTTCTATTGTTATTTTAGTGTACAGAAAAACAATGACAGCACAGATAAGCCATGCTGTTTCTTTATTAAAAAAAAATGAGATACAGACTTAAAATGAGATCCTTGAGATACTATACTTAACAGCAGTATACTGAAAAACGATCCTTTCCCTTTTCTTCAGTTCCTTTCACACTGTAATTCCACAGTATACAAAACCCCTATTTAAGTCTCCTAGCCTTGATAAGGACTTGATCCCACTCTCATTCAAGGGAATGGAAAAAGATCTCATAATTAACTTCAAAGATGCACAACTGAGGCACTGAGTGCCAAAGCTACAGGACAGTATTTTAATAATTTATTTATGAAAATATTAGGGTTTTCTTTCATGTCGTCATTTTTTTTTAATTTTCAGAACGCCGTTTTTTTTTTTTCATTGTGATAGAAAATAAGAAACTAGTTTTGTCTAAAGGTCAACCATTTCTGCTGAGAATGCACAACACTGAGACAGCTCTCCCACCCTTCCCACTCCAGGCATTTGCTGGGGTGGTAGCCACAAGGTACTATACAGAAGTTACAAATATATTTATGATTTCAAAAGGGAAAACAAAGGAATTAAAAGAAAGACATCTGAGGTTCTGCCAACGTTGGCATGTCTCCTTTTTCAAATAACTTAAACACAGCCTGGCATGGGATTTTCTCTCATCACTAGAAGGACTTCAATGAACTTCAAATGCCAAAAAAACCCTTTGACTCGGTGTATCAAACCCCAAGGGGAGCACTTGACAGGAGGAAACATAAGAACAAGAATGCCAAGAGTTAAAAAGTTAAGTTGGAATGATTCAGCATTCAGATCAAACAACTACAGTTCTTCCTAGATTGTTAAATAAGTGCTCCAAGCAACTGGAGGCTCTGAGGCAGACAAGAACCTGTGCATGACAGGCATTCCAGGAACCCTGGTTTGTCTTCTCAGGAATTAAACCTCAGCAAAATACATGCTCCTTCCTGTTTTAAAAACATGGTATCTCTCATTGCCTCTATACACAAGACTGTTAGGCACAAAATACTTCCTGCATCAAGGTAATGGTCTGCAGAATTTTTTCCTGAAATTCTTGCAAATCTTTTAGCATCCGTAGTAACTTTTAAAACATTGCACACAGAAAAGTACATCTTTCACAATCTCAACACACAACCAAAACAATGAAAAAACAAAACAGACACAAGAGGACACAGCAAGTCCTCTCACCTGCTGCAACTTCACACACAGATTTTTGGAGATGATCTTTGTAGAAGAAATACAATGATGCTTCGAGCAATCGTAACAGAACCTTGTTAGTTCAAGTGGAACGGGAAGGGCTCTTTTTAACTGAGCATAAAACATGGGTGGAGAATACTAGGAAAAGACAATGGATGTGTGAACCATACATTTCAGAAAGACAGTCAATGCCATCCAATTTTCCTTTTACTTAAAACTGTTTAACAACTAATTAATAAAACTCGATACATAGGGATAATCACTTCCAAATGTACATTAGAAATAGAAATTTCATACAGTATAGGTATTTAGCAAAAAAATCCCCCACGCTTTTCAAAGTGCAAGCTTAATATCTGAAGTTATTCCAAACTGCTAATTTCTAAATCCATTTTCCAGATAGAATGGCAGGTGGCAGAGAGTCCTGCAGATAACAAAAGCTGTCTCTAGGATACCTATAAATAAGCAGTCTCCCTAATAAGGTTTTTAACTGGCCTGAGTATCTTTCATGTTATCAGTACAAACATCATACTTCCAATACAAGCTGAATTGGGGGGGGGGGGGGGGGGGNAAGAATGTATTGCTGTAAAATCTCACAGAATAAAGTTTTAAGCCTTAAAATTCAGCCAGATTGAAATATAGCCAATTTGAACAAAAAATAATTCAGGATAATTTCAGACCCAACATTCACCCAAGTCTTCTGGAAATATTCCTGCAGTTTTACAATCACTTCCTACAGTCACCTTTCACCGCTCTTCCAAAGACCTGCACAAGCACATTGGGGAAGAGAAATAGAGATGTGACCAGTTCTCCAGAGAAAACCACGATGATTACCATGACCTGGGCTCCATACTGTGCACATAAAAATGATTAAAAGAATTCAGATATAAAACTGCTTGGCACTAGTGTTGTTCCACTGCAAATCATTGTGTCTCCTACAGCAAACAGAAGGTGAAACAGTTTGGCATAGGTAGGGATTTTTACATTAGGAATGTATACTTAAGAACAGTCTTACCAAAAGTAACTTCTCCTTTGCCAGTCTTGTCAAACAGCTGGAAGGCTACTATGAACAACGCATCCGGAGCACATAGGACTGATTCAAATGCCACAAACTCTTGAAAGGATATCAGCCTAGGGGATGAAGTACAAAGCAAGAGCTATGACCACCTGCTTGCAAAATACTGAAATACAATATAACATATATTATACAAAAGAAATGAGATCACAACCAAAATGTGCATGAAATATTATCAATAGGGATTAAAATTTATCCTAAAATGTCCTCTCCCCAGTGCTCTTAGGAGGCCTTTATATCGCTAGACGTAAATGTCAGACAAGGAAGTATTCCTCTCGGCAAGTCACAGCAGAACATAAAATAAGCAAAACACTCAGTGTGGCTACTTACCTCAGCTTTAATGTCTAACTGAACTGCCCTCTGGGGAAGCCTATCTCTCCACTGGCAAGACAGAGGTAATAAAGACATGAGTAACTTCCCTCAAGACTCAGGGCTTTTGGAAAGCAAATCCATTCAAGACCTACATGCTGCCACTCACTTCAGAAGGAACCGATCAGAATGTGTTATCTGTTTGCTAGTTAGTTTGCTTATTAGTCATCCATCACAGCCCTCCAGTCCTCCGTGTTGAATCATAAATTTCAAGCAGTAGTCCACATGTTCTTTCTCAGCTCAAGAGCAGTTTAGTCAAATTCATCATTACAGCCGGGTTCTCCATATGCAAGCACAGTAGCAGAGCACAGATAAAGGTGCCCTTCCTTAAGTTAGTTCACAAGCAGAAATACTTAATTAGACAACCTGGCATTGTTTCCAAGCATAGATTTGATACAGTAAAGACCTTGAGCTGTTCGAATTTCTCTGAGCCACACCCAAGAGTTCAAATGGAGATCAGACTCCTATTCTTAAAGAGGCAAAGGCCAACCATTCTTCTGTTTTGCTATTTCTTTAATGTCTACGTCGCACAGTTTAAAATCAGCTTCAAATGCGTGGCTGCTGGGCCTGCTGGCAGTCTGCGAGACTTAAGACTGCCCTCTCTCAGGCTGCTGTATGTCAGCATAGCCAGCACGTAGTTTTAAAGGGTTCACATGGCAGCACATGGAGAACAAAGATTTATTTCTGACAAGCACAAAATTCAGTGTACTAAATGTCAAGAGGCACACACAAAACCATTTTTTTTTTTTAGTTTTATTGAAAACTAAATGTTTCCTTAGGACTTTGACTCACAATGACACTGCAGCCAGTTAAATGAAAACTTCTACTCAGTATGCAGTTAATCGTGAAGAACTGAGTGCTTCAACAGGTTGGAAAAGGCATTCATTCCATCAAGTTATGATGACCTATGACTATCACAATTTCCACTCACCCTGACTTAAAGAAATTAATTTCAAGTAACACAGAAGTGTGCCTGCTGCACATGAGCAGCCAAACATCTGCAGGGTAACAGAAGCTGACTTCCATGAGGAACATAAAAACATGAGAAGAGGAACAAAAGAGGACATTTTAAAAAAAGCACTGCACAGAAAAAGCCTAAAAGCTGTTTTACATTACCTCTGTCAAAATATATGCAATAAATAAAAGAAATGTAGAGTACGAAATAGTCTAACAATTAACTCTGAGAACTTGCCACCATAGGTTATTACATAGTGCGAGAAGTAAATATAAAGAAACCTCCTCAGGTATTATTAAGATTAAATTCACAATTGATGATGCCAGCAAACATATAAGGATGCTTTAAGCTTTACTGGCAAAGAAGCCAGTGACTTATTACGTATGCACATGTTAGCACAGGGGAAGCCATCTAGTCATTTACTTTAAACTCCTTGGGAGCCCTCAGTACTCCCTACCATTAGACACTCAATACACAGATATTCAGCCTTTAAAAGGAAGGAAACTTCCATCTCTTCTAAACCAAAAGAAATTTTTTCAAAAGTAACACTTCCCTCAATTTTAAACCGATATATCACAACCTACTTAGTTTTGCATTTATGCATGTTTACTGTTAAAATGTGACTTACAGTCTATAAAAGGTCATCATTATTCATTACTATTGGTTACATACCTGACAGAACAGTAAAAAGATCCAAAGCACTGAGTTCTGTCCCAAAGATTATAATTCACACACACAGAAAGAACAAAACAGATAGCAGGAGACAAGACTCTGGAATAGGATTGTTTAAAACTATAGATGTAAAATCTCTGCCACCACTATTATGGTGAATCTGCTTTTTGTGTGAAACAACAACTAGCAAATGTCCATACCAACAGATCCCAACAGTGATGAGAGCACAGAAAAGAAATACGGCACCTATACCAGCAGATTCCCATCACCATGCTAAGAACATATTCTATGCTACTAGGCCTGAATTTGATTAAAAGTCCATATTAACACTGCTACAAGATTTTATACTGTTAGAAGCACTCTTTTTCAGTACTTGGAAGCAATAACCCCCTTAATAAAGTCACAGATAGATGCTTAAAATAACCCTATATCCATTTTTTAAAACAATTATTCATAGTACTAGGAAGATTAAAAGTACAAATTGTGTGGCTCTAGCCAGACTGTTAAAGAAGAGACATTAATATCTGCTGTGCCAGCTGAATTCAAATTAACCCAATTTTTACATGTTAATTAAACCAGCTATTTTCTTCTTATTGTATTTTTGCTCCCTAAGTAGACTAGCCTGCTAGTGATTCCCAACAGATCTATTCTAACAACGACGTATTCATTTACTTCTATTATGACCATACAATACAGTAACTGAGCAGTAATTTTTTACAGTCAATTACACGTGTGATTCTTAATGCTTAAAGATGCTGAAATAATGTGTACTACATAGCCATATGCTCACTTCTCTATACTGCACAAGGGGAGTTGCCTGGGCAACACATTTTCTCTCCGGTTTAGCATCACCCTTTTGGGTTTACCATAGCCCTTCACTGAATAACATTAGGTGTCATTAAACAGCACATATTAACATGGACTTCAATATACTACTTAAGAGTTATTTTATCTACCTAAACAAGTACTAATTCATGTTACAAAAGCAGAGAAAAACCTAGTGATTTTAACAGTGCCATGAGAGGAAACTGAAATGTTTATAAAATTTTATTTCAGTTTTGAAGATATTCTACCCAAATGGTCAAAGTCTTCCTTCACTTCCACATCCTCATTGTCAGTGTCAATACTGCATGATTTATTCAGGAAGGCGCAGATCTTGGTATTTTAAAAGCGTCCACACACAAGAGCTACAGCCCAAACACAACAACTGGCTACGGTGCAGCAAAGCCACTATTTACTGCTCTCTCCTTTCTTCCATGCTGCTTCTTTCGACGCTCACACCATTGGTATCTGGACACCACACAGACATGATGCATTCCCACCAGAGAAAGTCTGCATGTAGCCACGCAAAGAAAAAAAGCCATTACCCATTGTAATAATACACATAAATGCAATGATGAAGAGGTTTCTTCAGAAATCAATGCATATGTTTTTACCATATCAGCAATTTAAACATGGTAGCATAATGGGACACAAATTGAAGCTACATCTATTATTTTACACTGCAAGCTAGGTAAACTAAGTATAGTGTAAATTGGTGCATTAGAGGATAAATTTATATCCAATAATAATGGAAAATGCTGGCATTTCCAAGTGTTATTTTTGAATACTTCGTCCTTTCTAAAAATAAAGCATATGGTATTTCTCAGTAAAGTGTTAGTTACTACAGTCCAAACAGAGATGTGCAGTAAATACTTATTTTGTTAGACAGATGTTTAAAAGTACAACAAAAAATTGAAAAACAATGTTACAGTAGGCAGGATGGAAAATGCCTGGCTTGCTGCTGATGGGCCTTGAGAAAGCCACTGTATTTTGGGGGAATTTCTGAACCAGTTGAAGCCAAATAAAGCTTTTTTGTTTGTTTTGTTTTAACTAAGACTAGTAATGAGAGGCTCAAGGCCAGGAACCAGTCAAGGTTCTTCAATCTGTTTCATACAAACAACAACCACACAATATAACACTTAAAAAAAAAAATCTGTGTTATTACCAATCAACTACTTTGAAAGGCTTGTCTGGCCATTGGCAAGGGAACTATTTCCTTTTCTTAAAGGAAAGCTTAAAAATGTGCTTCCAGAAGAGAACAGCAGGAAAGCCTACCTCCAAACAAACCTCTACCCTGACTTAAGATGGAGGCAAAACTTGCTCCCATGGCAACAGATATTCAGCGAGTGACAGAGTATGCCTTAAGAGGCCTCGTACCTTTGTCACAACAACAGCAGCTCCCGTAGATAACTTCAAATCATTAATCTCTGGCAATGCAGGAATTGTGCTAAAGCTACATGAGCTTTGTCTACAGTAACCACTGTGAGATTGTATGTAAGAGCTACTGTTCCTTCCACTTCACGGTCAAAACTTCTTCAGCTCTGGGGTAAGCAATTCTTTGCCCATTTATATGCTCTGCTCATGAGTCAGAAGCTCTTGTGCTGCCTGCCTTTCACCGATGCGACTTACCCAGTTTCATATTTCACACTGATTATCCTTAGTGCCTATACCAACCTCCTCACCCCAATCAGAAGAAATTAAAAAGCATTCTAAAAAGCGCAAGGAACCACCCTGGTGATCCTGGCTCAGACCCTTTCAGTGACAAGGGGTAATGCTCATGAACAACAGCTGCTTCTTCAGAGCAAAACACAGATCCAAGACAGTAGATAAATGCTTCTAGGAATACCCTAGCAGTATTTTACAGAACTGCACTACTTTAAGCTGCTAACACCATATTACCTTGTCATTGCTCTTGCAAGATACCTTCTATTTTACAATAGAAATAAAGCTAAATCATTGAACATACTCTCATGACCTTAAACATGTGCAAGTCTCTAAACACTGACAAATCTATTAAAAATGAACACTAACAAAAGCAGTTTTGTGCTTCACTTTAAAACTGGGAGCTCTGGCCTGCCAAGTTGGAAAGTATTCAAAAGGAAAAGACCAATAGGTCCTGTTCCCACCTCTAGGAGATTTCATGCCGGGTTCCAAATGGCAACTGGCCCATGACTCAGATGATAATTCTTCAAATTACTTTATACACCACAAGAACAAGGTACAAATGTCTGGCCACATGGTAAAAAATGCTACAATGCCAGATGAGAGAGATGGATGCCAATCACTTTCTGAACTTCCTCCATTCTTTCACATATTAGTGTAGCAGCTAAACAAAAAGACAGCCTGAATTCCAGCAGAGACTCTCCAAAGACATGTTAGGAACATGCAGTCCCCTGTCACTGCACAGTGTGGATTACAGAAACAATACTTGCCCATGGCAGAAAGCAGCAATTAGAAGCCTCAATACTACACCGCAAAACTCCTACAAGATCACGCCAAGTTATGAAATCCCAACTTGTCAACAAGTTCACATAGGCTACAGTTTTACATTTTGTTCTTCCTGACACCAGCTTCTGTTTGTGAGGGAGATCCAAATCACAAGGTATGGATTATGCTCTCAATCTTCTTATTACAAAACAGATTTCAAGCCATGTAATTTGGAAAATGACATTTTTGCAGACATCAAACCTAGGGAAGAAATCTGAGAAATGCTTAATGTTTTCAGTCAAACACTACCTGAAGCCACTGCTTTCCTGATGCCATCAGTGTTACCAACATAACCTTTTACAGAATTGTTTCACCAGGGTAACAATCATCACATTAACTCATCTGCAAGGTTTAAGGTGCCCAGCTGCCAGATACATGAGACTAGCTGAGGAGAAGAGAGAGCACAGAAATTCCTGCAAAAATTCTCAAGTTATGCTTGCATCTGTTCCCTAGGAAGCCTGCATTCTCCAGTTATTCTTTATTTATCTCACATTTTATTCTCTGCAACCACTGATATGAGTCATGCCTGAAGTTTTCTGGTTTCTAAAAATGCCACAACTACACACTTTCAGTCCATAGCTAATTATTCCTAGGTTTCTCTAAAGATACTTTAAAGGGAGGGTTAAAAAATGCATTCATATGGGTGAAGAGACAGCTTGCCTGGGCAAGTACCAAAAGCAAAAGCTAGGATTTCATTAAAATAGGAGGAGGAAGATGGAGGGGTAGCTAATCTTGCCTATTGGCAAAGTCAGCCTTTCAAATGCAAACCACGGGCAACCAATTCCACTGCTGTCTTCCCAAGACACTGCAGAGTGGCTCCCTAAGTACCTTAGTTGCTCCTCCTCCCTCTTGAAGGAAAAAAACAGCAGAAAAAAACCTTTAACAGTACCATGGCAAAATAAAGCAGGCCACTTTTTTCTAGGATCTCTTCCTACACCATCTAAACTTATTTTAGATTGCTATTTGAATGTGTTTGTGACAGATACAAAAAGTAAACAGAGACAGAACGACTCATGGCAGGAAAGAAAAGCAGGAGTTAGGGGAGCCAGCCAACAAACATGAAAGGTTCCATGAATTAAAAATACATAGTAGACAGAAAATAGTTTGTGCTGCTAAATGGTAGGTGCAGCTGAATACCCTGTTTCTCTGTATTCCTTTATGTATCCACAGGGCTAGGGAAGCAAAAAAACAAAGCAAAACAAAACTTCACCCTTCAGGGATTAGACTTTTTGGAAGAATGGTTTTGTATTTCACAAATGAACAACAGGAAAAGGAAAAAATAAACCAATCAACTACCAAGAAAAAAAAGAAAAAAACCCAAACAAACAAAAAAACCCAACAACAACAAAAAAAAACCAAAACCAACCAGCAAAAAATCCCAACAAACAAAACAAACAAACAACAACACACCCACACCTAAATAAACAAAACCACAAAAAACACTTACCCATCTTTTGTCTGATCCACCACACCTGCAAGGAGCTGCACAGTATTTGAATTAGGCAAACCATCTCCAATTATCTTCAGGTATCGCGTGACAAAGTCATTAGGAGACATGAAGAATTCTCCATTCTTCTCCACACTTGCATACTGTTAAATGAATACAATATTTAGCACCTCAATACACTCTCCTCCAGGTATTTATTACCACCACCCATAGCTCCCAGTCAGGAGCAGAGGCCTATGTCACAGCAGATGACAGTTCTCCTCCAAAGAACCTACAGCCTAGAGCCAAACAGGAAAGAAGGGAGTACTCGGGCAGCTGAAGACTTGGCTTCCTAGCCAAAGAATGGCGGATATATGATTTTTTGTTTATCATGTCAACAATTTCTCCATGGTAGACTAGGAACGCTCCAGATCAAATACTTTTTTCGAAGTAGCACAAGAAGCACACACACATTTGCCAGCATTGTATGTGGCAACTCCTGCCCACTGAAACCCTGACAACAACAGAATAGTTCAGCATATTTTATTTATCTGAAATTACTCCTTGGTGTAGTCACTCTACTTCGGGATGAGAAGGTGGGGTTACACCCACAAAATGCCAGCGGAGCAAATGATCCCACGAGAGTGTCCACCTGGGGGTGCTGTTTCGAAGAACTCCACCTCACCACTTCCAGCCATGGCTGGTCCCTATGGAAAGGAGAACCTACAGATACTCCTCCTTGGCTGAAGTGCTGAAAGGAAGCCAAAGAACAGCATTTGCAGAAAAATGTAACAGAAAACAAGAACTTTGACAGTTCAGCACACTAAGAAACAAAACCAAACACGCTGGCATAAATTAGTACTGGCATACTATTCCTGAAAACAGCTATAAACAGACCCAAGTGTATTTACTGCAAAGGGCAGCCTCTAGTAACAGGTCACAAAATAAAAGTAATACCAACACTTTTGAAGAAAATATCTAAATAAATAAATAAATAAATAAAATTCCCTTTGTTACCACTCCTGCCCTCAAACTTTAAAGCACTCGTTTTCTGCAGAAGGTTAAATTTGAAATCAACCCAAAAAATGTATTTTAAGAAAAGAAAAAGGATAAGAACAATAATTAAGAGGAAAAGAAATTTCAGATATACAGAACCATGTGTTAGCTTTAAAGAAACAGGTCTGTCTTGGGATAACAAATGTGTACTGAGAACAGGAAAGAAACTGCTAATTTCTCTTTCTCTTTTTTTCTTTCTTTTAAGGCAAGGTAGGATGATAAACCATTGTTGCAGCTCCCAACAGAGCATTATCCACAGTAAAGTAATAAATAAATTAGATGCCTATTGCTATTTTGTAGTGTACTTCAAAGACACGTTCTCTTTCACATTACTATGGCTCTGCTAAGGGATGAAAACTGCCAGTTTTCATTTCTTACTGGTGCCTGCAGAGTACCGTTATACCTGCTGTAGGCATATAACTCTCAGAGGGATGCCAAAGTGTAACAGTAAGTAGATTATTTTCTTCTAGTGCTATATAAATACCATTTTCAGGTACAACAATATCTTCAAGAAACAAGGCTTCAGAGAATCAAACCCAAACAAAACATAACTTGCTTTGGCATCTATATATTGGTTAGTGCTTAAGGATTCCTTTTCCAATAGACACTGTAACGCAAGCTTTTAGTTGCTACGCTGCATGGAATTTTGAATTGTATACTTTTAAAAGAACTAACAGATCAATTGATTTCAATATAATCATTTGCAGAGAGACAGAATCCTTCAGAATCCCAGCCTCAGAAACTTTTAACACAGCTGCTATTGAGAAACAAATCAAATAAGTCAGACAGTCTATGCTTCCATATTTCATTTTTTTTCATCCAGGCTAACCCCCTGCTAGGGCACTCAATAACAGAAAACAGCACAAGGTTTCAGTGTCCCCCTGTTTCTTGCCATTGTGATTTATTCGAGTGTATTTGAAATCAAATCACGTACTCTATACTACATATAGAAAATGACCTTGAAAAATGTCAGCTTGATCACTTTGACTAAAATCTAATCTCCTAGGGGTTACAGTAGAAGACTTAGAAAAAGTAGAGGTACTCCTGGAAATTTTCATAACAAAAAGAAAAAACCATCAATTTTACTGGTTTTGGAGAAGAAACATTTAAGAAATGGTTCTTTACAATTTTATTTTTCCCCATTTTGGCAATTATACTCAGAGATTTTGATACTATACAACAGTATTAATGGCTTTTTAGAAACTTATTTACATACATTTTACATAGTCAAGTAATAATACATTCAATCCCATTTTAAGTAAGATTTGCAAACATTTTATCAGGGGTTTGACATATTAAATAAGCTAAAAGTTAACTGCAATCAACCATATTTAAACTGATTGTTTCATACTATTTCTACACTGTGGGTACCACTCCTTCATGGCGATCATATTTTTTAATTCTTAATTGAAGTAGAAATAATGGTTGTCAAGTTATTTTGTAAGTGAAGATCCCACAATCTGCAGAAGCAACTAAATTGGCTTCACCACTTAAAATCATCTGAAGCGGCTTAATTAACACTCTGGCCATCATTTATCTGTAGAGCATGGAACAACATACTACATTCTCTCATCCTTTTTCCTTTACAGTAGTAAGCGGCACAGCAATTCTGTATTACACTGAACAAAATGTTTAGTGTGTATTTCATTACTCCACTTTACAGGGACCCCTTCTTTTCAGTGAAAGGGGAAGCAGAAAAGGAAGAAAAAGAAGCTGGAGGTGGCATTTAGCTTGCTCAAGTAAGACCCATTCACTGCACCAAAACAGTAAGGGTACTACAACCTTCAGAAATGCAAGAGAGATGAATACCCACAGGCAGGTAGGAATCAATTTTCACACTATTCTCAACAAACCAACTAACCAACCTCCCCCTGCTCCAAATGAGCATCAACTCATACTGCAGAAGGGACCAGGCTTCTCTCTAGTGTGTTTATTTCTTTCCTCAATGCTCTCATCTTCTCAGGTCAGTGGTCTACTCCCTGTCTGCCTTCTCTGCTGCCCTGCTCCTGTTCTTCAGGCATTTTCCTCTGTAAATCACATAACCCATTCTTTTACAAGAGTCTTTTTGCTCTCCTGACAGATAGAAGATTCCAGGACTTAATATGTTAAATCCTGGCTTTCTCAACTAAAAATCTGATTTCAGAGCTATAAATACTGACAGTATATGACAAAACTATAAATACTGGCAATATACATTGCGACACCTACACATATTGTTAATAATAGCTCACAAAGGACAATGGAAAACATATCGAAGTATATGGAGAGTGGGGCATGATGCTGGAGAGAGCGAAGGTGGAGGGAATAACTGGGAAATATACAAGGGATGCCGGAGAGAGTGAAGGTGGAGGGAATGACTTGGAAATATATGAGGTCTCTTAGGTACTCAACACCTTTATAAAAATAATTCAGATGCAACAGCTCTCTGCAGCACTGTGCCACCCACCTCATATATATTCTTCAGAACCATCAACTTCTGCACTCTTTTTTTCACAGCAGAATACCAAACTAATACAGACATTGCATTAATAAATCTTAGGAAGACTAGGAATAGTTATTTAAATTTAGTAAATGGGTCAAAGAAAGTCAGTTCCACAGAATCATAGAATAGTCTTGCTTGGAAGGAACCTTAAAGATCATCTAGTTACAACCCCTGCCATGGGCACACACATCTTCCACTAGACCAGGTTACTCAAAGCCTAGTCCGGCCTGGCCTTGAACACTTCCAGGGATGTGTCCACATCTTCTTCCACATCCACAACTTCTCTGGGCAACCTCTTCCAGGGTCTCACCACTCAGTAAAGAGTTTCTTTGTCATATCTAATCTAAACCTACCCTCTTTCAGTTTAAAGCCATTCCCCCTTGTCCTATCACTACATGTCCTTGTAAAATGTCCCTCTCCACATTACTTGCAGGCCCTCTTCAGTTACTGAAAGGCCGCAATAAGATCTCCCTGGAGTCTTCTCTTCTCCAGGCTGAACAATCCTGACTCTCAGTGTGTCTTCATAGGAGAGGTGCTCCAGCCATCTGATCACCTTTGTGACCTTCCTCTGCACTCACTCAAACAGGTTCGTATCCTTCTAACGTTGGGGACCCCAGAGCTGGATGCAATACTCCAGCTGGTGTCTCACAAGAATGGAGCAGAGTTGAAGAATCACCTCCCAGTTTCCAGCAAAATAGCGAAGCACACTTCCCTCAAGAATAGAATCAAGTACATGAAGTCATTTCTTTACTTGCATACTTCTACAGCAGGCCAACACAGAAAGAATTTTAGTTATATAATAAATATGGCCAGCACTTCACAGGGTGATATTCCCAACACTTCTACAAATTAGAGAAGCAGAGATAATCCTAAAGAAAAAAAGGAAGCAAGGATAGAAGAAGCAAGTTTACCAAATGGTCTAACAGCAAGGTGTCTACGTGAACATTTTACCATGTGTAAGAACAATATTGAAACTCCCACCACATTCTCTGAACAATGAGGGTTTTTTCTGAGATAGCAATACTTCTTCTGAGTCAATACAATAATCACTCAGGAATGTATCTGACTTCTTGGTGAGCATTGTTCAATTCTGATAATGGTATTTAAGTCTAACATGGTAATAATACAGTGAATGATTAATGGTTGGAAAAAACTATCAAGAGTTATATGCTGCAATAATGGAGCAAAAGATACGAAAAATTTAAGCAGAAAGAGTAAAATATTTACTTTACACATACCTTCAAAAATATTGTTTTCAACTCAGCTGGATCAGCTCTCTTGGTTAGAGCCACCTACAAGTAAATACAATTACATTAATATGCATAATTTATATAAAAGATGTCAAAGTGTCATTTAAAAAGAACTCAAACAACAGAACAAGTGAGGAAAATAAATGTTCACCTTAGATGAATTAGATATTGCTTTAGCTGGCCATGTTTATTTTACTCACTTCACACTTACATAAAGTTATTCAAGATTTTTGTTCAAACTGCTTTCCTTATGCAACCCTGCAATTCTTAAACAAGCATGCATTAGCAAATCATAATTCAAGAATCAAATCTTCACAACATACCTCTCTGCTGGGATTCAGCACTATACCATCTTTACCATTAGATTTTTACACTTTCAGCACCTTTCACCTAAGGATTTCAAAGTCCACACAGCCCACAACTGATAAATGATAAGAATAAAATACTCAGACTTACAAATTTGTCCAAGAAAGCAGCTTCATAAAAGACTAAAATTCAATGTAATTATTTCATGTATTACTTTCAAAATTTTAAACTTACAATGTAGATCTTTTTGACAAGGTGATTTCAGAAAGTAAAGTATCTAGATTTTTCTGCAGATCAGACAACTAGCCAGTTCCAGCTAAAATCTAAGTTACATTTATCACCACAAACCTAAAGTAATTAGATTTATTTTTTTTCCCCAAAACAACTCACTATGCAGTAAGTCCATCAGTATTATCTTGGTGGACATCCCATACAATCCATTTGATGCTTTTGGCAGTAAGGGGATTCAGCCCCTCAGTCTGTGCCTGCCAAAGAGTTTCCCTTTCCTTCCTCAGGATAGTTTGATAAAATCTTGCTTGTCAACATAACAACCATCAACTGATAAGCCAGTACAGAACATCAGTCTATTTCTAATCAAAAATAAATTACTTTGCAAGAAAACCTGGATTTCCAAAAAACTGGTGAAAACATCTCTGTAATGGGGAACAAACAGCCAAAGGGCAAGACATAAAATCTTACCCTCATCTAAGAATTAAACATCAGAAATGTTATCAGTAAAACACTACCTACCTTCCTGACTCGTAAGAGCAATAGTAGACTCTAAAGGTGAATGTGACTGCAAGAGCATTACTAGTGTAAGTTTGTACAACAGCATTATATCCTCACGTGCGTATTTAATAAAAAATCTTTAGTAAGCTTTTCCTCACCCTAAATGGGTCATTTAAAAACTAAAAAGAAACCAAACCAAACTAACAAAACCAACAACAACAAAAAAGCCCCACAAAAAAAACCAAAATCCAGAGTATCTTAATGAAAGTGTAGGATTAAGGTTTCTTCTAAAATTTTTGAGCATTTTTTTAAAAGAGAAAAAACATACCTGAAGTTATGTTAGGACTCAACTGACAAAATCCACAGCGGGAGTCCCAATTCTGTGTTTGCACAGAAATCTGTGTGAAAGCACTTGCAAAAAAATCAAAGTGTAATTGTGAAGCTGGGAATATAAATACGTGTATTTCCTAAAGTGGAAGCTGTCTTAAGTATAATCACTGTAAGCGGAGATTTAATTTACCCCATTTGTAAAAATCTGATAGTCTAGAGCAACTGGGAATTTTGTAGAAAGGAAAAAAAAAAAACAACCTGCTTCAACCCAGAATCTTGCCACTGTACAGGCAAAAAGAAAGACACTTAGAGCCATTAAATATAAATCAGTATCACACTTCATCTGCCTTAAAGTTTACATTTTATACTGTTAGAGAAATATAAGCCTAAAGAAGCTGGGGAATAAAAAAAAAAAAACAAAGGAAAAGGTACATGCTGATAGCTGAACTTACACTCATTTTCCTTTGGTTTCCCTGACATGAACAATCTTGGGAAACCTGGGAGACGTGCTCACAGCCCAGCTGCCATTTTTCAGCCCCTTTTTCATTATGGGGGAATTTGGGTGGTGTTTTTTACAGTAAGGTTCTTCAACCTTATACTGAAAGACAGGCTGAAGTTGGTCAGGTCAGTGAATGCACAGAAGCACTGCAGACTGGCAGCCCAAGCAGCGCCTGCAGACCACGGCTTTTCTTCCACTTCCCAGCAAACAGGAGAGGAAAGGCATGGTTAACACCGTGTTAATTGGTGCATCAATGTGCCATCCACCAATGTCCACTTTGAAAGGTGTATCTGATCCCAATTAAGGAAAAGAGCCTCTATTACGTTTCATTAGAACCTCATGAGGACTTACGGTATGCAGCCATATCAGTGCTAAGAGAAGTATTTAATTCAGTTTTCATCCATACCCAGCTATAGGCAAGGCAGAAGCTGCTCACATAGACGCAAAAACTGATCCTGATGACAGTTGTTACTAGCAGATTTTCACTATGGAAAAGGTCAAAATATCACTTTCCATATCATTCTGTAAATTGTTCCCAGTTATGTCAGCAGTTGAAGGTGGGCTATGTAACCTGATGCCAACAAGACTGCAAGCCAACAGGTAGCATGCCTGATGAAAAGTGACCCACAGACAAAAGCTGCTTCTCCTTCAGTCAACTCAGGTGATATTTACTGACTCTCACAAAACTGGGCTTAGGTAATGTGTTTTGTTACTGGAAAGATTTATCCATATTGCTTCATCTTCTCTCCATAAAGAAAACCAGCTATGAGGTGGCAGGCCTATCTCTCTAGCTACATGAGGAGGCATTTGATAAAGCAGATCTGAGGGAAATAATTTGTTATTGCTCTTTACAAGGAAATTCGCAACAACAAGGAATACGCAACAACACAAGAAAACAGAATCCAGTAGGAAAATCAGAATTAATGGTAATATAGCATTAACCTAATGTCAAAAATATAACATCTGACCTTCTCATCTTTATGGCAAAGATCATTTTAGTAGCCACAGTTTGGATAGAGTAGAAAGGTGATTGGGATCCAGGAATATTTGGGAATGGCTACAATATTCCAGATAGTTTACTGGGACAACAGCAAGTCCTAACCAAAGAAAAAGATATAAACAACAGCAAGTCCTAACCAAAGAAAAAGATATAAACATCTCTCATATTGTTTCTTTCTCTTGGTTCAATCTGAACAGAACTCAAGTTGAAGGAGAAAGGTGATGGAGGCACAGATGTCCCCCTCTACCTCATTATCTTTAAAAACTCCTGACACCAAGCAGGTGAGATGCTGGAGAGCAGTCCTTCTCCATGCAGAGACACAGCTGTGGCAGGGCTGCCTCACTTGCAGGCAGTGATGAGCTCAATCTGTTTAGTTCTAGGGAACACCATCTACGGGCACATACAGAGAGAAGATGTTTGATGAAAGGCCCAACCAATGATCACAAACTCTAGTAGCTTGTGTTGAAATTAAGATTATTTTTCTAAAGTTCATCCATTCTTAAACACAGCTAAAGAACACAAGGTATTTCACACCACTAAAAAACCTCAAATCAAGATTGAAACCTCATGTCTTCTAGAGGTACCTCTTTAGTTTCATCACAAGTTATTGAGTCCACCTGCAAGACTCAAACACATATGGCCTATTTTATGTAAGAGATCAGATTATATCATTGTAATGTTTCCTTCTGGCTAAAAGTATAATATACACTTCAAATGTGAGACTCCAAAGGAGATCAAACCAGGGTTTGACCTTACCTTCTTGTTTAAATGCATGACTGGAATACTGGAAACCAGTTACTGACCAAGTCTGAATTTGGACCAGGAAGCTACTAACACTTAAGTATTATGCGAAAACAACACTCCAGTTTTTAATTTAATAAAACAAACTTGCTTACTTAGATGAAAATCACCTTTCTTCCATATTTACACTAATACTGCCACAAACATGCATAATCATTCTTCTAACCTAACAAGTCCCCTGGGTCGCTTTCCATCATCACACCCACATCCTAAGTTACAAGTGTTCTGCATTAACATCTGCCCAGGGCACTGTCTCCTGTTTCAGCTGCCTCAATAAGTGGTTTTTGTTACTCCAACATGCATATTCTCCCCTCAGGAAAAGGACTGCCACTCCTTGGGCAGTAAAAGAGCTTGACTGTGATCTGCAATGGAAGGTGAAGTATGCAGAACTTGGCATTACAGAGAAGGTTTTAAGCAACATGTGGACCAGCTCAGCAAGTAGACACTACAAGGAGAGCTGTCACCTAATTGAGATAATAAACCTTCCCACCAGACCTCCCTAACAGTAAACTGAGTATTTCTCTGAGGAAAATATAGTCAGATGGCTTTTGGCATAACTACCCAAAGGCTTGGGGTAATAAGGACTGTAAGAGAAGCTGGTAACTACCAAGCAGGTACATTCAGACTGAGCAGTCCAAGTACAGTCAGTCTTGAGACAAAAACATTTATTTTCCAAAAGCAGTTCTGATCCTTAAATATTACAACTACACTTCGCAAAACTGTAACCCTACACTAAGTAGCAGCTACTGCATTCGTCTCATAACACATAGTGAAGCTAAGAAAAATGAATGCTATTAACAATAATCAACAAAGTATTTTCAGATCCTACAGGCTGATTCAATATGAAAAGATACAGAATAAATACTACTGTAACTAGACAGTTGTACTGTGTCTACCCCACAGCTGGTGAATCAAAACAAAATTTGCTAGCTAACAGAGACAGCAAATCTCAAACAGAACTGTTAACATCCATCCACACTCCGTCACAATTATAAATCTCCAGGCAATTTCCAGTCCAGCTTCTCCATCACAGTAAGTGGAAGCTTCCCTTTCCCCAAGTGCATCAAAGCTAACAAGTCTACTTTATTGTGCAATTACCTTCTAGCTTTGAGCCTACTGTCCAAATCCCAAAGCAGCTGGTTTGCTCATAAGATCGTTCTCACATAAGGAGATTCCCAATGAACCATAGTATTTTTGCACACAAACAGATTGGGGACCAACACACAGTTATCAATTACATACAGACAGGAAAATACTTGACCAGTTTGTCCAATCCTTCCAAGCAGGTAAAGAAATCAAGGTGGGAGTAGTGCATACCTGAAGAAAAACTGCTACAAGAATTTCCAAGAATACCTAATTGGTGCTATGTAAAATCACATTTAGAGTGTACTTCTACAATTTTTCTATTTAAAGACCTGGAAAACAGAGGGACAATAAAACTACCCCATTACTAAGGTAAAAGTAGCTAGGCACTGTCAATACTCAGTAGAATTATTTAACTAAAGGAAAAAGTGTCATACTGTGGCCAATAGTATCCACTCCACACTTTAAGTACGCATCAGAAAATGCAGTTAGCAAGAAACCGGACTATTAGTTTGTGGTCAGCTTCCAGACTAGGACAATTGCTGCCGTTCCTACCATAAAAATCAATGCACCACAGTACAGCAAGAAACTGAACCTGAAAATCAAAACTTTGTTGAAAACAGAAATTTCTTTCACTTTTCATGCTGCTATTAGAAAAAGCTCAGCTCTCCAAGCACTTAACCTATCCATCAGGAAGTGCTGCTGTACTCTGACTGCATCAGTCAATCTTCTTCCTCTAAGTAATACTCCCTATTGCCTCATAGTTCCTGTAAAACACATTTTTACGAGATGACCTCCTTTGGTGATCCAAAGATACTCTGGAGACCTACCCTGGCTGGCCCATTATGCAGTGTTAACAATGTATCTCACTGTTATCTCAATGTATCTCTGCAAACTAAAGCTCACCACTCACTTGAAGAAATGCAGTAAGATATATTAGGGGTCCTTCAATAAAAGAGTTTATTTCCAAACGAGCTACTGAGAATGGTCAAATGACACTTTCATCCAATCATGGGTATTTTTCAAAAATACTTGCCCCTTCTGCTCACCACAGATGAGTGAGATGATACATGCTCACACGGTTACTTTGCTCTCCACTTTTCTTCCTTACACCTTTCAGAAACAGAGGCATATCTGAGCATCATGAACCTGATAAAACATATTTGGTGGCTACCTCAGCCCAGATTATAGACTTTCCCTTTTGATTCTCCCAGGGCACGTTTTGTTACGACAGTGATGCTGTACAACCAGTGCATTGACCATAAACTGAAGACATCAACTATCTCATGTTCATCTTCTGAAAGCAGTCATCCTAGTTCCAGCAATTTGTCTTCTTCAGCTTAAATTTAGCAAGAAAATGTTCATCTCACCAAAAGAAGCAAAGGATAGGAAAACTAACCAGTGTAATAGCAGGACTGAAAGTAATTCCTGAAGAAAGCAGACCATTAGAGATACCTGTTATCACTTCAAAAGTGTGAGGCAGAAGTTGCAGACTATTAGGGAAGTATGAATTTTATCTGGCACCCAATGTTATTAGCAAAAAATACGTATCTGGACCAGGATTAAGCAATGGGTAAGTGACAATTAAGACAAAAGGCTGTTTAACACCATAGTTCTCACAAGACGGTACCTCCAGGAAGTATCATCTCACAGCTATGCAGCGCACCAGTGAGCTCTGGGAGACCCACCTCTGAATGCAATATACAAGCTAATAACTCCAAGGTCCCGTGCCCATGGTGCTCAAGGCTCTCAACAGCTGACAGCTCAACAGAGACCATCACTCCTGGTTTCACCTGGCTTTGAGCTTCAAATGCCAACAATCATCCAAACACTCACTTTGCTCCCGGCATGGCACAAAGTAGTTTTAACACCCTAAATGATCAGTGCTTCCACCAAGAGGAGTCACAATCAAAAGATACAAACCAACAGTATGATGCTGCACCCTCAGAGAACTTCTTGAGAGTCCTGCACTGCACCTGACACTATGCAGTATACATACAGCAACTAAAAAGAAACATCCCATGCCTTATCTGACCTCTTCATAAATTACAGAACCAAGATAGCAAACAATGGCAGGAATAGACACCCTGAACAGTGTTACAAAAAGTTTCTCCACAATTTTCTCTCCTAGATGCCAACACAAGGTCGCAGAGACTGAGCAGGATCATTTGCAGCAATAAACAAAAACCTGCTGCCTTTTGAAGAAAGCAAACATGGAGCAGTGCCATACAGGGGTATCAGAACAGAATCATCTGCTCTTAAATAACTACTAAATCTATGATAAGGAAAAAAAAATTATAAAAATCTATATAGCTGTTCAACCAGTCCCTATACACTTGTGGAAAGTTTATAGGTACTGTCAGAATTTGTTGCCAGAGTAACTTGTTATTTGTGACTTCATGCTTGTGAAAGAGCAAGTGAAATAACTGTGCTGGAGAAAAGTTCCTACACATTGCATGTCTTCCTGTTTTCCTCTTTGAACACAGAAGTTCACTTTTCAAGATCCTATTTATAATCAATTCTATCTATTCAACTCTAAAATGTTACAACTCAGCAGATCAGAGAACTGGGAAGGGTGTGGGAGTGGGCATGAATCCTTATGTGAGCGTGGGTCCAATCTACTACCTTAAAAAGAATAAAAGACAATTGCACAAGGGAAACAGCATCATATGCCGAAAGTAAACTTATTAAAGGCCATAAATGGTGAGGCTCCTAGAAAAGCTCAAGTTCTGCAATCAGCAACCCTCCCTCACAGCCAGCAAAAATACCAGGAGCATTCCAACATATGCTTGGTAAAATGATAATGCAGTGCTACTTGAAACAAACAAAAAAAAAATAGGTTATACTATTTTTTTCTTTTCTCTACAGCACTCACCACAGTGGTGTATTGTGTCATGGGAAGCATGGCCATGGTCTTGGCAGCCAAGTCTCAGTAACTATCCACCTTTCCCAGATAAACACGCTAGTCAGCCTCTGATTATGGAAAACCTGGACTTTCACATTACAAAATATCTCTCTCCCATAAAGATTTTTACCTGTCATCATAAAATAAATATGCCAAAATATGTGTTTGCAAACATGCTCTCTTTTGCCTGTAAGCAAGGGTATCATTGTTTATTTAACTCCCATCATACAGGTTTCAGTTTAAAATTATTACATCATATCCCTGAAGACACAGAGTACAAAGTAAAGGCAGTTTAACATTTTATTTCACAATTCTTACCTTCAGTATTAACAACAAACAAATGTCTGATGTTTAAATATTAGCAGATTACACAGTTGCCACAGGACACTATGGTTGCATGACCTTCATTCTTGCTAGAAATCTGAACAGAAGGGTGAAGCTATCAAAGAGGGTACTTGGAAATGATTTGCAGTTTCACGTGGAAATATAAAATAACCCAGTGAAGACTTACATCATTTATGTAAGGCAGTCACTGTAATACTAGAGGTTTATCTGCCATAGACTTGCTGCAACCCAGTCAACATTTTGTTAAAGACTTCACAACAACTCTTTGTAATTTCCAAAAGTTGTAAGATATCTGACAACAATAATTAAAAACTTCTAATCTCCTTAAGAATCTGCGGAAACATTTCCAGAATTTTAATACATTTTAATTACAAACTATTCTGATTTTAGCTTGAATGATTTTGGCTTCTCACCTGTGAGTCTATTTTATTACAGATATTTGCATAAAGCAGTAAGTGTTTCATTCAAACATTAAATTTACTTCTGCTGCATTGCCCTCAGAATGTTTTTGTGAGATCACTTGGTTGCAGTGGAAATAATGATGATGTCAAACTGGACATTTTTATTAAAGGCAGGAATTAAAAAAAAAAAAATCCTTACATTGTTTTCAGGCAGGCACCTTTATCAGAGCAGATAACAGATTTAAACAATTTTTGCCCAAGAAAGGAATTTCCATTTTCTTTGGGGGCACTGCAGTTAAACTAAAATCTAAAAATACCAGATTAAACAAAGAAAGAGCAGAGTTTAAGGTACCAGAGAAATTCTGGCACTATTCTTTCAATGTCTCATCCATTTCATTCCTTGGGCACTTGGGCTGATGTCAGCACTCTGACATCACCAAAATAATTCAGAACAGTATGCCTGCCATCCCACAGTACCCTACTTTTTAGCATCAACTGTCAAAACCACAGTAAAGTTCCAAAAACTTCTTTCTGATCAGTTGATCCAGCACTTTGAAATGCAAAAAATCAATGCTTTACTCAAAAAAAAGCTGAGTGATCAATCAGTGGTTACACCTCACAGCTTTCACAGCCTGCATCAGCCCAGAAAGTCTTCAGTATAGAGAAAAGCCAGGAAACTTCCCAGTAGTTTTTATTATATACCCCTTTGATCAAACTGTGGGTCACAACACCAAGTAGTACCCTCAAGCCTTCAAAGCCACCAAAGAATGGTAGGCACGTATTCTCTATAAAACTTCCTAAAAACACTGAGGGAAAATAAGTGCATTTGACAGTCTTTCTGTGCATACTTTGCTAAGCTTCTTTCATCATTTTCAAAAGTTCAGTGCCCTCTTTACGCCCTTCTCTCCACACACATCCACAAGAAAAAGGAAAAAAGCTCATTTACTATCCTTAACTTGCCAAAGGCCCAGAGAACAAGGAACTACTAAGTGCTGTTTCAATTATCCAGGATTTAGATTGAATGTTTACACACTTGAGAATTAAGTACTCTGGTTTGGGCTATTCTTGCAACTGAGATAGTGAATCTATAAGTTACATGTTATGGAAAACCAAAATTCAAATTACAAAAGTTTTACAGTCACTGTAATTTTCTTTACTCTGAGAAGCTCCAAACTTTTGTAGTATAATGTTCACAATGCAGAAAAGACTGAACCCACTGCTTCACACCAATCAGTCTTGAAAGAAAAGATGCAGACCAAGTGACTGATGTGGGTCTGTTAACAGAGCAAAAGCAATTGTAGAAAGTTTGTTGTTGCCATGTTTTTCTTCCTTTTGAACAGCATCAACCTGGGACTAATTCATGATCTTTAGAAAGTAGTTTCCAGTTAGACTGACACACAATGGTAAGCAGTCTTAGACAGGTGAAGTGACAGGCAGGAGGAAGGCTGACTTGATGTCAGTGACAAAAACTATTTTAATGGAAATGTGAAATTATTCAAATATTTCTTCCCCTAAACATGTGAAGATTTCTCTAGTCAGATTCAGATTGCACAATGGGCTGAGAGCAGGAATCAGGCAGACACAGTATTTTTACACACCATGTTTTTTCTAATGGCTTTTCATACTCACTGCCTCACTTAAAGGTTTCTTCTGTCAAAGATCTGTTAAATCAGTGATGTTTCATCAAATAGTAGTTGTCAAACATGATAAAGACCTACAATAATAAAATACGTGACCAAGAGGTTTTAGTAGCCAAGGATCCAGGGAAGAGTGGAAATAGGTTGTATTTCCAAGGCACAGAAAATGACAATAGTAAGCAACAGCTGTTTGTTCAGTAATATTAATTCAGACCTCTTCTATCCTAAAATAAGACCTACATATCAGGTCATGCAATAGATGGATGCGACCGAAAAGTCACGTAACAAAGGACAGATGACAGTGCTTGACTGCTACTGCACAATACACCTTTCCATTAAGTCCTTTAAGTAGGGAGACTCCTGCTCTGCTACTGATATGGGTCAATGTTCTAGTCTTACTCCCCCACTGTAAGAGCACACACCGGATCCCAGACTTGACTAAGTAAATGTAGTGGGCACCTGCAGAAGAGACGCAAAACAACACCACCAACACACAAAAGTACTAAGAGGCATTAAGGCAGAGATTTGATTTCTCAGTGCAGGAAACCATGTGAGCACATATCTGAACACAGACCTCTAAACCAGAGTTGCATGCACAGACATAGAATCTTTATGTCATGATCCTGCTGACGGCCTTCTATGTTTTGGAGATGTTACCTGCATTTTGATTAACACCTATCAGCCTTTGATGAAAGATGTAGTCAGATGCTGCTCAAGTTACTCCAACACTGAATAATTTGCTCTAATATATTTCTTTAAGACCATTCTAATTTACTGCTTTACTTTGATGAAGTGAGCACATCTGGTAACTTCCCAGAATTAAATATCCATTGGCTGAGGCAAAACCCCAAATAAATGATGATTTTACTGGCTGAGAGAGGTCAGGGAAGTTGGGATAAGAAGCGGCAACTTAAATAAAAAGACAATTAGCATTTGTTCCTCCTGCTAGCTGGATGACTGGCATTTGGCTTAGGATCATTCTTGTGAAAGCATCCTCTCCTGTTGACTGAGCACACTTTTAGGCAGTATGCAAACACCATCAGGAAGAAGGTAGAAAAATGTGTGCCCTTCCATGTTCTGAAATCTACAGGCATTTTTCCCAGTAAACAATGTCAGAAAGAAAAACAAAGCACAGAGAGTGCTAGTTCTTTTTCTCTCCTCATCTCCTTGAATAGCTAGCACTAAAAAAAGATTCCAACAGAATCTGCTTTGAACCTTCCAGTTCCTGTTAAACTTCTCAGGTAGAAATGAAACTTGGCTCCAGGAAAGAACATTTTTAAATCCTCAATAAATAAAGATCAGGTAGCATTCACCTACCAAAACTGAAAAATTTGAAAAGATAAATACAAAATAGTACATGGAGCAGGAAAAATCGGTGGTCAATGGCAATTTACATAAGAATGAATTCCGGTAAATCAATTCCAATTACAAAGGAAGTACCAACAAGATCACAGTGTCACAAATAGAGAGAGAGAAAGCATAAACTCCATTGGGGAAATGACAAATGCAATTCAAATACATCAAATCACTGTTCTCATTATTTTCCTAAAGTTTTCAGCCTAAGAAATTTGTTCAACTATGTACAACAGCTCAGAAATGCTGTGTTTTAAATTTGCTCAACAACCATTCAACAGCCATGGTTTTGATACTCCAGAACACTAATTATATAAAAACATCTGAAAGAAGAGGGAAAACAAGGTCAGCTTCTACCTATTTATAAGGTTGGCTAATAAGTATGATCATTTAGCTACACAACACCTTCTTCTGTATCCCAGTTTTGGAATTACGGTTACTCTTTGCAACTCTTCAATTGCCCTAATCATCAAGGCCATAACAATCATTGTTGTAAAAAGCACATGTATTACTCTTCTGATCGGTCCCCATCATTGCAAAAATAGCCTTTAAAAGCCTTGAAATTTTTATACTGATGGAATTTTTTTAAAAAAACAGATTTCAAGAGTTTCAGGGTATATTATCTTCACATGGAATTGATTTACAGTGGAACCTGAATATTGGAAAATAATTTAAAGACTACATGCTAATACTCTTCAAGTAAAACTATTCTCTTGGTATTTCTGTTTTGAACAGAAGACACAATCAAGTTCCAGCTATATAATTTGTGGCTAATCTCAATATAATCTAACAACAGTTCTACAGATAACTACAACTCTAGGACTATCATTGCTGGTTCACCAAAACTTAGAACTTAGCAGGTGAATTTAATTCTGTATTCTGGCAGCTTTTAGCAAATAACATTTGCTGGTCAAAAAGCATTTAATACACTTTAAAAAGGTCAGTTTCTAAAAGATTCTTCTTCAAATTACAGTGTGTCATTGACTATGTGCCTCCCTGTCAGACAGTCCTGTCCCAGATACACAACAGAGGTGCTAGAACAGTGTATTATCTGCTTTCTGCAAAGTACTGCACTTTACAAAAAAGGTGATCCTACAGGTCGGAATAAAGATACATTTTTGTGTTTCTCTCCACATTACATCAAGTTTAATTAATCCAGCAGTATGCGATAAGATGCAGTGTTAACATCTTTTTTCATTATTTGTACCTGTTTTTAATCAAAGAGAAGTAGAAATAATTTAAGCAGCACTAATATGGCTGGGAATTCTTCACCTGTTGTAAGGACAGATTATAGATAAAGAATTAACAGTTTCAAGAGAAGATATCTGTCTTGTTCACTGCAATCACAGCAACCTAAAATACTAACAGTATGAATGCCAAAAATGTGGAAAGACTAAGGAGATAAGACAGGTGAGGTGAAGAATAAAGAAAATTTGTCACTTAAGAATGGAAACATATTTTAGAATAATTAAAGCAATCACAAGTTGCAGTAGTACTATTTATTACAATAAACTCAGATTGGCTACATTTTCCAAATATGATACCTGGGGTAAAAAAAGAAAAAAAACAAGCAAAAAAAAAAAAAACAAAAACAAACAAACAAACAAACAAAAAAAACAAAACACGAAAGCAACCAACCAACCAAACAAAAACAACCAAAAAACCCCCAAAAAACAAAAACCAAGACAGTGACAAATCCCATAGAAGGTCTCAGGTGTCTGTTCCCAGAGGAACCTCCCTCCAGCTCTGGTCCAAAGCCTTTGAGATTGTGTCTTCGGCTGAAGGGACAAACCAACGTTATTTATGCTAATGTGGACTGGCTGGTAGGGAGCAAGACTGAGGTCATGTGGAGATCACAGTCATACAGGCAACAGTAAACTAAAACACAAACACATGAAACCTCTATGTTTTTAATTTTGACCCCTATACATTTTAATATGGATAATTCATAAAATGTCACAGTGCTTAACAATTAACAAGTATATCAATGATTCAAAAACTAACGATCTCCAGAAAAAAACCCACAGATTATTGCATGGCACTCAAGGTTTCTTCATCTTCAGCACTAAGGTCATCCCTCTTTAATTTCCCACATTTCTGAAGAGTTAGCTTTTAATTTCTGTGAGTTAGGATTTCATCAGCTGCCTGACTCCTACAGACTGAGACTGCAGTCATCTGTGTGTGGTGTTGAGCTAGAACTGATCAGCACTGTTACAAAAACATGTAGGGACTAGCAACACTAACCAAGGCAAATACAACCATAAACTTGCCTAAAACAAGAGGCAGTTATTCCTTCCACATCAAAGTAAATTCACATGTGAATATATAAATAAGCCAATCAAAATACATCTTTTAAAAAACAAAAACAACACAACACTAAACCATTTACAAGGTCAGTCTGATTTTTTTTTTTTCTTGCTTTCTTGGAAAGTTCCTTTTAAAAATGTTCCTATCAGTCCAGTTACTGGAACATAAAGAGAAAATGGGACAAAACACTTTCAAAGAGTTGAGTATAAATACTTTAAAGGAAAATGATGGCAATGTTTTCTTGGTGTTTCCATTTTTTACTTTCCCTCTTCTGAACATTTAAGCTGTTGCCCACTGGCATTTAAATAACTAATGGGTAATTAGTTGACCAGTTAGTTCTATGACAACTTCGCAATTTTACCTATGTAATGTTTACAGTTACATCCTCATGGCCACATTCTTGCACCGTGTCTCCAGTGTTTAAGGAAAAAGGCCTGCCCATGGGATGGCTATCTCAGAAAGAAACAAGTACGACAACAAACAAACTGCCTGATCCTCAGGAAACAGCACACACCTAACTGTGGTAATAAAACACCCTGCCTTCTCTTTTCTCTGCTGAGCAGTGGAAAATGCAAAAGTATCGACAAATGCAAGGCAGTAAATAATCCTATGGTGGTCATACGAGACAACCCTTTGCAGGTTTCCAGCTTAGCGTACTTCTGTGCTCAGCACCATCCACATAACTCTTTAAGCTGCTTTGTTGCGAACCTTATTAGAGAACTGATCTGATTGAAAGAAAGCAAAACTGATTTTTTTTTTTAAAAGCTGTGTCACTTTTTGCTAAATCAGTTATCCACTCTAATTCACCCCAGCACCATTACATTACCCTAGTATTGCTACTGAATGTTTAGTATTATCCAAGTTGAATAATTTTTGCATCATGGCTACAACTGGTTTTTAAAAAATCCAGTGACCTGGCAGTTTGGGAAACAAACAGCTACCTCTCCACAGCAACCCGAACAAAAAGACAGCTACAGCAAGTTCATCTCTGGCATCAGAGCAGAAAGACAATCAGCCCAGTATCAGGAAGGCAAAACAGGCAAAGAACCAGTCACAGAGATATAGTCTAGCCTAGCTTTGTCCTACAGAAAAGATCCAATAAGTTCCTAATACAATAGAAGTAGTGATGATACTAAGAAGGTTTGGCTGTCTAGGCACAAATCTGCCAATCTCAGTGTGCTCTCTGAAAATAAAACATGTGTTTGTGTATTTGCAAACTCTACTTTGCTTGGCCTCTGAGGGTCAGATCCATTAGCACACTCCACTACCTCAGTCACAGCATGATGCAAAAACCATTCCATACATGAGCAGAAAGTCACATGCGATTAAGGTTTTTAGGATTCCAGAAGTTTCACCAAGGTGCACATCCAGGACTATCACAGCCCTGACTGAGCACACAGAGACATTTCAGACACACTGAGCAGGCACCCTGGCTCCAGCCCAGCAATCACACATGCAACATGTCTAATGCACCTTGGCAGAACTGTAATAAGCATCAAGCGCAACAACGCTCCAAAACTGTGGCAAGTGGAGGCATCGTTCATGCAAAATGCATTAACATTGCTGGCAAGAGAGAACGCAAATCTCCCCCCTCCCAGCTGGGTACCCTAATTGATAGAAACTGAATCAGGTTCTGGCCCTCTTGTCTGTTCTCCCCGTCCTTGTGTTGTAGCTTCACAGCAGCCCTACCTGAAACAGAGGTGCAAACCTTATTGTTTGAAGATCCTCCTGCAACAGTCCTATCTTTTCATTTCCTACTGGCTGCCTTAGATGCCCCCTAGCCAGCACAATGGCTGTTGTGGTACCTATTCCTGACACCTCAGGTGGGTTTCCTAATTCCATTCCAAAGGCAAGTGGATAAAAAAGTTATGCATGGAGATGTTAATCTAAAGAACTCCAAAAAGTCATCTTTGCCTAAATTGTAGGTTTTGGTTTTCACATGGCCAAGAGTAAGCCAGAGTGTAAGGCAGACCTCTCAGGAGACCCAAAGAGTGACCTTACTGGTCAGCATAAAAACACTTCTTGCAGGCTGCCTAAGCATGCAAGACATCATAAGTATATGAATCAAATAGTTGACATTAGGGACCTCACAAGTATCCGACAAGAGGAATGTGATTAGTCTTGCAACAAGCTATATTTTTTCTGTTTTTTCTCTAAATGAACATAGTTTGGTGTACATGCATTCATTTCCCCACTTTCTCTTTCAAGTGTTTCTCTTTTTTTCCTATTCAGAGAAAAAGAAAAATGCCAACAAGCCATTCCTTATGAGCAATTTCATCCTTAACACACTGGATTTTGCACAGGTCAAGTAACAATTTCGGTAAAGAATATAATTGCAATTGCATGTTTCTAAGAACTTGTAAATAACATGACATTATTGTAAAAATTTACGAAAAATGCATTTACAGTGTTCCTTTAAGTGTTTTCACATAGCTTCAGTTGAAATTGCTTTACTCCAAAGCAATTGAATATAGAGTATTTTTATAAGGACCTCTTATTAAGGACCCCGCAAATGACTGATATACAAATACCTTTCAGAAAGAGAAAGCACCAGAAAATATGCAACCTTACATTTTACTAGCCATAGTTATCTAGCACCATAAAACATCAGTTGCTGTGTTTCTGAAGATTGTGCTACAGCTGAAGCAAAACAGCATTAGCAGAGTCAAGTAGTGCCCAGAGACCTTATGCAAGTTTAGGTTTTGTACCGTACAAACACACAGGCTCTGTTCAGTACGGTAAAGCCACTCTACAGCCAAAGCAGCAGCAATTCCATAGATCAAAAGCAAAAATGAAGCTAAAATTCAGCACCACATTCATGCTATCTTCCAGGAAATACAGTATCACGTACCTCCTTGTCATACTCCTTGGACAACATAGATAAATAAAATAGACATTGGCCTAAACAAGCTGGTCAGAAGACACATCGTTATCATTCAGGGCTGTAAGCTTCTGTACATTACAGCATCAGAAGAAGTGTCTTTACCATACTGTTTGAAGCACACTTGGAAGAGTTTCTCTAACCTCCTGGTACACAAAGCTGCATAGAAAGAGGAATTCACTTCCCAATGTGGTAAGTTCCAAGCAACTTTAAACACTTTTCAGCAGGCATCACAAGAAACGAGCCATACACGTAACTGCTGGGTCTAGTAGCATTCTCCTAGGCTCTACATAAAGCAAAGTCACCCTGCAATTCCTCTTACAGGGACACCATAACGGAGAAGAGCAAGTTTCAAAAACTTGTTAAAACCACTGTCGGTCCCAACACGCAATGCCATCAGTACCTCTCTAACATACAGAAGACATATAGCAAACTCTTTCTCCACCTCCTCTTGCCCTCACCGTGCTCTGATAAAGAAAGGTGGGAGCAGGGAGGAAACAGTAGTACAAAGAAACTGGTAAACTCAATTGAAACAAAAAACCCAGTGTAATAAAGCTCCTTTTCAGGGTAGCTCAGTGTTCACTGTAGAAGAGAGCTATATGGACTTCCTCCATGGCAGAGTCTCTCCACGAGTGCCTTTCCTGGGATTATTCGGGCCCTGTAACTAGCCATGCACCTTGTGAGACTAGGACTCAAGCAGTCCTCCTAGAGGTAAATGCCATGAGCAAAGACTTAAGCACTAAAAGAAACCAAATGAAACTAAACACATAAATGATGGCAGGGAGGGCAGCGATGGGGAATAAATTATTTGGTTTCTTCTCTGTTTGAGCTGCAGTCATCGTTCATGCCACTTTGTACTTAGAGAAGGTTTGAAGTTATCAGCGCTCATGCAAATTCAATGTTCCTCTATCAAATTCTGGTCTCTTAAGAAATCAAGATGCAGTAATAAGTCATAAGCAGCATAAATACGTGGTTTTTTTCTGAGGGGGAAAGTGAAGAGTCTCATGATACATCCAGTGTTTAAGAATTTGCATACTTCTGCACAGTTCCAAAATATAACTACACATCAGCAAGCACCACTGGACCTCTACGGACTAGCAACAGGACTTTCCACATGGATATTACATAGTGCTATCACATCCAAAAAAATTGCCATGGGATCATTAAGTGCCATGACACTATTAAGTCTACAGTACACAAACTCAGTGGTACTTCAGGGAAACAGAAGGGAACAGGGAAACCTCTCCTTTACTCACCGACCACTTTCCTCTCCAATACTGACCTCAAAAAGCGACTGGAGCCTGTTCAAAAGGGACTCCACTCCTTTCACGGACACAGTAGCCCACCATGTTAGAGTCCCTCACCTCTTTCTTTCTGAGGGCCCAAAAAATGCATGTGCAATGCAATGCAATTCTTCTCTTCCATTTTGAAGGTAGAAGGGAGGAATAGCATCTCTGAGGGCAAGAAGAGTGAATCCAGTCTGCTTCCAGGCACATGCCACCCTACTGCTAGCACAGGGGAGAGTAGCATGGGAGAAGGAAGTGAACAAAGAGGCACGATGGAGATGTATGATGCATGAAGAGACATGCTGGCTGTGCATAACAGCAAAAGAATCAAAGTGGCATGGTTGCACCAGCATCCAATAGTTTTGGCACTGTTTGGAATCACGTTGATTTAGAACTACATTGCCATGGTGTCTGCATTTCAACCACTGCTTATCTAAATCTCACTAATTCACATCAGCCAATGCAGGCACTGGATCATTTCTGCAGACAAAAAGGCTCGTACAGGCCTGCGGCAACTCCAGTTAATTCAGCCAAGGTGATGCAGCATCTTGCAGGACTGGGGTGTTCAGTGGGAAATATCTGACTATAATAACCCCAACACATAAAAGGAGCCTGTAACTGGGACTATTTTTGAGATGGCAAGGTCTAGGATTTTAAAGGTAAATATGGCAGTAACCAGAATGAACATGTAACTTTACTAATACAGCTTCCATAGTAAACAGGAACAGAAAAACACAAGAGAAAAGAGAACTAAAAAAACTTAAATATTTGAAAACCTCAAAATAAATTTTCTTTACCTTGCATTAGAACTATCCCAAATATTGTCACATAAGTCAGCAACAAATCTCTTCATATTACGTTATTGATACATTTCAATCAGGCACTTGTTCTTCAAAAGACTTATACATGCTCTTAAAATTAAGCATGCAAGTAGTCCCACCAGGTACTGATGTAAGGTTCATGCCTTCACTAGAACTGTCACTTTACAACAAGCTTTTTAAGCATGCAATATTGGTGTTCACTTTGTGCATAAGAAAACAACTTTAAAGTAACTTGTACATTCTGGGTAATACAAGCAACCAGTACACGTCCAATGGATAAAAGCTCACACATGCACACAAAAAACCCAATTACATTAGAAGTAGAGAGATATTCCACAGTATTTAAAGATCAGCTCCTGCATCATTATTATACAGTTCAATACAAGTACTGAAATTTATTCACATGCCATTAATAACAGAGATGAAGTTTAATAGTGTTCAAGTGCTTCCATGCTAGGCCCACTGTTTTTACAGTTTTCTAGGCTTTGATTTATCTAACAAAGTTATTTGAGACTGGAATTTTCATTAATGCAATTTTTGACTGTTTTGAATGTGGTTATGAAATACAAAATTTAAAATTATATATGCTAGCCTCCATTATAAATGTAAATTTACAACCTTAAGTTGAACAAGTAGACAAAGTAGCACAATAGCAAAGTCAAAATTGGCTACAGAAAAAAGTGTCACAGAGAAGTAGTTTAGAACTGTCCACTGAAAATACGTTTATATTCTACCAAGCAGTAGGACTTTAAAATGATAGCAAGTCACACTTCGCACATGCATGAGACAACAGCTATGCCCAGAACTGTGTAGCAGTATAGAGATCAAGGGTAACTGACATTCACTCAACACAAACATTTAATTTTGCTGTAAAATACACACCAGGTGAATGGCAAGGGGCGTTAGCTAGACTATGTAACTTCTCTTTAGAACTATCTGGCTAAAGGGCAGAAAAACAACATTGTGATTGCATTGTTAAACACTCAAAATGAAGAAATAAGCATGACGAACTATATAAAACATTAATGCTTTGTACATGTATTGCCATAAAGATGTTCCACGTCGCCTTGGTTTTTTTGCACCATGCAGAAAAAGAAGCCAGTACCTGGGATGGTAATTTAGTTACCAGTAGGGTAAAAATCGACTGCAAAATCTTGCCTGTGGTTTTTACTGGCAATTTGTGTAATTTACAGTGTTTTCCCAAAACACAGAAAATGTTTTCAAAATTTAAGAAGAGACATTGACATGCAATACACATTGTTTAAAATGTTGTGTAAGTTGCAAAACATGGAGTAATATACAACAAAGAAAATTAAATGGGACTGTAATGCCCATTTCTCGATAGCTGAGTGCTTAACTATGCAGCCTTAACAGTATCCCGTTTGTGTTTTCCTTTGGACAGACCGAATTCCTAGAGTCTGCTTAAAATGTCAACATTTGAAATCTTGAAAGCAAAGACCAATTACATTCAATCCCAAAGACTCATATGCCCAAAAGGGTATAATTAAAAAGTTAAAGGAAGCGGTCATGCAGGATACTGGCAAGGAAAAGGTACTGAAGGAATTTTAGAAAAAGCATTCAACTCACCAGTCCATTGTTTGGCTGAGGTGAAAAAGGCAAACATTACTGAGATGCATCAGTGAGGAAGTTAGAACACAAATCAAGGCCCGTGCCTGCAAGCACATGTGAATAACTTCAGGCCCAGAAGCTCTTTCCATGGCAAAGTTATTCATATGTGTGCTTGCAGAACCTAAGGTCAGATGTTACTGTTAGAGTACAAAATGCTACTTACATTTTGTTACTGACTTCAATAAAAACAGGAATTCACCTGTGTTTAACAGCAACTGTTTCAACTCACGAAGACAAAAAGGCCTTGAGGTCTCACAAGGTAACATAATAATTAATCCATTCCAGCTGCTCCCACTTTGGGTTGTTTTGGTTTTTTTTAAACATAAGTGTCTCAAAGCACATTTAAGCTTGCAAACAGAAGCCTTCCTTAGAAGCTATGTAAGAGCTGTACCCAGTGGTACAAAGTGTTGTATCTCTGCCTTGCAATGCATCAAGGATGCTTATGACACTTGGATTAAGCCATTATTCTTTTTATTGGGTATCTCTCTGCCAAGTCTGACATACCTGACATGTACAGTATTCAATTCAGTGTCTCAATTAAGTGCTGAGTCTTTCCAACATATGTGTGTGCAGATTTTGGGAATCTGAACTACGTAACAAACTTAGCTAAAAGAAAAAGGACACCATGCAAATGTGTAGAATGGAGCACACATGTCTACCTGAATAGACACACACTAGCTATATATACAGTATTTTTAAAGTCTATGTGACTCATATGGATTCAAATGGACTGCAGATTAGGAACTACTGCTTGAAAAGTTAAGTAAAAGGTTCATAGATTCAGTGAATAGAAGACTTTTAAGTCTTCAAGTACCAATAGTTTGGTGAAGATGTAACTGATATGCTGTGTATGGACCACGAGATTTGGGGATGATTGTTTCATATATCCTAGCAATGAGGAATCACATATCCCTCAATTCATTAGAACAGCATGCAGTTCACATAACCTAAGTTCTTATTGAGGAAGGTGCTGACAAGAGCAGCTCTGTCATGGAGTCACTGAAATTAAGAAGGGTACAATTCTGGCCAGACTGAGTGCATGTGCTGCTTTGAGCTGTTTGAGGAAGCTTTGTTTTCTGATGTTTCCTCAATGTAAGTTTCATCACAGACTTCAAAAGAAGGACATGGAGTAAATTCTTTTTAAAGTCTCAGTATTCAAAAATGAAACCTAATGAAAATAAGAGGTTTTGAATCACCAACACTACATATCTGCCATTAGATATGGCCTTGAGTCAGCTAATGGCTAATTTGTTTTTTTCTGGGATGGAAGTGTATTACAAGGCAATTAATTAAAGTGTTTCAATTAATTTATCCTTCTAATCAGCAAAAAAGCCTCAACAGCAGGTATCAACCTGACAAGAGAGCAGTGAGAAGTGAAAATGGCTGGAATTTATAACTAAATGTGAAAAGAGAAGGTAAAACCAGGTATACGGGCAAAATGGGACAAAAATCGAAAAGGGACTATTGTGCTAAGGTCTGCAAGCAGGAGAGGGCCAGCACGTGTGCCCACTGCCTCGAGGACCCGCTGCAGCCTCTCCAAAAACGTGTGCATGTGCGACACGTGTGTGCGTTTATCTCTGTGTTGTGTAAGTAGGTGCACGGCGGGGCTCTCTCTGAGGCACTGCCGGGCCCAAGGGCGCTCGGCGGAGCCGCGGCCGG
>VWZF01005609.1:981623-1075380 GCA_013396755.1 Sclerurus mexicanus
CAACTCAGACTGCGCCTTGGGGGACGCTGCGTTCAGTTGCGGCGTCCCCGGGCATCGTTCTGCGATGTCCCAAGAACGAGCTGTGCCTTCGCCCGGGTTTTGCCAGTGCTGTTTTAGTTTCCAAGCCCGCATGAAGGTGACACAGAGGCAGCCGCAGGGCTGTGCTCACGGTGACCACGAGCACGGCGCGCTGAGCCGCACGGACAGCCTGTCCGGGCGTGTTTGGCATCGCACCCCTTGGCACCAGGGCCCGCTCGGGCCTCGGGGCTTCTGGCTCCGGGGGGCACTTCAGGACAAGCTGGGGTTGGTAGTGGGGACAGAGAACTTGCCACGTGCGTGTAACTAGAAGGTTGCTCACAAGAACAGCTCCGGGGCAAGTTTTTGAGTTGATGTATTGAGTTAGTCATAACTTCGAGGTAGATCTTTCCGTACTTCCCCTAAACTGAGTTTTGTAAAGATACTAAAAAGGCAAAGGATCTCAAAGACAGATACAAAACAGGTTATAAACCAGAACATTTAACTCTTGAATTGTTTTTAATTGTCTTAGAGGGAGACAGTAGAGGAATTATCAGGATTCCTAATCACATCTTCACACTAGAGAAATTATAAGGGTTCATAAACACATCTGCACTCACCCACTATAAATCTTTGCAGGATGGCTCTTTTAATGCTTTCAGTCCAAAAAATTAACTACTTTCTGTTTTCAGAACATTTCTGTTGTTTCAGCAAATTGTACAGTATCCCCTGTGTTACTGTGAGGCCTGGCAACATATCTACCTCCTCTTCTCAGCAGCCTCCCAGTCTCAGCTTCTTGTAAAAACCCTCCCGCTTGCTGGATTCTCTTCCTTTTCTACCTGCCCCACATTCATGTGCCCGCTGCACGTGCTCAGTTATTCCATGAAACAGCACAACCTTTCTCGTCTGGCTCCCTGACCTAGAAAACAGCAATTAGATGAAAGCAGACTTGGAGCCTTCCTCCAGCCACACCTTCTCAAATAAACACAAAACCTGATTATGTAGTGCCTATCTGCAAACTAGATAAGTAAATACTATCACCTTGTCATAAATGAATAGATAATAGCAGTCCATTTATAAACAATAGAAAACAATCTCCGATTATGTTAATGATACCGCTGAGAAAAATTACATAGAGAAAATAGCACAACAATTGTCTTAGAATACAAATACAACACTCTGTGTATATTCAGAAGTCAGGATGTTTAGATGTGAGGCTGAAAGTCAGTCCTATTGAGCTTTATTTTTGTGAAAACAGGTTTCAGTGGAATTCTTTTTTCCATATGCTGAGAAAATGACTACTGTTCTCACGTTATACTGCCACACGGTCTTGAGCCAGTTGCTAAGGAAAAACAGAAGAAAAAAACTTCATGTAGACTGGTGGCAAAATTCAGAGAGGTGAATAAAAAAGGATGACCACAGAAAGGCTCGTTCAACTGTTCCCTAAATAAGACAGCACATGAATTCTTCTAGCACTTAGAATCATGGAATAATGGAATGGTTTGGTTTGGAAGGGACCTTTAGAGGTCATCTAGTCCAACCTCCCTGCAATGAACAGGATCATCTTCAACCAGCTCACTTTACTCAGAACCCCATCCAACCTATCTGGCGTATTTCCAGAGATGAGGCATCTCCCACCTCTCTGGGCAACCTGTTTCAGTGTTTCACCACTCTCACTGTAAAAAGGTCCCTTCCTTCATCTAGTCTGAATCTGCTTCATTTCCCATCCTTCAAGAGCCCCAAGTCCTGAGCATGCCTTCAGCACTACCTTTGTCCTGACAAGAGTGGAGGGTCACTGCCTTGCTTACATGGAAACCTGAATTTGGCCTGACAGATCTCTGCCCATGTCCAACGAGTGCATACAGGCCCAAGTTCCCATTCTTCACAGAAAAGGCAGTGAAAGCTGAGGTCACATCTTAGATGGCATGCAATATAACTATAGTGGATTACAGCACTCTCCTTGGCCACATAAGCAGCTTGTTTTCAAAGTCTGCTGTTGACTGAGGTTAGGTTCAGGCCCATGTGTCATACTCCTTTCAGTGTGTTTTAACCACAAAGCCATAGACTGCTCTGGGGAGTAGAGGAGGAACATTTTTCATTTGTTCTAGTGAAGATGTGTCATTGTGCAGAGGAGAATCCAAAATCAGCTGGACTGGAGCGAAACACGACTCTTTTGTATGATAAAATGCAATAGGCTGAGGGTAAAATTGTGAGTTAGTTTTCATTACAAAGCATACAAGTATTTCTTGGGGAAGATGGGACATTGTGTCTCCCCAGCCAATGGCTTTTTATGTGTTTTGCATGTAACACTCCCAAACAGAGCACACAGTGATTCCAGAGCTCCCTTCTAGAATGAGAAACAACCTACAGTTAGCTCCTTCTTGTGCCCTCTTGTGATACAGGGCATCTTGAGGGCATATGGGAATGGGTTTTGCAGGAAGAGCTGTAGCTTGTTTCCAAAAGAAGCCATAAAAAAAAATAAAAATTAGGCTTTGATTGTTTTCATGTAGAAGAGACAATGAGAGCTGATTCACTACTGGTGTTTTAACTATTAGGTTGTTGTCTAGCAAGGCAACTGTATCTCAATAGGCACATAAGACCTTTGCTGAGCTTATTAACAATTACCCTGGAGAGACTGACAGCCTGAGGCCCATGGTTTTTTCAGACTTGATAAAGGACTGATAAAGGATTAACATTTACCTGTTGACTAGTGCAAGGCAGAGCTCAGTGTGTTAGGTACTTTGGATCTTATTCATCCCTCTTTCTATTATTAGCTTCATTACTCTTTCTATGATTTCTCTTACAACGTTCTGGATTTTGCACGGGCAGACAGACGCCTAAAATGTAGGTATTGCAGTATGTATCTTAAAGGCAAGAACGTATCTTCTTGGATCTAGAAAGATCTGAGTGCATTGGGGAAGTCTGGAGAAATCAGGATCTGGAAAAATCAGATCTAGAAAGATCTGGGCTAACTACCTTAGTGAAAGGCTGAGATAAAGCCAAGGCTGACCCAAGGCACTCAAAACCTGTGATACTGTCCAAATTATTGAGCTGTTTTCCTCAGTATGCTTTCTCTCTGCTTGACGGTATAGAAGCTCTCTTCCAGGTGGCTTCTTTCGGGTTATATTGTATGTTCAGCAGCATGGATATTTTGCTGTATGCTAACTTACCCCAAAACTTGCACCAAGTATGTCTTCCTACAAGTATAACTTATAGTAGAAATAAACAAGTGGCCTCATTCCTAGTAGAAAAGAGCTGAATGTTAAAAAGAAACAAGCAGATCTAATTCCTGAGCAGATCTAATTTCTTAAAACTCTTTATTGACTCCTTCAGGGAGCTCTCAAGGGAAGGCAGGAAGCAGTATCCCCTTTCTTAGGTCAAGGATTTGGTGTGGGTTTTTTGTTCAGTCTGTGGGGTTTTTTGTTTTTTTTGTTTGGTTTTTTTTTAATAAAGGATGTCTGGCTGATGTGAATTAGCACATCAGTTTTAGTGACTCTTAGCCAAGAATTTGTGCTTGCACAGTAGGCCTAGCCCTGAGAATTTCTCTAATAAAATAAAGTATGACTCAGTCTGAATGAATCATTCACAATTCTTCTTTCTCTGTTTGAGGGATGTTCACTGAAAATCACGATTTCCTCAAATATATTTGCTATTTTTCTGATTATTTTATAACATTGCCTGATGATTGTCAGTATTTCCTTTTTTTGCTGAGTTTTGGTTTTTTTTTTTTGTAAGTCACATATTCGTAATTTAAACTTTGTTGTTTATCTGTGATTGCTGAGAAGGTCAGCCAAACAAGATCTTATTCCCTGTTTCCTAGAACAAGATTTTCAAGTACTTTTACATGAATGCCTAAAATTCACTGTCTATCAGTATTTCTTCCACTGAAAAAACAAACTGGTCATTTAAATAGTTCAAGGAAAAGTGAATATAAAAGCAGCATGTAGAAGTATGAATAATTCATTTAAAAATCCATACAGATGATAGCATATTTGCATGGCTTTCCTATCTCAAAATGGAACACTATCCCCCAGTGTGTGTATCACGTCTACCAGGAGAGAGGAATTCACAAAATTGGGAGGAGACAGCTATGATTCTGTCTTACAGCTGATAATGGCATTTACACAGGCATTGCTATTAAAATGGAACAGCTGAAAACGCTTTACCAGGGCTGTATTTTAGAAGTACATCTGAAATAACTCAGGAAACATTGCTGATGATGATGAGTAGGGATTAATTCTTCTGTTGGTGTAAATCAGCATGGGTGGTAGATTTGTGTTGATTTACATTGGTAAAGCCCAGAAAATAGAGGGGATACAGGACAAATGCAAGATGTTATATTTATTTCATAAGGGAAAAATACTTCATAACTCAGGCACACCATTGGCATGAATAAGTTATGAAAAATCTTCACAGCCAAAAGAACATAATCATCCTTCATGTATAACAGATTTGTTTATTCTGTAAAGATTCATTTCAGTTGATTAATTATCAGTATCTGCTGATGGTGGAGGTAACAAGCCATCTCTGATGAGAGAATCATTTTAGGACATGCTCAGAATATTTTATCACCTAGCACAAGTTGTGTATGCTTAGAATATTTATCATACTGTGTACTAATAGTATCGCATTTTATAAGCTAAGTACTGAATGTAAATTATATTACAGATATAGGATGTATCTATATTTTTCTTGGGTTTTTTTTAAATAAGAGGGATATAAAAATAAAACACAGTAACTGATGTGTTTGCATGTCAAGCACTAAACTGTGCTGCTGCATTAAATCATTGTTATTCTGAACCAGTAAAAATTTGCATAAGTGCAAATTCCGGCTCCTAACAATAACATCCAAATTCTTTTACCTTACACCAAATCCAACCTGTACCGGCCAAATTACATGCTCACTGGCCATGATGGAGGTTTATCCAGGGGTAAATTACCTTCTTTTTTTGCAATTTTATTAACTAAACAAAATTGCAACTCCAAATTAAAATGCCAAAAGGAAGATTAGATCGTCTCAATACTGAAGCATTTATGAAGAGGAAAAAAGTTATAATAAATCTGTCAATCACTGCAAAATAAAAAGCAAAAGTAGATCAGATTCTTAACAGAGTATATTAATTAGCTATTTATGACGTTAACCTTAGTCACCAAAATGCCTAGAATGTAACATATTGTCCCTAACAAGATAGACTAAAATCTGTTACTAAATCCATTGAATAGACACACTACTTTAATCAGACTTTACTCACAGAAGAGCCTTGGCATCATTTAACAACATCTGCAGGTCTATACATCCAATATAGACTGTATACATACAGCCTTTACTGTGTGTATGAATGTCTGCACACACTGAACATGCATTGTGTGCAAGTGCACAGCTGGAATTTAAATAGCCAAGACTTTGCAGAAAGTAATAGAACCTCTGCAGAGTTTTATACAGAGCACTGAGTTTCCTTTAGCTTCAACAAACTTACATGTTTGAAAATATAAACATTTGGTCATCTTGAAACTCAGTGTTTCCTTTCATTCTCCAGCCAAAACCCATGATTTTTTTATTTTCCATGGAGATACAACTCTTATTAATTATTAATACACATTTCCAAAATACCCTCTATGAGCTAGTCTTTTTCCATAGCTGAAGAAAGATGGTCTGGCTCAAAGTTCATTAAAGCCAACTGGAGCTTTTCCATTAGTTTTTTGCTTGGCTTAAAGTGCTTTGCTTAAAGTCAAAGACTATCACCCACCTCGGTATTTACAGCTCTCTGTTATCAGCGTATGCCAGCTTTTGGTATTTGTTTTGTTAAAATGAGATGGATTAAGGCAAAAGTTCAAAAGGTTTTTAATGACTTACAAGATTGGAAGCATTGATAGCAAGTATATTTACCTAGGGAAGATGGTAACTTTAATTATTTGGAGTACTTGTTTTTAATTTCATTACCAAGAAATGCAGGTCACATTGCTTTTGTATGCATCTGGTCAAAAGTCAGCAGGTATTCAGTTTCAACCAGGCCTGAGAGAAAAGTAGCACTCTCAGAGGTATTACGTTAATTCACAATTTTAAAAAACAGCAGCCTGATAAAGAGCTTCTTATTGCTTTTACTGAAGAACAGACTATAGTGTAAGTTCATATGTTGATAGACTCCAAAGAATGCATATCTAAAGATGGACTAGGAAAGCCTCAACACAGGGAAAGACATCAGCCCATCTCCTGCTGTCTTTAAAGTCCAGAAGTGAGTTGTATGTTTTGTGGTGACTCAGTAAAAATGCATTGTGCAGCTTTTGTTTGGTGTCTCAGAGCTTTTCCAGCCCAATGTCCACACTCTACATATCAAAAGAACTAAGTTCCTGGAAGTTGAACTGAGACAGCTGGGTTGATTGTTTAGTCCACTATTTCTGAAGTTAGGAAGATTTAAACAATAGAAACAGAAAATCCCCTGCTATGGTCACTGAAATCAATAGGCAAGTTCCCATCTGATTTATCCTCTATTAGATTTTGTGGTGGATAGAGATGTATAAGGCAGAAAAGAATTAATCCCTTTTCTCTTTTTCCACTGCTTCTACTACAGTAAGAGAGCTAATCAGATGTGAGTCATCCAAGCGTCCTTTTCCAGGGAGAGAAAGGAAAACTTGCAAAAGGGAAAAAAATATTCATCTGTGTTCTAGTGAGGAGAACCACTTCGTCATGTACTGCTTTCTTGTATTACTATATTACTATATGGTGACTTAAAGTGCTCATCACTGAAATGTTCATTGCCTGGTAAGGGAGTCCCTTACCTTAGTGTTCTGTAGGAATATCAGAGAAGTAGTCGTAAAATGCACTCGAGGCCTGTGTACTTTCCTCTTCTTTTAGAATATCCCTGTCAGTGCAGAACACATACAGTCACTGTGAGACTCATTACTAGACTTAATTAGATAAATAAATAGGTTGTATTTATGGAGAGAATACATGCAACTTTTGCTCCCAAGATTTGAAAGCAATACCATTCTTGAATCCTCAGCTACAAATGAGATGCTGAGGTGATAACCAGCACTGAAGACTTATAGGTTAGTTGTTCTTTCATAAGGGACTAGCACTTTCTTTTCTTGGAGATCCACTGACTTTCATTTTGCCTCTTTGAAACTGGACTTGATGAGGTCCACACAGATTTTGAACCTGAAAAACATTTGGAACTTTAGAAGAGTATTCCTGCCTAGTTAATATTACAGCTTGTTGAAGGAATTGTATATTTAAAAGATTCCTAAAGGTGCCTGCTAGTAATGTTATATTGTTTAGAATTTCATATAGAGTAGCACTTAGCAGCTGAAATTCTTACAGTGTATGAGACACATCTGTAAGACTTATTGACTCTGGATTGTTGCAAAATGTAATGCTTATCTCCCACTCTTTCAGTCTTGATTTGGTTCCCAAATATGTTCCTAGATATATAGTGGAGTTTCTGGTCTTTGTTTATTCTGACTTAAAAATTAAGCAAACTAACAGCCTTCTCTCTATTCCCTTGTTGTACCTGATATCAAGTAGGAAATCTGAATCATTCAAGAGTTGGGCATGAGCAGAAATTACTTTCAGCTCCAGAATATGCTTTTCTTTTTGTTCTGAAAGCCCTGAGTTTGCTGACTTGCAATGCCTTTTGCAAGCCTGTTGTTCAGGACCTTTTGAATGATAACTGAGGAGATGAGTTCTGATTGGTTTTTTCCGGGATTGTCTACCTAACTTTGCATTGGTACATTTTAAGTGAAGCTTAGTAAATCATATCTTTTGAGAGTCTTTTTAATTCAAGTCAGAGGTTTATCTCTGGAGGAAAGAAAATGTTCCATAAGTGATTATGTAGAAAGAAGCTGAGCCTAAGGATCTGTGATCCCACTCTCTATTTCAGGAAGGAATTTTTGAAACTTAAGTCAAGCATTATAATAGCTGAGCTTTCCAATTCCCTTCAGACAGATCTTCTATATTCTTGTTGCTAAAATCAAAGATACTCACTTTGGTGCCAAGGAGTTTGAAATGCTTATGTAAATCATTAACATGAACCATTTATTCTGACCTCAGCTGCATGGTCTAAAGTTGATATATGGAATCTGTTAATCATTACTTGTCAGCTAGTTGCTGTGTATCAGAACATGATTCCAAAAACTCCTGCCAGCTTTTCAGAGGTCAGTACCTCTGGCTGTCTTTGCATAACTAACCTGCATCCAGCTTCTGTTAAAGATCCTGAAATGCCTAGTCAGGTGTTTTTCACAACCTGCAACACCTGAATTGATATCCTAACTTCCCTGTGTCATATCCATGAAAGTATGGTGAAATAGTTGAGAATGTGATCCCAAAGCTGTGTTTTTTCTTGAATAGAGTCAGGAGGTGCTGCAGCCCCAGAGAAGCCTTCCTATATGGTTCTGCAGGTCCCAGGGCCAGGAACTGGCATTGCCTCAGAGTAATTGATCCAGCAGGGACTTTGGACACTGGACAATTTTTCACACAGTGTTACTCACAGTGGGTATGTCAGACATACCTTCAGAAATGGCGGTGCCCCCCAGTTGCTTGGTGGCTGCTGATTTTAACTATTCCTAACTCATTTTGTTCTGGTGCAGAAAATATCTTGGTCTTTCCCCAACACTACTCCTCATGAAACTCTTATCTGTCCAATTGCCTTTTTCTTTATGGTCTCCCTTTTATTCTTTCTGCCACTGAGCAGCCTTGCCCACTTTGACTGATTTATAATCTGGGTACTTGCAACCTCATCCTTCTTCAGTTCATCAGGTTTCCTTTCCTAGCCCAGTGCTTAAAGTCGTTTGCCATACTATTTAATATTTTTCAATAGCTTCTCTTCCTTAGTCTCAGTTTTCTTACTTCAAACTCTGCTTCTGTTTTCCAACCCATCAGTTTGGCTTGTGCCATTTTATCCTCTTTTGTGCTCTTGAAGCAGAAAAGAAATTCCGTAATTGTAGTTTGGATCTAAAGTGCTGCATTAGCCAACAACAGCAAAGAGTAGCCATTCTGTGGAAATACAGAGAGCCAACATCCTTCAGCTGCTGGCTCAGTGTAGAACAAATATTTGAAGAATTCAGGTACCAACCCTGAGCAAACCATTACTGCGAATCTGTGTACTTAAAATTTTCCAAAGTTTTCATCTTGCCCAAATTAGATAATTTTACTGGCATGAGGTAATAAAAAAGCACATTCCTAACACAAGCATTAGCTGTCTATAAGTTTTCATCCATCTGTTCCAGAAAATGGTGGATGCCACAGCTAACTTTCTGGGAAAACAATCAGTACGGAAAAGACATTATTTTCATCTTCTCCAGAATGACTGAATCAGTTTTTTTCAAACTTTCAAGAAACTGTTACTATCAGGCAGTCAGCTACCATGGAGCGTTATGGCCCAGAGTGATGGGTTGATCTGTAGGCAGTTGGAAATAGGATTTTATAATAGAAAATGCTGAAAAAACCCCTCTATATTTTATCTCCGATTATATGATGAATAAGCTATTTGTGTTATTCCATTTGTTTCTTCATTACATTCTTTTTTGAGACATAGAATGTAAGTAGGTACAATTAGAAATAGTAGAACAGCAAGAAAATATGTGATTGCTCGTTGTGTTGAATTGCTAGAAGAGAGATTCCACTTGCTTTGAAGAAAAGGACAGGTTACAAAAGATAGCTCAGATTAAATGCAGTATTTTTTGTCAGAATTAAAATGCTTTGTGTGTTCAATCTTCTAGAAGGGTAAATGAGCACACAAAATGGGCTCCATAGGCAGTGTTGACATCCCTTGAAATAATCATTGATCAGACACTGTAAAGCCTCAAAGAGAGGTATGTTGGTCCTTAGAGAATGACAAAAAATTACAATGGATTAAGAATATTTATTTTGGCAAGACAGAACTAAAGTTTCTGGAGGAAAATGTTTTTTGACACAGTTTTAGAAATAATTGTGTAACGGTAGAGAGCATTCCAACTAGAAATGGAGTTTGTACAGTCCACTAATTTCTTTGTTGCCTTTTGCTTCAGCTAGTATCCAGTTTTATTTCTCTAACTACTCTTTAATTCGGAACTGATTGTAGATGTGGGGTGAAAATGGGTTACAAATTTGTATTTGCAAATGCAAAAGGAATATCAATTCTACACTCCTGGAGAAAATAAAAACATTTACTTGAATTCAACTTTTGACGTAAAAGTTAGGGTCCCAGCTTTAAAACCAAAAGCTTACAGATTACAGATACTATTGTAAAACAGATGGTTTAGCAGTATTCTGTAGAGATATACTTGTTCTTAATGGTTTTCTCAGGGATTTCATTCATCATGATGAGCAATACCCTAAAACATAATTTGTTTCATGAAGGAGTGTGGTGCATGCCTGATTTTGGAAGTTCGTGTTAATAAAGACCAGAGGTCATACCTTTAGGTTCACAGAGTTCTTTTTCCAAATAAGTAAAAAATAATAAATTGCACTGACTATAGACACCACTCATTTGTAGTGGAAAGTGAAGTTTTGATATGCTGCAGCGTATTCTTACAGTTCTCTGGAGTTAAAGTCACATGTATATGACTGCTTTCATCTGATGCCTTGATAAAGTTCTGAGTTCAGGCTGCAGTATTCATGCTGGGTTAGCTGGAAGTTGAGGGAAGAGATTTTTAATAGTTACACAGGAAAAAAAAACTGGTTAGAGGCTACTGCTGTTGAGGAACTAAGCTAGCCGTGAAGAAACCAAAGCTTGAACTGAAAGGTTTAATTTGTCGATTATAGGTTAATTGATTACAAACTGTTAATGTTCACTGCTCCTCAAGAAAGAAAACAAAGCAATGCTCTAATTTTGTTCTAAGGGTGTCGTCAAGTGTAAATGCTATTTCTCATTAAAGCAAAGGAAACACTGAGAATAATCTTCCATTACAGAGGTATTGATAGTTCTGAGAAATTCAGTTTATCTTCACTGTATCCCATTTTGTAAAGGATCACTTTTCAAGCTGAAGGACATTCCTGACAAGTTGTCATTTTCTTCTGTGTTTGTCTGCAGTTGTTTCTGCACTGCTGTGACATTTTTAAGCTGCAGATCTTCAGTGTTATTTTCCAAGGGAAGCTATTTCCATGGCCCGAGTGAGTGAACTGTGCAAAACAGCCCACAGAGCAGGAAAAGGAGAGCAAGCGTCCAAAGGAAAACAACCACAACTATGAGCAACAATTGCAATGAATGAACCGGGGGAGTCTGAGGTTTTGTGACTCTCTCAAACTAGCCTTTAGAAAGCAAAAGTAGATTCAGGTCATAAACATGTTTACTCGCCGGGACAGTTTTGTGATGTGTCTTTTCCTTAAGGTGCCAGGCAGGCAATTTCTGCTAAGGGCTATATGACAGACAATGGCTTAAAATTCAGATTTCAGCTAACGATACCCAGAGCAAAACTTTGTCAAAGAAACAAATCACATTCTCTGGAGCAGATCTAATGGCCTAGATTCATGTGAGTTAAAATCCTTCTGAAGTCAAGAGGATTATTTGCCAGAGTAGAGAAGACTCTAAAGAAAAATGAGCCATCAATCCAAACCCTGTATATAGTCTATAGCTTTAGGTAAAGCTGATATTTGCCCACATTGTATGTTCTGGCATTTATAGTAGTTGACCACTGGCTATGGAATGCAGTCACAGTGATCCTTTTTTTCACTTATGTCTGTAGTTCTTCCCTCATGTTGTACCATTGTCATAGCTGATTCAGGAAGCAATTAACAGAAGTTGTCTTCTCAATTGAATAACCATGAACTCTAGCATCTCTGATTATTTGCTGTGAGCTTTGCCTTAGATGAATCCACATTCATATGTAGGATCATGTCTACTTGTCTAAAAACTGTCTTCTGTAAATCCTGGAGTGTGAACATAGAAAGGAGTATTTAAGCTATTTTCATCCCAACGATGGGGCCATCCTATTCAACTTCTTAGTGGTTTCTCTACTCTAGTTAGGTGATACCAATGTCAATATTTTCCTCGGAAACTGATAATAAATCCTGCAATTAGGATAATTCCTAATGTTACACCTACATTTTCTTTTGTTTACATTTGCATTTCTTTTGCCTGTTTCCAGCTCTGGCTAGCTGAAACTGGGCATCCATAGGGAATCCTTTTCAAGGTAGAACTACAAGGAGGAAACGGATATGTGCATGGAGGGAATGGTGAGGAAATCCCTTCAGAAGTTTATGTACTTGACTCCTTAGGGTCTACAGGAAAAAGGAATGATGGTAAACAGGAGGAATGTATTTAAATGCTGGTCTGGTACTTCCTCGCTCTCCATACAGGCTCAAATACTTTGTGAGGTTAATAGAAAAGTGGAAAATTGTTGTGAAAGGATACCATTCCATCTCATGTAGAGTCCTTAGACTGCTTTCAGCATCCTACTATACACATCAAAGCCACCAGGGAGAATACAAGAAGCAAGAGCAAACAACATGGTAGATTATTAAGAGTGAAAGCAGCTAATAGTCCTTATAATGGAATTATAGCAGTAAACAATGATGGTGTGTCTGACACAGTTGTATCTGTGAGTATCTGATTATGGGTATCTTGTTTTATTTCCATCATGTTAATCTCAAAACACTGATCCAAGCAAAAGCAAGCAAAAGCCAGGGGGTTAGAGGATGGAAAAGAGAAGATTCTGAGGGGACACTGAAAGCAACTAAAGATGTTCATTTAATGAAGAAGATGGTTTTCATGTTGCAAGAAAAGGACTGTTCCAGATAAAAGAGGGATCTTGGTAGTCTCTGCTCTCTCAAAAATTCAAGAGCAGACTGACTTTCAAAGAAATTGAAAGGCAATAATCTAAAACTACAAAAAGAGATGCCCTTTTCCACTGCACATAATTACATTTTTGAACACACCACTATAAAATGCTGCTGCATTAAGGTACTGAAGACCAAATGGATTATTATTTTTTGTTATGAATACTAAGAATCCCATTCTGTTACATTTACTAGGATAAAACTGTGTTGTGTCCACAAATTGTGTTTGAATTTTAGAAAATGCTCCTGAAGCCAAGAGAAGATAACTTCCTTACACTGATTTTTTTCTTTCTGAAGTTTTTTTCTTCTTTTTTAACTTAGAATTGCGTTCTGTGGGTAATTTTTATTATGCATTGAAAGAATGACTACTTTTGAGTAATAGGAATGCTATATTGCCTGAGATGGAAGAACTATTGCTGTGCATACATCCTGAAATAAGAAGTTGTCTTTTTATATTGTTTCATCATTTTTACCTTCTTTTGGATACTTTCTTCATCAGATAGACCTCTTTAGATTTGAGCTTGATTACAAGTATTTGAATGACCTCAAGAGAGCATTTAACTTTCTGTTCTCTTTGGTTCTGCTTTTTTCTAAAGCTCAAGGGTTTCTAACGTTTGAATACTCCAGCCTAGGTATTCAGCTGTTCCTTGTTACTGGTTTATTTTGTTACTATTTATTCATTTTATATTAGTAGCAGTGACTCCAGCAGAGATCAGACCTTTCCTGTGTTAGATGTGATATAATTAACCAGTAGGATTTAAAAAAATTATTTATTTAATTCTATAGAAGGCAAAATCATAAATTTAATTTATAAATTATGAATTTTGCCTTCATAAAAATATATTAGAGATCTGCTTGTTGTTTCCTTTGTCTTTGAAAAGCACTCTAAAATAACTTCGGTGATGTGTCTGGCCCTTTGGTCATAGTTTTTATTCAATCCATTTTGGGTTTGACCCAAGCTGATGAGACAGGGGTGTTGTACTGCTAGCCTCAGCATTGGAAAATATGATTGTATTTCTTCTGGTGCTGGAGCTGGCTTGTTTGGAACAAGCAGGAATCTCTGCTTGTTACTGTATTACGCTGTGTAAGAATAACCTTTACGCAGTGTTATAAAAGAGACTTAATTCCATGGAATTATCAATAGGCAATTATTAATTGTGTTCAGTAATGAGGAACTGTTGTGATGCCCTTTTTAGGCACACTTTAGCCCTGCTATCATCACATCACATGAGACACCTCCAGCCACGTAGCTGTGCAGCCCCAGTTTGGCTCGTTGCCTCCCTGGCCTCAAGAAGCCTCAGCTTCTCTTTTTTGCAATTTACAAGATGCCCTCCTCTTTCAAAGATGTTCAGCCCTATGAAATGTCAGGCTGTTTTCAGAGCCCGATCCAGCTAGCCTTTCACACATAAAATCTTGGAGGTAATGGCAAAATGGTCTCCAGTGTGGCCAGAAGAATCCACATATGTAGTCCACTGAGGTCTGCAGAGGTCATTCAGGGTCATGTCTCTATATAGGAGTGACAGAATTTTTTATAAACTTCAAAAGAAAGAATGAAGGTTTTCACAAAAGCCCAGAAGCCACTTTCACTGTAAACTAACAAAACGTTTACTTTGTAGCTGACATCTTACTGGGCTTACTATTTTGGGCATGAGGATGAGAATGATGCAGTTCTTCTATTTTTCCTTTTTCTAGACTTGAATTGGTTACAGTGTGGTAATCAGATCATAGCCTTTTCTGTGTAAAGTGGTGAACATTCAAAGACCTACCACATCAAGTCCCAGTTCTGTAATCAGGCACGCGGGGAGAGCTTCCCATGAGTCCAGAGGCCCACTTCAGCCAACAGAAACATCAAAGATCACTTTTAAAGGTCTAAGCTCAGAAACTGAGACACATTTACCTTGATATTTTCCTCCCACCAAAAAGCAGATATATTTTATTAGTCTCTTTAATTGTTAATGTTGTTCATTATCTAAAATGTGCAAAAGCTCCTAAGGTGCAACATAAGTGATGTGAAAATGTATTTTAATTCCTAATATAGACAGTTATAGTTATGTGATTCTGTGATATTTTTTTCCTTCCCTGATGTTTTCCAGAATGTGCTATAAAAATAAAAGCTTACCACTGTCTCCTGGCATGTGGTAACATGGTACTGGCTTTCTTTATTTTTCTTTTCCGGCCAATTCAAAGTCACTATTTTGAAAAATCAAAGTCTTTTTTATTTATCTTCCTCTGGATCACTTTGTCCGGAATAAGCGTCCAATATCAACAAAGAAGAGACATAGTAACTTAGCAAGTCCCTTTGTTCCCTCTGTGAAAAACGGCAGCCATACATCTTTGCTCCCACTGGCTGCATGGCTGTCAGACAGCAGCATACCAGTGTTTTGGGAGTAACTTTCTCAAACGTGGTTTGTATTTATACAGACTAATTTATGTGTAACAGAGGACTCTTCTAATAAAGGAAGTAGAGCTCCTGAATAAACCAGCATCCCCTCTCCTACAGAAAGCTGGAAACAGGAGCTAGCAGAGACCTTTTTTAATCAGTGTTAGCTAATAGAAAACAGCATAAAGCTAAGTCTTGCTGCTTGTTTTTATTGATACCGTCCTGCTGGCAATGTGTGGAAAGTCATGTCATTTCAGAACTAGGTCATTTCAGGCACTTAAAAAATGTACATATATTATGCTAAGTAACTTCAGAAAAGAAAAGTTAAGCTATGACCAGTGAGTGAAAGATGATGTGGTATAAATGTTATACCTTGCCATATACGTTACAGAAAGCTGTTACATACCATGTGACCCCTTAATAGATGAGACCTTCTTCTTCATCTTGAGTGCCTGGGGAGTCTAGTTCTAATGACTGTTCACTTTACTGAGATACCCTCAGACCAGAGACTTGGGTGGGTTAGTGCCATGCAGTACATGTGCCCATTCTCAAATATAGGTGTCTGCCCCAAAGAACTTTCAGTTTCAAAAGGTCTTAATTTGCTGTCATAGAGAGGGCTTGAAATCCAAACACTTGATTAAGTCATTAGCAATTATACAGTAAGAGGTTTTGTAGTAATCGTAACATACAAATAAGCCTCTAAGCTTTAAGTATATGTTGTTTTTATTATACTCTAACTAGTTTACCATTATGTTTCCTTTTGACAGATTGTTTTCTTCCCTGTGGAACACAGCCATTGCTAATATTTCCATTATGCTAATATTCTAAGGGCCAATTATTAATATTGACATCACAACCTTTTTGAAAAAAAGTACCATGCCGTTCATTTTCCTAGAATGAGTTAATTTTTTAACCATTAGCATGTCAATTACTTGAGTCTCCATAGATTACCCAGTTCCTGTGGATACTGCTGTCTGTCATAGCTGCTGAACACTGATTGCTATTCAAGAGCCTGTCATACTGTAGAATATTTTAGCAAAACCAGACTGGTTTACTTCAGACACACAAAACCTAGGAATTCAGATGGCCAACCCCAGGCTCCAAGAACTAAACAAACCACACAGCTAAGCTCAGGTTCGGAAAACCCTGCAAACCAAACATCCAACTCAGTACACATAGTAAGCCAAAAAGTCTGCCAGATACCGAGCCAGGACAGCCAGCTGAGAGTGGCTATTGCTAAACAGGCATGAGCTGCTTAAGCCAGCAAAAAGTAGGCAAGAATATTTAAGCTAAAGCAGAGTTTAGCACAGCAGTGATGTAATGTGAATGACTCGCTCTGCAAAGTATTGCACCTTGTCATGGTGATCCCTCTTTTGCCCTGAGTGCTCATGGAGCAGCAGTTCTGCAGAGGGTGTGCAAAGAAGTCAGGGTGAGAGTAGCAAGAAGTCCGGGGCAGAGGCAACCCCCAGGCATATGCCAGGGTGGTCATGAATTGCTTCTCTTGGCTGCAGCACCAACAACTCACAGGGACAGTTAAATTTAGCAGAGTCCTTGCCTGCACCGCCTGAAGCTGAGCTCCAGCATCATCTCACACTGTTTTCTGCTATTGGTGGTCACCTGGGGCTAGAAAGTCTGGGGAGCAAATGGAGAGTGAGGTATGTAAGAGGCTGCAGAGGAGGCCAAGGGAGGAGGCCAGAGAGCTGGATTAAGCACTGCCTGTTACCTTGAAAAGCCTTGGAATGGAATGGTTGTAAGGATTAAAAGTTAATGTGATTATTTTAACAAATTGCAATTACACATTTGTGAGTAGAATGACAGGAGTAAGTTCCAGGCAGAAATATCTATGAGACTGTGAAACAATTTCCAAAGAAAAATTATTCCCAAAGGTCCCTTATTAAGAGTTATTTTAAACTAATTTGTACAAGTAAACAGGGAGGAAATTATGCATAAAATAATGAAAATAGTTTCTTACCTAGTGAAACAACTACCTAGAAAACAAAAACAAAGCTAAACCAACTTTAAGTATGTAGGAGTAGAAAGAAATATTCCAGTTTTTGAAATTTTTTTTGGTGTCAGACATGTCTCTTTACATCCGGAGTATATTTGCAGCATTTAGATTCCTGTTCTTTCTTCAGATTCTCCAGACCAGCAAAGAGACATTTTCCAAAATATAATAATTTCCTAAAAACTACAATATATATCATTCCTTCTGACCAGCACATAGCTTTGCACTAATAACTCACATTAGCACAACAATGCACTACTTTCTCAGATGTTGAAGGACTCTTGAGGAGCCTTTTTCTTTTTCTTTCTTTTTTTTCTTTTTTGACATGTGGCACCTGTTTACTTTTTGACAACTTTAATTGTTTAAGAAAAAAAAGTCAATAATCATGTCCAAATTCCTTTAGAATTTCAGAGAAGGACCAGAATATTTCATGGCAATTTCAGCACTCACCATTGTGTAATTTTAATGCCTAACACATCCTGGGGCTGTTCTGTATTTATAATTATTTCTAATGTAACATGAATTTTAACTGAGTAGAATTCAACCAAAACTAATCTGGTAAAGATTTCCACTAATGCCTAGGAGCTACAAGTTTTTTAATATGCTTACCTAGCATAACAGCTTAGTTACCAGGGAAGCACCTTCAAGCCCCTTTCACTGATGAATAGCTGAGATCCAGAGACACCACAAGTAACATTGCCAAAATATATGTCATGTCTTCAAAAGCAGGTTATGCATCCAAAAAACAAACCTCAGAATTACACAGGCTGTCACTTTCTACTGAAATAATTGGAAATTAGGCCTGAGAATATCTGAATATCATCACCTTTTTAAATGTGTCACTTACAAACCCAGAATAAGAAGAAAACAGGTGTTCAGTTCCCGTAGTCTAACCATTGGGACTTTCATTGCCATTAATTTTCCATATACACTGCTAAAAGGACATTTGTGTACTTTGGAATGGCTTCATCTCTTTTGTACTTCCTTATGCCTCTAAAGCATTTTAAGAAAAAGTAAAAATTCAGGCCAATATGTTCCTCCAGTGCCTCCGAGGTTAAGCTGTAGTTGAGCAGGAATTGGCAGGATTGCAGTCCCAGTCACAGGTACTTAAAACCTCCCTAAGTTCCATTTTAATCACATAAGCTCTTTTCTAGATCAAGGCTTAATGTACAAATCCCTCTCAGAAATTTTATCCTAAGAGAACGTCCTGAGGTCATGAAGAAAACCTATGAGAGAAGGAATTGTAATTAGATAATGTTCTCAGATAATGCTTTGCCTCTGAATATCCCACCTCAAAAAGTTGGTTTGTATTGTAATATGCTAATATTACATATTAATATTTGGTCCTCTAAAATATATTGGAAAGTCATTAGGAAACTGCCTATTTTCAGAGCAAATGCAAGATGCCTTTCAAAAAGAGGTAAATACTTACATCCAAAGGCTTTTATTTCTATAGGCAGGAAAATGCACATTTCCCGATCATATGGTCATATTTACTTTGCATGAAAATCATGGTTTGAAGGTCAGAGGGCATCAGGAGTGGAATTAGGATGTCTCAAGATGAGATATTCACTGTTACTCTTACAGAGCACAGTGGCAGCTGTGAGTGAAGGGAAGGTGAGAGGACTCTCTGGAGCTGGCCAGCAATACTAAAACGGGTGATGCTTTCATGGTGCACATAGCAAGGGGAGTATAGAGCAACACTGTTCCCTCCCTGAATAGAAGGCATGGCTGAACACAGAGAATGGGCTAAGTCACTTGCCATAATTACAAATATATTAGATGAAGTTTATGTGTCCTTTCAACTAAACTGATGTAGCACTCAATACTATATGGTATGAATACAGAAATTACATAGTCCTTCCTTCACTGTGGACACTATACAGATAGCACTTTATGATTTTATGGGTAAGCAAGCTGAAAAGAAAACCCTGTGACTCTGCTGGTGTGAATTGTTCCTGCCCTAATTAGGTCAGTGAAAGGTGACAGTTACAATGCCTAAAGAGTTTCTAAATAATCTGTGTTTATGAAAACAGCCACACCATAAATCTGAGCAGTAGGAGCAGTAGGATCAGTTAGCCATCCCATTTAACGCCTAAAAATTAGAATCAATTGCAACATGGTATCTACATAAAGCTGGCTGGTCTTCTAGTTAAATTGAATGTGTTTCTAAAACTTACCATTTGATGCTGTATGATCAGTTAATGCAGAAAATGTCCTTGCTGTATTTAGGTTTTGCCAAAGGTTCATTAGGTTCAGATAAAAGCTGATACCAAGTAATAAAATTATATAAATACAAAAATAGAAGAAAAAAAGGGAGTTGCAATAGTTTGGTTTAAACAAACAGGTAAAATAATTTATTTTCATAGTCTTCATTGTGTAAAGCTTCATAAAGTTACTTTTAAATGTAGCCTGTGGATTTTATACCTTTAATCTTTCTTACTCACATCCTTTTCTTTCCAGTCCCGTGTATGAAGCTATAAACACTTTTATTAAAGTGGGGGGGGAAAGTAAAAAATTGTGCAGTTAAAGAGGCCTTTGCATGTTTGTTTACTCTCAGATCTCTGGAAAGTAGCTTTTAAAATAAAGCAGAAAAGATGGCTGCCTGACATGCAAGGAAGATTTATCATTCTTCAAATACATTTTAATGAATGTGAAGGGTTTTAAATTCTCCCTCTCTCTGACTGTACAGCTTGCTATTCCCTTTGAAAGTAGTTTAATTTCTATTAGCATCCAGAAGCTGCTGAGACTCTGAGACTGCTAAAACAAACACACAAAAAAGGTCTAATTTTATAAGATAATCTGTTCCAGTATCTTAATTTTGCTTTTATTAGTTGCTTATTGCTTGAGATCACAGGTTAATAGACTCGGGGACCAAAGCAAAGGCTCTCTGCTCCACGCTTCGCCTGCTATACTATTTGAAACTTCAAAAAGTTGCATGCTGAACACATCAAAGATTAGGTGGGGGTTTTTAATACAGTAAAGGTATATAATAGAGCTTTTGTGTTTTCTCCCAAAAGTTAATAAGCATCCTGAACTTTTAATGTAAAATCCTGATGTTAATTTTGTTGGGCAAATTGAGTAAATCCCATGTTGTGACATGAAACAATCTCTTGTTCTCATCCGATGGAAGTCAATATCATGGTATTTTAGGTGTAGAAGTCTGAAAATGTCAGAGCAGTTTATGCCTGTGGAAAGGTATCAGAAGGAAATGCCATCAATAAAGAAAATCAGTGGATTAACTTCTTAATACACTTGGCTTTGTCATTCCACTTTGCTTTCAGATGTGCAGCAGTTCATGCCTTGTGCAGGCTGGCATCCCAAACAGTGCACACTGCTGCCTACAACATCATACAGGGCAGGTAGGAATGGCAGAGAGTATCCCGTTGCACTGCCTCAGGTTTGGTTGTGGCACTTCATTATCCAGCTGACATGACATGTCATCATGACACAGCATGTACATGGCTTGATAGAGCAAAGATGAAGAGTCTTTCCCGAGAGATTGAGAAAATGCCACAACTCCATGTCTGCTGCTCCTCTACTCCTCCCAGCAACTGCAGGTGTGGGTAGTTGAAAGCTCGAAAGCTGGTGATAGACAGATTTCATGTGGACAGGTTGTAGTGTAAAAGGAACAGAGGGAAATTATTAGAACTAGCAATGTGAGACAGCAGAGGTGCCTTTGCTTTTAGTTTGAGGGGGCAAAGTTAACAAATGCTTCATGACAAAGTTCACAGATAACTCTGAGCCTGACCTTCCCATACTGCTCTGGTAATGCTAGATAGCCTTAAAATGATTTAGTGGCTATACAGTGCACTAGAGCAAAATAGAACTGCCTTAGCACTGGACTTGGCACTTTAGGACAAAGCCAGGTGTCTAAGACCATGGGTGCACAAATAAACAGTAACAAAATAGACATCAGATAACTCAATGTGTTGGGTTCTGGGACGAGAGTGACTACAGGAGAAATCGAAGTGAGGAAACCTACCATTCAACCTAAACAAAGCAGGGAAGGAATGAATCATTTGCTCACTCACCGTTTGATATCCATAGATATTTCTCTGTGTTTCTCTCTTCTTCCTGCAAGATGATGCAAAGAATACTCTTTAAGCTTAAATCCGTCTTTCCTCTGACTCTGGCTGCTTCTTTCTTGTGCTCCATGAGTTTACAAAAACATTTGTGAAACAATGAACTAGTGTGAGGTATCCACCTCTTCTGAAAAGTTGGGTTTAACCTAAGTAATTGCCAGACGGCCCTGAAAAGGCAAGAGAATTTGCATCTCCAGCCATGCAAAAGACAGATGTTCTTTTGCCTGAAAGTGCTAGGGAAACTAAGACCCTGTTACTAAAGTTACCCTGATGCCAAAAATTTAATACATTTAAAAACACAAGTTAAAAAGGATTTGACATATACATGGACAATACATTTCTGTAAAACTTTAATGGCATGAAAATATTTTTAAATTAAGTAGGAAGAAATCCAGAATTTCTGGTCCTTTATGTGCCATCACATGAACCATCCTTAACAAGCAAAAATGAAAGGGAAACTACCTTAGAGACAAATTATCCTGTAAAAGTTTATTGCAAGGATTTGTGCATCTCCCTTTGAAGCAGCTGGTACTGCTCACTACTGCAAAGCAAACCAGCTGATCCATATGGCCATCCTGCAAGTTTCAGCTACTACAGATGCTGGGATTGCAAATGTTACATGATGTGTACCCACATGCTGGAAATTTTCCAAGTGAGTATTCAAGTGTTCACATCTCCAGTACAGCCAGTACCAAGTATGTCTAAAAGTGAGCATCTAGGAGAAACTGCACTGCAAATCTGGCAAGAAAAGCAGTGACCACACTGCCAAAAGGGAGGTTGCACCCTTTTTCTCTGTGTTAAAATAGAAATGTGGTCACCCCACAAATAGCTTGTGAACTCGCCTCCCAGTTAGAGCTCAAAAATTCAGTTGTGCTTCTCACCTTCATCAGTTTTGAGCTTTAGTAAAACAGATTTCTCTTGCAGCATGTAGAAATGTATTTTTATGATCCCAGGAAGGACTCTGAGACAAACACAGAAGTCCAGGGAGAATTTGACTGATATTGTTGGCAGATTTTACAGAAATTTGTGTTTCGTGGCCCTGCTGCCGCAAATATTCCCTGCTTCCTGATGGTCCCCACATGTAGATTTTCCTCTTAATTGTTTCATTAAAATAATTTCCACCTATCAAAAGAAGGAGGAAAAAGAAACAATGAAAAAACGAAAATGTGGTATAGTGATAAAAGACAAACGAAGCATTGGCTTGGGCAGTGAAATGGCTAATTATGAAGTAGTTACAAAATCTCTGAAGTTATAGTGAGCTCAAGAATGACTTCTTTCTGAAGGATGAAATTAAGTTGTGTTAAACTATCACTTTGATTTTACCGATCAAACTGAGGAAGACATATTATTATTTTCATAGTAGGGGCTGATCTGCTGCATCACACATTGCAGATCTGTCACTCAAAATGACAACAAGGACAAGGGATCTTCTTTGATCTCAAGACATTTGAGGTTTCAGAGAGGAATCCACCAGGAAGACAGAGTTAATTTTTCAAACCCTGAACCTGGTAGCATCCATGACAAAGGGAGGAATATATTACAGAATGTATTTATAAGTCATCAGTGAGGGCCATTGATTTGCCTCCTAACAGCTATCATGATAAGAATTTGGTAAAGCTTAGAAGCCAAGTTGCATCCTTACCTTATATCTCAGTTTACCTCAATCTACTAACAGTTAATGCTTCACATAGGTTAGGCTGGCTTATTGAAAAATAGAAGTAAACAATTTTCCCAAAATATTTGGACAATAAAGAGTAAATGAGATGGTATGGAAATGAGGCAGCAGATTTGCCAAGGCAGTCCATATAAAACAGTTGGTCCATTTAGGGCTGGATCCTCATTCAGAGCATCAGCAGTCACTATGTAGTTTTCTGTTCTGCTGGCATTTGCAAGCAAATATTTATATGAGAGCCTCTTGAAGTATGAATGTATTACTGACAGTACTCTCAAAAAAAAATAGAAACTACCTGAACTCTTGACAGCTGTTTTTTTCAGCTAAGTTTGCAGAATATTTTTAACCTCTGGCATCGTAACTGTCAATTAGATTTTCACAATGTAAATAGTAAACAATGGAAGAAGGGCACAGTCCTAGGTTTCCACACAGGATGTGTAAATCTGTTAATTCCCTGACCACTGACATTTCTGTTTACCTACTAGGACAAATTAGTAATTGCAAGCTTGTACAATCACTCACATTTTCATGTAAATCTTCACAATTGCAATATTGCAAATAGGTTTTCCTTAGCCCAGTGCTTACTCACAGAGACCTACAGCCACAGTCTGACTCCCAAAGGTGAGTATCTGGGGTTAAACCAACAAAAATCAGTGTTTCTGTTGACCTCATTTAAATGATAGGACATCAGTGCCTGGAGAAAAGGGACATTTCCAAAACAAAGAGGAGCAGCCGAGGCTCTTGCAATGGAAGTGTAGAAGAGGAAAGGCCAGTGGAGGTTCACGCTCTAAGCATGGGGCTGTCACACCAGTCAGCTCTGAGCAGCACCTCTGACCAGTTCACCTTTTCTCCATGATCTGCATTGGTGGTTGCTCTGAAGCAATGGGCATTCTGCTTAAAGGCCACTTTTCAGAAGCAAGGAAGAGAGGAAATCTGTGCAGAAAATCCAGGCAAGAAAAACTGTGAATAATATTAAAATGGGATAAAAAAGCAAAACAGTAGAATGATGATACGTATTTCTGTGCCCTTATTATTTCCTGTCACTCTTATACCACAAGACTAGAATGATATCCTATATTGAACCAGTGCTACAAGCTTGTGTTTAAATAAATGAAGATATATATTCTTTTAATTCCAACAGCATATTGTTAAGGCATTGCTGCAGAAATTCAGTGTGAGAAAGTAAAAGCTCTACAAGAGGACAGAAGCAGCCTTTTCATGCCAACCTTGCCCTGGCTATCGCAAAGTGTGGAGACCTTCCAAAAACACAAATGCTGAGTTTCCTAAGTTCCCATTCATTTTTATATTTTTTAATAGCTCTTGTCTTGAAAGCAGCATCAGGCTGAACTCTGCACTTTGCATTCCTGACCTTATACCTGGTCAGCCCAAACAGCTCCCGCCCAGCCCCCTCATCCCTCAGTGGATGTCATTCTCTACTATATTTTCTCTGGTCTCTTGTGTTTTCAATAGCTGAACCAAAATCCTTTACCTGGTTTTTCACTTGTCCCATTAAAAGTGATTTAAATATACTGCAGATACAGAAATTTCCATTTTTGGGTAGGTTACCAAACATCCCTCCTGCTGCTCTGAGCCAGACAGAGGGTACGTGCACCCCACATCAGTAGGACTGTGGGCCACAGACCTTTTCCACTTCATATTTCTGCAAAATAAAGAGCCCTTCACACATGTTGGAGAAAATTCTTAATAAGTTGATGCAAAATGTGTTTTGTTTTTCTCTCAAAGGAGTTCAGTCTTGAATATACTAAGACAACATTCACATTTCTTCTGAGTTTTAAGAGGGATAAAAGGCAGTATTTGCAGCTTTTGCCATGAAGCCAATAAAAGACATGAAGTAAATAAACAGTCTCTGGTGGGTGATGATGCCTGGATGGATTCAGTCCATGGATGGGGACAATCAACCAAACAGCTTCTTTACCACTGCCCTGTTTTGCTGGAAGCCAAAAGCCACCATCCAAGTGGGAGGTCTTGTCTCAAGGTAAGCAAGGGCAGACAGGCAGAGTGTGAGGACAAGGTGCAGCATCCCTGGGGAGGGGTCCTGGTTCTGTGCCTCTGACAGCATCCCCTGCCAGATTATTCTCAGAGTGGCCTTGGCAGGATAATCACAGGGGTTATTTAGGTACCTTTCTGTCTGGGACAAAGATGTTATGGTGACAAAAAACAAACTTTGCTTTGGTAATGATGTAAAGAGGAAATAGGAAAAAGCAGGACAAAACAGCACATGTTGCTGTAGCAGAGGGATGAAATGGAGCTCAGAGTGCTCCACCTTGCATGGCAAAAGTCCTTCAGCATCTCCAAGAGCAAATGATCTCCTCTTTTTAGTTTCTTGTCCTGTAGTCTGAGCAAAAAAAAGGTATTTGTGCCGATTACGTTACATGATAGAGCACAACTCACCAGTAAAGCTGGGTCTGATTTGAAAATACTCTTGATGGGAGTTTCAAAAGCACTCACTTTTTGCCAATCGTGTTCCCTTTTGATGCCAAAGAGAATTTGAACTGTAATAAGAAGGACTCCCCTTTATTTCTGCAGGAGAATTGTTAAACCAGGAATGAATGTGTTGGCAAATCCCAGCTGCTAATACTCCATCCCCATTAGCTGGGGAAGACACATAAATTCCTCTGCTGAAACTGCCTAATCATTTTTCCCTGATCATCTGGCAGATTTCTTTTGGAAGACTACCCAGTTTTATGTTGGTGATTAAGGGAGACTTCTGTGTTCTTTGCATTCAAGCAGAGGCAAGGCTTAGGGCCCGTGAAATGACTTCCATTACTCCATTAAATAAGGAAAACATTGCAATAAATGGGATCTAAAACTCTCTACATCTTGATTCATCTCCAGAATGAAGGGTGTTTGACCTCTGTAGTTACACTTAAGCAGCTATTCCCACGCCGTTCCCAGATATGTACATGCTTGTTATATTCTGTTTTAACCCACTATGGCCAAGAGTGATGGAGTGAGTTAAATCCTCAAACAACATGAGATTTTTATTTGCTGTGATATTTAACATCATCTTTAAAAATTAACCTTGAAGACCTTTGTTATCATTTGATTTTTTTAAGTACTTATACTGTGATAAAATTGCAAGAATTAAGCAACGTTATTAGCCCTCTTTTAATGTGAAGACATCTGTGCTAACATATTTAAAATTTAAGCTACTGCAAAGAAGCTAAGATTTTAGTTCTCCAACTGTCCAATTTTGCATTTCTGAACATTATTTAAGGTTTGAACTTAAATATACTACTTTTTACAGCTCTTCTTTTCTGAATAGATTACACCAAGCTGAAGTGAAATTATTTTCAGTTGCTGGGATTTGAGAAAAGAGACATGAAACAAATGTGTTTTGTTGGTGTGACCTAACATCCCATGTGCTTGCTTCACCTGTCATGCCTTCTCAGGACTTGCAAAGAAATCTGATGAGATGCTTCCTCTGATCCAATGCTGCAGTGGGGGAGATCCTCCTGAGTCCTGCTTTTTGATTGTCCTAAGAGATATTGTTTTTTCCAGGCAATGGTCCCAGCCCTGTGGTTCTCCTGTTGTTCTTCCACCTCCTCCTGAGTGCTCCTGAACTTCAGAGCACATTACAAGCCCATGGTTTTTGTTTGAGTTTGTTGCTTGTTGCTTAATAAGATTTTCTGTCACTGGTAACAGTGCAAAAACATCTTGTAAAGCCAGGGAGACTGATTCTTCTTTTTTTCCTTTAATAACTGGCAGGCAATCAATAGATAAGCTTGGTCAGATATAAATCTTAATTTCTTGTGCAGGAAGGCCTCAGCAGTACAAGCCTGCTAACACTGCAATGGCCTGTTCAGGGAAAGACAGAGCGAGAAGTGCCAGGCAAGAGACAAAACAATAATATTGCACAAGGCAGAACTGGTGAAGAGGTTAAGAAGAACAGATGAAAGAAAGGGAGCAGAAAAGGTTCTGTATTATGCTGGGCAACAGAGTTCCCCAGCAAGGACTCTGCTGAGGGGGACAGGGAGCTGTGGTCATCCTCAAGCAAGAAGTCCCTAACACTGGCAGAGCTCATGAAGGGAAGAGGTATGAGGACAGTGGCAGAGCTGTGTGACCTCTGTGTGCACCAGAAAGTTACCATGGATGGTTCAGGCAGGGGGTTTGCAGAACAGGAGGAGGCTGCACTTTTCAAAAACTTGAAGGCAGGTCAAACATAATCACTCTAAGCCTGTAACTGTTCAGCTCATGGGAAGGGGTGTGTTAATGTCTACAGAGGTGTTCCCTCACAATGGGTGCTGGCATGTGGTCCCGAACATGACGTGGTGTGCATTCCCAAGCCAAGCACCATTTCCCCTATGAAACACTCTCAGTGCAAAAGCCCTGCACTCACATGCATGGAGCTGTCATCTTCTGGGAGCCCTTTGGGAGGCTGCTTAGTGAGCCCAGAAATTTGGAGTGGGGTTTGAGCCAGTGCTATTCACTTATTCTAAGAGGAGCCTCAAGACTTTTGAATACCACATTTGTTGCTTCCTACAATGGCTGGCAGTGGGGTACAACTGAATAAATGAATAGAATTATATTTGATGCAATATGATATGACTTCTCATCTCTGAATTGATATGCTGTCCTTCTGAGTGGGTCTCTGCATTTTTATATTCCCTGTACAGTGTTTAGGTATTACATTGAACACTTTTGACATTTTTGAAATATTCTACCTAAATCACAGTTGGGAGTCATGGCACTATGGTTCTATTTGATGAAGTGCCTGTTTTTATTCTTCAGAGCCTATTGTTGAGACTAGCAGATTTTAAAAAACTTTGCTGCTACAAGATCTACTGATCAGAAATTTTCTTCTGAAAAATTTCATGACCCTCAAACACCACCTTAAAAGAATCCTACTTACTTTGAAAAATCTCCTATTTTCTATTTGTATGTCCAGTTGGTAGGAACTAGGAAGTAGCAATAGGACATCAGAAAGTCCTTTCTGTAAGATACTTCCCATGGCCCTACAAGATGGTGGCATGGCCCTGGGTTGAGAGGTATCTGTTGGGGAATCAAGGCTGCCCTGGAAATTAATCTGTTTTAGGATGCTGCAACTGACCTTTGCATTTCAGTGGCAGGCTGAAGGAGACAAGTAGCACCAAGATCCTTTGGATGTCATGCTCAGAAACCTGCTTGAGGAGCAATGTCTGCATTCACTTTGAAGTAAAGTTTTTCAGTTGCATTTCTGACTAATAATAACAGGAATTAGCACCACTTGCTTTCATCAGGAGCAATCCTGAGCAATCATCAGGAGCAATCCTGAAAAGACTTGTTCAAACACTGGCAAAATATAGACACACATACCACTTAAATATAGCAGATAATTTTTCTCCAGCAGCACTATATGAGAGTCCATAGGAAAGGAAAAGAGATGACTTCCCATTTTGGAAGCAAAGGGTGAATCATTTGAGGTAGGAAGGGTGTCATTAACCAGTTTGGGATATGTCCAGGGCTGTGTATATGTAGCAAGTCACTGCACAGAGGCAAACACTGGCAAACTAGGATCAGGAGGAAAAAAGAGGAATCAGAAAGAAACTGCTGGCTGAAATATGGACTCAAATTGTTATTTTCAAAATAATAAACCAGTGATCAATTCAGTACACAGGAGATGGAAGGATTTGGCACTGAGAAAAGCATAAATACTGACTTGTGGACATAAAACCAGCTCCCAGCTTGCCTTCTGAGAAAAATCTTATGTAAACTGAGCTCAGCACCTACAGGACTTCAAGCTATTCTGGGGAAAACCAATCTCTCCCTGCGCATACAAACCCCTTCTTTACTCAAACATCCAAAAATGCCGTCATCGTGTTGTTGTCAGGAAAATGCAGTGCTGCTACTGTGGTAGCTAACAAAACCCTTATCCCCTATGACACATCAGCTACATATACACTGTCTTTATGCTCTCATACATCTGAGTCAAATTAGCTAAATCGTATAGTCATTTCGGCCGTGAGTCAGCTATGCCTGTTTAACAAATCCCACAGGCAGGCAGTTGTGCACATGGGCAATGGCAGAATGCCTCTTCATTCCCACAAAGGGAAAAGCAGCTATTTTTCATATGTGTGAGATTAAAAACTCTGCATTGTAATTTTTGGTATCATTTTTATTTATAAACTTTTTAAGTACCATGAGCGCAGTAATCCATATCGAAAGAAAACTGAATAAATAATTTGAAACCCTTCTAAAATAAATGTCTTAGCGTATGTATACACAAACATACTTAGACATATATAAATGTATAAATAAAAGCATAGCTACCTCTCAGATTAAAGACATCTGTGGCAAAGACTCTGGCTTCCTTCAAAGTCCTCAGTCACTTGGCAAAACATTTTTCAGGTACTTCTTGGAGTGTAGTAAAGGTGTTTTCTGAAAAAAAATTTAAAAAAAAGAAAGAGAAAAAAAAGTAATAGCTTTAAAAAGCCCATAAGGGCACAGCAAATAGGCAACTCACCCAAATATATTGAATAGCCAAAGAGAATTGTCAGTTCACAATTTGGAAATCCCTTCACTGAGTTAGAGAGGTGGAGTGCTTTTTAAGGCCACCATTTCTCTTTCAGAGTCAATACAGCTGTGGTGAAACGTGTAACTCAAATGTGTTCCTAAAATATCCAGGAATGCAAAAACAGGAGGCTGGATGAGTGGCTGCAGTGTTTACTTGCGGCAGTGCTGAACTAGCACTAACCCAAGTCATGAGTGTACCAACATGTGCTGTTTGCAGCGGAGCGCGCAGGCACTTTAAGCCCCAGGTGGGCCAGTATCAGGCGTTGAGGTCTCTCTGTTAATTAGAAGGTCATAATTATGTTCTGCAGAAGATAACTGGTAAGAAAAATCTTAATACCCCTTGAAAAATGGGCTCTGTCTGACTATGAGTAGAAATACTGAGTTTTTCCCTCTTGATGTGCCTACAAGCTACAACTAGCAGTGCAGCATCAATGAGCTTTTGTTTTCATGTGCATGGTTAAATACAGGCTTAGGCAATGCTACAGAGCCATGTCCGAGGTAGGGCACCCAGTGCAGAGAAGTGCTCCGCATCTCTCTTTGTCCTACTACTGCCATCTAGGGCAGGATTCAGGTGCCTAAGACTCGTGCCACGGGAATGCCTTGAGGTGGCCAATGCATTTGCCTAAGACTAGGAAAACCAGGTAGGAAATCTGCAGCAGGTTCCTAGTAATAATGGTTGTCTCTACTGGGCCAAAGTGGCTCTTCGCAACAGAGAGAAGAGGGAACTTATGGCAGAAGCCTAATTTTGTAGAGAGCTTACAGCGTGTTTGCTCCTGTCCTTTGCAATACCACTGTCTGCCTGCTTTCTACTCTGCAGGACTCTGCAGCCAGTACATGCTGGCATGTCCCTTGGCATCCTCCATCCCCTCTGCAGCCCACAGTTCAAGGCCTCAATTGCTTCTTTCTGGTGCAGCCAAGTGGCCTGGCCAGAGACAAGCAGAGTCTTGTCTTGTCCAAGAACATGCCATCAGCTATTTGGGAAAAGAGGGAAGGTAATTTCTAGGGTTATCAAGATAAGGTGAGCTCTTCTGCAGATAATACTGATGTCATCTTGCAGCAGGTAACTAGTGGTGGGAGCCAAAAATAGATTTTTCATACATAAGTGCTGTTGGTACATTGGGATTCCAGTATGGGATTGATGACCTGTGGTAGCAGAAAGCCCTCTTCCTAGGGGTGGCAGGGTGGGTGGCACATCTGTGTGGTCAATCTAGAAGGCAGGAGGCCTGACTTTCCTGTCTGTACCTCAGAAACTGAAGAAAAGTGCTGTGTCCGGGAGCAAAGACTCAGTGTAAGGGCATGGAGAGACAGGCTCTGATATGCTGCCACAGGAGATGTGTGCTGGTGGGTGGAGGTGTCTCCAGACAGGGAGGCTCACAGCCATAGGATCAAGAAGCATATGGAGGCTCAGTGCCCATGCGAGGATGCACAGTAGCATTAACCAGTGTGGATAATCTCTGCCTCCTGTACCTCTGTCCGCATGAGGCTGCTTTTATGATCTCTGCTGAGGTGATATGTAGCAGGGAAATATGTCCTTCACTGTGCTCTGGGGATTCTGAGCAGCATGTCTGCAGACAGAAGCCTTCTTCTCTCATAATCAGTGGTGCAGCCAGTTTTTGGCTGTGTGGAGGTTGGAGACTAAGCTCCTGTGTATGCTTAGTCTAATGAGGTGCTGATTAGCTGATGTGAGCTGGGAAAGCCTGTGAGTTTGGATGGAAGTGGTGAATTCCCTAATAATAACCCTTAAGAAAATAAAAACGAGAGTAAAGTGCAGCAGCTGTTCCCAGAGCAGTAAAGACTGAGATGCTAGCAGGTATCTGTCAAGGACAAATTCAAAATAATGATTAGCGAGTAGAGAGAATGCTGATCAGAGAAATAACTTAGAGATGCAGATGAAATATGGTCTTTATGTAACATTTCTGCAGAAAGAAAATTTTTTTAAAAATCAAAATTTATCATTGGGAGAATACCAGAACACTCTTCAATGGGAATAAAATTATTTTCTTGGCATAGTAATGGAGATATATTTCTGTAGGGGCATATCTTGTTTTGAAATAGCAACACCCAAGTCCACTGGCTACAAGAATGCTGTGATCTGTGTGTGGTACACTTGGCAACACAAAAGACCTCTTCTCTGTGTGGGAAGGACTAGTTACAACACTCTGTTACCTATTCTACCAGAGCTGTGCCTAACTGAGATACCCATTGACAGCAGGCATGTTGACATGTAGAAACTGCTTTCCCAGACATGTGTGCTTTTTATCAGCAACCAGAAAGTGGGGCAAGGAAACACCATCACAATAATACAGCATGAAGTTCAGTAAGCAATCCCAAGAGCACAGGCTGTGTCGGTATGCCTGTGAAATGTGGTTATCTCTGATACTGTGGGATGTCTAATCCAGAACCCCCTCATTCCCTAAAACTGCAACTCAAGAAGTTCACAAACAGTTAACAAAAGGATTGCTGTGGAATAAAAACAGAAAAATATCCCATGGGACTGATGCTCCATGCTGCCTTCCAGCCTCAACATCTTCTCCCACCAATGCTGGATGCAAGTATGGGAATCTATGTATCAGAAGGTACTGTGATGCAAGGGAGTGTACTTTTGGTAGGATGTCCTTTTTGAAGAGGTTAGCATGAGTTAGTTTGATAAAAGTCTTTTTTTCTGAATGAAACTTTTGACAGCCTGCTTGGCCTGCAGTAATAGTGAGGAAATTCCAGGAAAGATATTTCACTAAAAGCAAAATCTCATCTTATTCAAACCCAGGGATCCACAAGGAGAAAGATGTCACCTAGAAGATGGTATAAGCCGTGTGAGATCATAGCAGTTGTTCTGAATTATTTGGCATTGAAGCTGCCACCAGGTTTAGGCCCTGTATGAAAGTTCAGTAAATAGTGTAACCAGTCTCAAAGGCATGGCTCTTGTTTGTGTCGTGTCTTAACATGAGCACAGTGGTTACCAGACAAATAAAACTGATATGGTTTTAGCCTGAAGGAGTTTTTCTATTAGACATAGCCCATGGCATTAAAACAGAAGTCAGCAGGGAGCAGGGAGAGACAGGCATTTCGACAGACTTGGAGAGTAGCGGTAGTGTTATTCCCCCTATCTAGTACAATCAGCCGTGCACTCCAAAATAGTAATCCAGGAAATTTGTCAGGCTATAGGACATCTAAGGCTGTCCGCATAACTTCCATCTCAGAGAATGCCTTCTGAAGAGATGGGAACTCAGGAAATTATTTTTCTCAACAGGAGGAAAAAATAAAATTAGCAATTGCTGAGCTGCTGGCCAATAAAATAGCCAAGTGTCCTTATGGCTGCAAAAATGGCAGGTCAAACCAATGGCGTGTAAAGAACAGGGAATTTTAAAATGAAGAGGAGCTAACACTTTGGGGAAAAAAAGAAATCCAAAAGGTAAGGAATTTATTTTCTTTTATTCCTATTAAGGAAAATCCCATTGAAGCACAATTTTCTAATATATAAATCGTTATCCAACACATTTTCCTGAAAAACACACCCCTCAATGCTTTTTATTGCCTAAAATCTTATAGAACTCTTTACAGATATTAAGGGTACATTACTGTCTAGGCTGAGAAAAAAGAAGTTGTTTTATTTTAGAAGAAAAGCAAAAACTCGTAAGTAGATTTGACATTACAGGCATGAGAGAGTATCAGAACAGATGGGGCTTTTGTGTGGAAAAAAAAAAAATCTGCAAATAAAACCAAGACAGGGGAAGGTTTTCTAGGAAAGTGATTTGTGAAAAATATGTGTCATGCAAGTCTTCTTAAAAACAAATGCTTTCTGTTTCTCTTCAGAATTTGATTACAGGAGCATGCTTTTTCCTGCAGAGTCAGACATGGCTTTCATCTATGCATATTGCTATCTATACCAAAATACAAAACATTAAAATGGCTGCAAGGGTAAGAATATATACCAGTAACCTAAGGGTAAATAAAGAAATAGCAGCTATATCAACATTTTCTGAAGCTCAAATATTGTGCACACAGAAATTTACTAAACAAAATCAGACTTTAAAAAAATGTGAGCAACTCAAGGTTAAAAAAAGCAGCTTAGGTAAACATTTAAAGAACCTAAATTGTCCTTACAGACACCCCATGCAATCAGCATACTATTAAAATATTTTAGTAGAGATCAATTCTGCTTCAGTGACTTTTATTTTTAAAGATATTGTCCTTTAATAAAAGGACTCACCTTACTGGTGCACTTACTCTGACATAAGTGTTATTTTCCCTTCATAGTTTAGCAATACAGATTTGTAAACAAGTAACAAATCCATCTTTCTTTATTCCTCAGATACAATCACCCCAGGATTTTGTCTACAAAGACCTTCACTACAAAAATGATGATTAACTTTTTCTATAAAACAACCTCTTTGAAATCTAATGATGCCTTAATAGTTTTGGGAGGGAAGTAACAGAAGCTCAATTGTTTTAGAAGAAAAACCCACCCACAAAGTCTTATTTTTAGTGAACCTATTTTTAGCATTCTAAAATTAGTATTAGAATAACAAAGCAGTAAACCAAGATCCTAGACTACTTCATTACCTTAGTTATTAGCCTGACAGCCTAAGTGACTCAATTAAACATCAATGACAGAAGAGATGAGGAGTTTAAAGGTCAGTAAATATGGTGAGAGGGGATCCTTCCATGTAGCCTTTTGCTATGGTCTTCTGGGGTCTAAATGTTGACAAGCTAATTATTCCTCTTCCCTAATTAAGCAAGCAGTTCTTGATCAGCTGGTCAGTGAACAGCTGATCACAATTCCTCATTTTTAAGTTCAGAGAGGCCTAACCCAAACCTAAATTAAACTTGTAAACAGTGGAAATGAAAGCCAGATCCCAACTAGCAGAAGTTCTTAATTGAACTATTGTTGGAGAAAACTCTATTCTCAAGTTTTTTAAAAAATTATGTCATTAAGCCAGATTCTCATTCACAGTCGCCTGGGAATGAGCCACCTCACTGATGTCCATCCAGGCTGTCTTGGCGGTATGAAGATTTAATAGGGGAAGTGTCAAAGAAAACAGACTGTAAGATCCTGTTTCCTTCTTGAATCTCTCATAACCTCTTTGTTTCTCCATCGAGTAAGGATCTCAACAATTACCCTGAAAGACTAAATCCTCTATGAATTCAGAGGACTGCAGGTAGAAGAGGGCAGATAAAGGTTGCTCCACTGCCACCAGGGCTAATGTATAACATATTCATTGGCCAGGTAGGAAACGCTTATCCTCACGGCATCCTGCTTTGGCTATGGTGTACCAAAGAAATGAATAGGGTGGAAGAAATCTCCCAGTCCTCTCATTCCTTTCCTGTCAGGGAAGATTTGAAAAAAGTCCTAAAAGCTCTCATGGGAAGCATGAAGCCCCTTCAGTTCCTCACTAGCCTGTTATTAACACTGTTTGTCTCCTATTCCTGCCATTAATGACCTTGCAACTACCGGTATCAAAAAGCAGTGTATTCTTTCATATAGATGTATGTCCTGTGGTGGCTTTTCAATAGCTCTGCTGGCCATTTGTGTTAGCTGCTCCTCTGTTTTATAAAGGGAATTTGAAATGATATTTACATACAAATACAGGTAAGAAATAGAAATGCAGCAGTCATAGAAAGAAAATGAGCCACATGTAAAGGAAAAAGAATTTTACATCCATTTCTCTCAGCTGCAAGGCTACATGAGGATTGGTAAGCATAGGGGAAATAGAAAAGCAAAGAATATGCCATGGAGAGCAGGACAGGACATTGAGGCATTAGCAGAAAAAAAAGGATCCCGGGGATGCAAGGATAAAGCAGCTCAGGAGATAATATAAAAAATTGAGCAAACACTGGAAAAAAATACTCTGGAAGGAAAGAGATAGCAAAACTTTTATCCCAGTCTCAGACAGTATTATTCTCTTCCTCTTTGCAGTTCCTCTTCAAATGTTTCCTGTGCTTTGTCTGATCCTGGCTGCTTTGTGGCCCACTTCCACCACGCCTATAGGTGGTGGCTTGGATGGAAGAGCTTCCAGCTGAGTACTGCAAGGGAGAACCAGGGTAGAAAATGGCATATGTGCATGAAGACTCCAAGGAACATACTAGCCCAAATAAAACAAAAAATGGGTTTTAGTTCCACTGGAAAGGCTGGAGGGCTTCACTGGGACTGCTGAAAAATTACATCTCAATGGAGAGAGCACTATACTAGGGTTTGATGGCTTTGTGATCAAAAGTTTGTTGATTCACTGAACTACATCATCATGCATTCTTCCTTTTGTCAGTAAAAAACATATATCAGTCAGATTTGCATGCTGTAAAACTAGTGAGTTTTCCACATTTTTCAACTGACAGCTACTGAGACTGAAAATTTAGTTCTGTGGTATCACATGTATTTGTTTCAAAATCTATACAGCAATAATCTGGTGTTTGGAGGTGTGTGGGGGTCTAGCAATTTACTTAGATATTATAGACTCAATCTTTATCCTATGAAAGGAACACAGAAATATGTCTGAGTGCTCACAGGTGGCAATATTTCTCCATTCACAACCAGTGAGTCCCAAAGGACAAGAAGGCAAAATGTGCCTGCTATAAGGGACAGCAAACAGAAATACAGCAATGTGTTGGTAAATTGGAGCAATACTTCTGATCTCCCCATCCTTGCCTCCTGGCTGTAGACAGCTGATGATGCTCCTTCTCCACAGTGGGACTGCAGCTCCTTGTCTGGATTTGGTTGTTAGTTCATGTTGACTCCGTCCATACTAATAAATTAAATAGCCCTGAAGAATGTTTCCAGGCACTAGAGATCAATCATTCACCCTCTTAAATTGTCTGCAGAATATTGATAGTTTAAAGCTGTCCTATGCCAGCCAGTCTTGGGGCCAGCAGAGCTCTGGGCCCATTGACTGGAGATCTCCAGCCACTGCCCCTTGCCCCTCCCTCTGTTGAAAGGCTGAAGCTGAAGGAGTCACAGTCCTGGCGTGGAGCCTGAGGAGAGAGGTTGTTGCAGTCCTTCCTGCTGAACTGTGCCTTTGTGAATCAAGCCCATGCTGTTTGGAGTTATTTGAACCATTGTGGTGGTGTCTTATTTACCCCAGTTGAGACATTAATGGTCAAAACTGGTGCCGGGAGGTCCCAGGAAGCCCCCAGCGACTCAGTAACAGGTCCCAGCTCCCCAGTCTCTTAATGTTTCACAGCACTTGCAGCCCCATTAACACATGTATTTACTACTGCAAAAGCGTGAAACAGCTGTTCTGCATACGGAATTCCTCAGTGAGATATTCTTGGCGTTCAGCTAGCCAGGAATGATTGGCCACAGCCACAGCTGCCATGGCTCCACTCCACTGTCTTCAGCTGCTCCCTGTGCCCTGCTTCATCTCTAAGCCTCAGACACAACTTTTTTTGGAAGGTGAGATGATGCTGCAGTAGACAAAGAAAATTGTCTCATGTAAAATGTAAGAAAGGGTACACACTGGTGAAATTACCCATTTACTAAGGAATGTTTGGTAGAGGTCCTCATACAAGGAAAATTATGGTTTGTTGATTATTCTAAACCACTGTGAAACTCTGGTCAATGAACTTACCCACGGAGAAGAAAGCATATTCATAAGAAACCCTCTCCAAACATGAAGTTCATTCTACTCATCTTTTGAAGTGTTCAGAGATGCAGATGTGCAAATCTGCTTTAGCAGAAAGACTTTTTGTCCCGCATTTGGTTGCCCCATAGAGAAGGGAGTAAGACAGTGACCCTCACTATTGGGCCTCCTTCTTCTTTGAATGTAACACGGTGCAGTTGTGTTCAGCTCAGGCTCAAGCTCCCTCTTGCATAGGCTTGACCTCTGTATCACAGCTTCCTAGGTGGAGGACCTGAGTCAGCAAGCTGTAGCAGCATCATTTTAGTGCTCTTTATTTTTTTGGCTCAAAGATCAAGAGCTGTTTTATTTCTTTCCTCTCCTTGGCCATTCAACCACTGCTGTGATTCCTGTAAGTGCATTATCATAACTTCCACAGCTGCGACAGGAGCAATAGTTTTACTCAAACTGACATCTTCTTCCACGTGGATGTATGTTAATACATGGCCAGAGGGGACTGTCCCCAACAAAAAGATGTTTCTAATCTCAGTTTCTAATCTCAGATGCCTAAACCTCATCCCCAGACACTTTATAGAGTGATTTGGTTTAAATGAAAATTGAGATGGGAGCAGCAGTATTGGCAGAAGCTTAGCTCCCATTGATACTGCAATTACTTTTACTGATCATTTCATTCGCACGTGGTCTGCAATCAAGGACAGAAGCGCTATTTGCCTGGCAAGGATAGGAAAGGTGGACCAGATATCAGCATCATTTTCAGAAAGAAGCTGTATGAGAAAAGTCCAGGCTGATTCAACTAAACCTAGCACCCTGCTGCATGTTTATGATAAACATAGTGAGTAAAACTATTCATTGATAGTAACTTCTATCAGTTTTTCAAAGAGAAAAGCGTAATTTTTTTGCTGCCATAGCCACCCAGTGCTGTAAATTACAAGTCCTTAATGGTTAAAAATCAATTTAAGAAGGACCTCCCCACACACATTTTTTTTCAGAAATAATATCACTTGCAGAATCACAGGCCAAGTTTAAAAAAAGATTAGGTTCATTGCAAAAGAGTAGCACATCATTTTTTTCCTCTTGTTATTTTGTAGGCAACAAACTCCATTATTGTTTTGACAGCATATGGACATTTAAAGTGAAGGGACTATTGCATTATTTAAAATAGTTAATAATTTTTGGTTTGAAGGGGAATTGCCAGTCAAATTCTGTGTTTTTTCTGATTAAAGAGAATTAAAACTTTCAAGCAAAATATTGCCTCATGCTCTCAAGCATGGATGTAAAAAAATTTCAATTTAGCTGTCTTTAATAAAAGAAAAACTCTGTCCATTTTCTTCAAGAGCTGTTGCAAAGGAGCATATACAACTCTACTAGTAGTGACGTAGTGACAAAAATTTTATTTGACAACCACTAGTGTAATTAAAGCCTGTTTATTTTGCTGTCTGATTTATTTGAGAGACATCAGGATTTTCACTTTAAGCTAACTTCTTTTTTTTTTTAAATTTGTCACTCACTGGATTTTGTTCTTTTAAGTTTATTCCTCTGGAACACAGCTCTGCTTCCTCCTGCTATAGAAGACCAGCAGACGTTAATCAGATCTCGGTGCTAAGGTTTCTTAAATCTTGCATTTGTCAGTTTGCTTAACATTAAAGACTTCAATACAAACCCTGAATACAATATGTCAAGGGAAAGTCTACTTATGGAGGAAGTAAAGTTACATAATCTCATTTTCAATTACATTTCATTTAAGGGCATATTCTCATCATCACCCAGTATTAAATACAAAGATTCTTGACAAGGAACTCCTTGAGGAAAACATGTCATGTTTAAGGATATATAGCACACACGTGCTTTGTGAAGGGCCAGAAACCTTGTTTAAAAAATCCTAACAGCTCAGTGCTTTAATTATTCTGGGAGGAGCTTCTGCAAATCTGACCCATATAGCTTCCATTAGGGAAAATCTGGTGATTACAGCTGGGATACAATTCCCTCATCAGGGCACCATGCTTTCATGCCATGTGTTAATGGTATCTTTAGGGCAGGCATTCACAAGTCAAATTTTCTGTTAAGAGGTGGACATGTTATATTCAAGATTAAAGGAAGGTAAAGAACACTTCAGACAATAGAAATTTCCAATGTTTAAATGTTATAGATTAAATTGGTTTCTGGCACAGGCCAGGGAGTTATTGCGAAGATGAACTGGACACAGTTTATTTTTGCTCTACAGAAATGCACCCTTGCATATGTGGCAATGCAAAACTGTACAAAATGGACCCATGTAAGAGCTGTCACCTGGTTATTAAAAACAAACTTGACTTCCTTGAAGGAAGTGTAATCTCAGAAAATGCCTGCCCCAAAGTGGGGACAGAGGTGACTGCTGGATGGGTCACATTGTTATCATAGCCAGGTTGGTGTCACATTTTCTGCAGAGCACGAGCCTTGAGGGAGGAGAACAGCTCAGAAAGCTTTCAGCCATCTCTCTGCGCTCTGCTGAGGGACAGGGAGGACGTGTCCCGCTGCATTAAACTGGTGGGGGGAGCCAGCGCAGTGGCACCCGGTCCTGTGGGAGAAGGTAGCAGGACTGAGGGCTTTAAAGCCAAACTGAAACATGTATAAATTAAGTAAGATTTTAAAGCACTTTGGACTAAATTAGTCTCTGGTGGAAGTTTGCTGGTGTTTGTGGAGTTAACGCCCTGGATGAATTGGGCTCTCTGGCATGAGAAATGAATGCTGCCTGACTTTAAATAGAGCATGAGCTGTTTGCAGTTGAGCCAGGCTTGTTTCCTCTTGGAAAAAAATTTCCTTGCAACCTTTGTACCCGGTGATTTTGTGTCCTTATAAATGGGCTGACTGAATGAGACAAAAAGTAGCAGGGTACCATGCTGCGTATATATGACAGGCAGACTTATTTAAAATCCTAACTTACGAGCTGGTTTTTTCCAAGGCCATAGATTTTCATTAGCTATTTGCTGTGTTAATAAGAGACAACCACAGCACCAAGTGGTACAAATGTTAGCTTTGAAATATAGAGCACCTCTTAAACCAACAGAACTGGCAATAAATGGTGTGTGTATATTTGCTCATTTGGCAAAGGTAGAAGTTCAAATTATGTCTTACAGCCAGTTGACATATACCTGACTAAATTCATCCCTAGGGCAACTCCACCAGCTTCAGAGGAGCTACTCAGGGAATGAATTTGCAATTTTTCTCTTAATGCCACTTCATTCCAAACATAATTATTTTTTAACAGGCTATTCAATAAGGTCCAGCTCATATGACACAGAAATGGGACCGCAAAGACCTGTATATTGTTTCTGGTTCTTCCTTTGTGTGTCTGTCACAATTACTATTTCTAAAGTGTAGCTATTTGCGCCGCACACTTTTTCTGAACAGGAACTGTTCCTTACCGTGTGTTTTACACTGCACCAAAAAACCCCAAGGCTTTTGCTTCATTGAAGACTTCTGGAAAAAAAAAGAAAAATAAAAAAAGGCAAGACATTAACATTGAAAGAAGTTAACCCGAGGAACGGTCAGCAGAATTAGTCCAGTCTGCTCTCCTGTGTTGGATTTTGCTCACATTGAAGAAACTGGCCTGTCTCCACCTCTGTGGCTACATGGCGTCAGAGGATACAGATGAGACCAGTAGGTAATTCCACAATTTTTTTCTGGTTTTGCTTTCTTGCTTCAAAAAGTTGGACACATCTCAGCAAGCATGGCAAAGTCCCATCTGGCTACATCCTCCCTCATTCATTTTTTCTTTTTGGCTCAGACAGAACATGTACACATATAAACCTGAATACACAAATATAACCTTACTGTAAAGGCCCAGGAGGGCATTTACTTATGTGCTACCATTTTCTTTGATCATACTTCACTGGGATACAGTTGATAATACAGCTGCTTATGAGCAATGAGCAATTCGGTGATCTGAGGCTGTTAGGAGATGGCTACTGAGAGCCCAGCTGTGGAAGGAGAGGCCTCTCTGCACCTCTGCAGATGCAGTGAGATTCATGGATCACCTCATCAGTCAGAGTGGTAAAGTGTAGCAGGAGTTGGATGTTGTTTCTTATTCGCCTGTCCTGCAGAACATGTCAAGGAGGTATGCCAGTGACCCAGCCAGAAGTATAGACCTGCCTGTGAAAACATTGCCACCTTTTACAGATCTCACCTGAAACTGGAAAATCTGGTACCTAGTGAAGTAATCAGCACAACCACACAGACAATAAAAATTTGACCAAGAAACACCCTCCTTTTCTGGGAAGAGTCGCAGCACCATTCTTTATCTGTAGGCACTTTGTCTACTGAGATATAAAAAGGCTCCTGCCATCGTCTGTTGGAATATAAAGGTTGAGCTGCTCTTGCACGGAGGTGGGTCATGCCTTTGTGCCCACGCTCTGTGGCTAATGCTACCATCACAGCTCTGCCTCTTGCCTGCAGGGCATCCTTATTTCTCAAATTAGACCCTTAGACTGTGACTGGTGAAGCCCGTTGAACAAATCCAGTAAATTCAATGAAACCAGCCTGAAAATTCAAGCAATAATTTGTGGCTTTTAAAATTAAACATTTAAAATTAAAATTTAAAAATTTGCTGTAAAATTTGTATAATTTATTCAGTTTTCCATTACAATATAATGCATAAAACACAAAAAGGAAAATTAAATTCTCACTCTTATAAATTTGGTCCTACACGTTCAGTATTATGTGATCTGGTTGGTCCTTTTTTAATCCTAGTGTCATGCTACTCAGTCCCGCATGCTTTGAATCCACTTGATTTTTTTTCCTGAGGAGATTTTCTGCCTTTGTATCTTCAGAATTGACATTGTCTTGTTGAATTTCTGCCCATTCCCATCTCTGTGAGGCTGCAGGTTTCAAGTCCTTCGGTCCCTCTCAGTTCTGCAGCTCCTGGGGACTATCCTAGCCGTGTGGAAGCTTGTTTGCCCTGGCTGAACTGCCTGAGAAGTGAGGGACAGGGCCAGCATGCCTGTTCAGTCTGATACATTTGTCTTGTAAAATGTCTTGGAACTGGAGTAATAAGGGGAGGAAATGTATGGCTTGAAGCTGTCTGCTGGCCATATCCTATGCGAGTTCTCCCTTCAAAAATTATTATGTTCCTTTTTAAAATTAACTCCAAATAAAACTCATTGGCAGATGCAGTTTCTGAAACATTGGTAGCTGAGTTTCCACGTTAGTCATGTGGATATGCTACTGGCAAAGGAGACTTTTGCATAACCTGCTGCAAACATGTGACAGACAGCTTGTCAGGAAATGCTCGCTATAGGCAATGATTTGGGACTAATTTCATGGATGTTTTCCAGTTTCTATTTGCTCCCCCTGATCTTCCTTTCCCTTTCTCTGTACAAGAGGGCTCCTGAAATTTCCTGCTTAACGTCTTTCACTTTGAATAAAGAATATGCTAAACATCCCCCCTGCAGCTGGTCCTGCTGAAATTGCTCCTCTGGAGGCACCGGCAGATGATGTTGGCGGATTTGAGAAGGTCCAGGCGGGAGGGTTTAGCCCCCAGTGCAGCCCACACTGAAGCCTGCAACCTGAGACACCCCCTCCACCACTGCTCCCCGCCTTCCACTCGCACACGAGTGTGTACACACACACACATGCAGAGGCAGGCAGGGAGTTTAAATGAACCCAGATGGCTGGCACACTGGGAGTAGGCATCCTGGAAAAGTGCCCCAGGGCGCTCTGGTTGCTGTCATCTTATTCTCCAAACCAAGTGCCTTCAAGATGTCTGTGTTGTTTCTTAATCGGAGATCACTCCCGTTTGGGCTCTTAGCCCCTTCCTGTTGGGAAATGTCAGTGAGGCATCAGAGAGATACACAAAGATTGATTTGACTGAAATCAACCATTCCCTTAACTCAGAGGTTGTAGATTATTATCCTTAATAAAGACCATATTGTAATAAAATCCAAATCAGATCCCAATTGAGAGACTGTACTTTCCCCTCTCCCATGTGTGCACTGTTGTCTGATTGAGTGATCTGAGTCTTGTGCAAAAGAAATTAATTGGCTAAGAGTAATATAAAATGTTGGTGAAAAGTGTGAATGTGATGAATGCTGATAAGGAGTTTCAATTTAATTTTTTTTCTGTTTCAATCACACTAAACACGTTTCCCTTCTTTATTTCTCTTTAAAAATATGCAAACAATTACCTGGCTTTGGAGACATAATTACAAAGAGGTTCATCTCTAAAAGGTTATTATTGATTTATAGAGTTCTTTAGTTTAATGGAAGACAGACAGGAATAAAAAGAAACTATCTGCTTTTCCCACAAATAATAGATGAGCTGGAAGGGAAATGTAAGATTTAGAAGTAATTTTTACAAGATACACAAGCTGCTTGTTTCAGAGTGGTGTTTCTTGTACGTGCACGAAGTCATTCAGAAACCACAGCGTAGCAAGGCTGGTACAGGCATCTCGTCCTGTGAGTCATTCAGCATGAGCTGTTCTGACAGGCTGGGATAGTCACTTTCTGCAGATAACACTAAAGACAAAGTGTATGGGAGAAATGGTAACACCAAACCTAGTGCTGGATTTTAAAGGAGAGGTACATGAGCAGAAGTGTGTCTAAGAGGAAAATCAGCCAACTTGTGATTAATAGCTACCAGCTAGAGACTTTGGAGTGGGTTTTGGTGGTGCTGGTAGGGGTTTTTTGTTACTTTTTCTTTGTGTTTTTTTTTAATGGGTTTGTTTGTTTGTTTTTGGTTGTGTGTTTTGTGGTTGTGGGTTGGGTTTTTTTTTTTACATAGGTGCAAATTTATTAAATAGATGTGTGGAGGAGGAAAGAGTCTGGTTTTGGTACCCCTGGCCTTTCTCCATCTCACCTTGGACTCTCAGGGAAACATCTCCGTGGGGGAGGTGGCAATGGGACCATGCGCTCACAAAGGACACTACTCCAGCAGTCTAGGGCTTTGGGCTATTTTTCATGTGATTTTTCTGTGTGACTTGTGTCTGCTTTCAGAATCTGATGCCACGAGCCCTTCAGGGCAAGAACTGCCGTTTTGTCTGGTGTGCACCCATGGCCAGCAGACTGTGGTGGGGCACTGGTGGCATTGCCTAGTGGCTTGAAGGAAGGATCTAGGTGATGCTGCAGCACCACAACCTGCTTCCTGGCTGGAGCTGTGCACACATTAATCAGCAAGCCCTGCTGTGAGAGAGATGTGGCTGCTACAGCCATGCCCAACAGCAGAGTTAATTGCCTCTTTTCTCTAAGTATCAAGACAAAACAAAGTCTGGTTTGTCTTATTTACCTGTGTGCGGCAAGCTAGATTTGCTCTTAGATCCACAACCTGGAACGAGAGTTATATTTATGGTATTGCAAAATTATTTACCATTAGCAAACCGTTAATGCCATATATAATTCATCTGTTTGGATTTGAAGAGAGCAGAACATCTCTGATTTGCATTCACATAACATCCTGTGCTTTCCCCTGTCCTGGGTCCACGCAGTTCCCAGGTATGCACTGCACCAAGACTTTGGGGCTTTTGGATAGAGAGTGGGAGCTTTCTTGAGCCCAGAGAGCCCTTGTGGAGAGCACACTTCTACTGCCTCTGCCTTATAATTAGCATTTGCCTGAATCTGATAAAACAGCTTGTAAACAAATGCAGTCTGAGGCAATTTTAATAGAGAAACAGATTAAATCAATAGTGAATCATATGCTCTGTGGTTGTAATTGCTCTTGATGGCCATTTAGCTTGTCTTGTTGTTGTTTTCCTGTCTATAACATAAAAATTTTTGGAATAATGATCTTTTGTCTGGCAGCATTGCAGAGGGAGTCAAGAGCTCCAGTCTAGTGGCTCGGGGCAGCCCCGGTATGGTCCCAGTATGGCCATGTGAGAGCTGCTGGCACCACTGGAAGTTACAGAGTCCATACAACCTCTGCAGCCCAAAGCAGTGGGATAGGCCTAGATGGACACACTCGATTTGATTTGATGAAATTATTTTTATTGTGGGTTCGCGTTGCCCTAGGGAAGAGTTTCTGTGAGCCTGAATGACTTCCCTGGATGAGCACCTTTCAGCATTCTGTATGAGCATAGGTGCAAAGACCTTTCATGCTGTCCTTTTCTTCTAGTGCAAATTAAGATCCCTGGGTTTAATCCCCTACACAGATACTGTTTATTACATCATTCTCAGCAAACACATTCTTACTGCTTTATTTCTTTTGACAATAGTAAGCGACTGCTGCTGCTGAATATTATCATAATTTAACTTTGAGGCTTTGAATGTAGAAATAAGAAGTGCCAGATTATATTTCATTTTATATACAAACTTATAATGATCCATAATATCCTATTGGAGATTTTGCCACATAAAAACACAAGTGAAGCAACAGGTTTGCATGACGAATTCTCTTATGTGTCTATATTGAATTACTGCTTTGCACCTGATAATACTAATTTAGTCCTGATTCTCAAAGGTATTGGTATTCCAGATCATTTTTATAAACTAGAAGCCAGTTGAAGTCGTGGACCATGAATAGTATGTAACGACTTCAAAAACTTTGAGGATCCAACCTATTGTCAATAAAATAGATAGTTAATTTTGTGTCCTATAGTTCAGAAGGTTAAACTGTAAGAAAGCAATTTCAAAAAAATTGTCTTCAGTAGTTCCCAAGATTTTAATTTTTTTTTGCCAGGTGCACTCTCAGCAGGTTCTTAACTATCAGTTACACCATCCAGCAGCAGCAATGGCAACAGGTACTGTCTGCTTACAGCCTGCAAGCCTCTGATGGTATCTATACCTCAGTACCATGGCACACTTCCCAAGGTATGGGAACCTGAGACATATCTGAGCTTCACCTTAGTTCTGTATCTCTAGCTCAGCCTAGGCAAGCCAGCTGTATGCCCCTGTTTCCTCAGCAACCCTGCGTTGGTATGCAAAGCTTCTGCAGACAGAGCTCACACATTTTGGTCTCTGAGCTTGGTCACATACTATGCCAGTCAAAAAAGTCTCATTTGTTGCTATCATGTACACAAGGGAAAACATGGCTGATTGAATGAATGCCTACAGGATCCTCAGAGGGAAAAGTTACCAATCTCCAAGTGGCCCACAGGGTCCTATTTTCTCCAACTAGAGCTGAGCTGCGTTTCCTTTTATTGTACAGCTTTAATAGTGATCATTGATCAGCACAGACAATGTTATTTAATTTTGTTCAGGGCTCATTTTCAGATGTGATTGCAGTTACCGTTTTGCAGCTTACTCATTTTACATCTCACGATAATAGACAAAAGTGACACAAAGGATGTGAATGGTGACACTGTGAAGATGATGTAATAAAGTGAATTAACTAATATTCACTAATATTAGCTAATAGTTGGCAGGTAGCAGCAGATCAGTTGATTAAACAGATGGCAGAAAGCTCGACATTTGCCACCCAGAAACTCGGTATATTGCTCTCATGTGTTCTCTAGGAAATACTTCAGGCAACAAAAATACTCTTTATGGCTTCAGTCTGCTAAACAAGCAAACATGAGAAGGTGACCTGCTTCTCTCCAGAGAACTGAAGAGCTGATGCTTAGGAAGAAGCCAGAATAAAAGACCAGATTCCCAAGACGATATTTATGTCGAGTCGTGGAGAACCTGCAGGATCAGCCCCAACATTTGGAAGAGGCAGCTTCTCCGTGGTCCTTCCTCTAGCAACAGTGTGCCTCTAAGCTGCAGAAGGAATGATACAGCTGAAAAGAATGACTCAACTATTTAACTCCTTCCTTAAATGGAAACTGTTCAAATGCTTCCTTCATTTATCTGTCCCAGTGGCGTATGAGAAAAATGGTTTGTGGGCTCTGCCTGGTGCCACAGAGATGAGAGGATGCACATGGCTTGCTGCTCCTCTCTAAAGATCTCTTTGTTCTTCCCAGTCCCTGGGGCACATGTTCCATGCGAGGCAATGACAGTTTTTGTTATCACACAGACGTATCGGTTTCAGTGACAATCACTCCCTTTTCAAAAAAACATTATTTCTCATGATTGTCTCCCTCTTGGAAAATGTGGCCTTTAAAGCCAAAGTGGGGGGAAAGAAGAATGAAGGGGAGACAACAAATGTCCTGGCGACACAGAAGTTAAATGGGGTGTTATGGGACAGTCCATCAATCAGCTCGAAGGGGTATAAATCAATATATGTGTATGCAGAAAGGAAACACTGGACTTGCATTGTGAAAGAAACATGCCTGTGCATGTTTAGCCGATATTGTGAAGGAAACTCCACATACGAGAGGAATAAAGAGAGGGAAAAAAGAAGGAGGGAGGATGGTGGGGGAGGGAGGGGCTCGCTAATAACAACATGTTTTTTCCTTCCTTCCTAACTCAATGGTACATGTGACCTCATGAAGCCAATAAGTTATGAGCATCTGATGTAAAAGTTCCCCCCCAAAATGCTCCTTTAGCAAAGACCACTGGGTAAACCATGTCATGACTAATTTCTGCAAATGCCTTGATTTAAGGCAGGCACAGGACCTGAAATTCACACCAGCTCTTTGTGTGCTGGAGTCATGCAGATACCAGGCTTGGTGAGAAGAAACTGCATACTTCCTATTTTATTTCACCACTACTCGACCTGCTTTTTCTCAGACTTAAAATCATTTGCCAGGTCAAAATAAACTCTTCAGAATCCCAATGTGAAAAATGTACCTAACAATTCAACCCTTGTAAGTTGGGAATTGGAAGAGAAAGTGCAGTGGAGTCTAATTAAATTATATAACAAGCAGCTTAACTTGTGGTTTCACTTTGCTTTCTGTTATTCTTATTATCATAAGCATTGTAGCTGGCAAAGAGCTATTGAAATATACATAGCAGAGATGACCAAACTGGAGATTGTTTGTGTTTCACAAGAGCTTGTCTGTCAGAGCTTGGTTTTGCAAAGTTGAATCCAGATGGGAGGTCAGGCTAATTCCAATTTAATTCAAAATTTTCCTCAGAGTTAGCAATGAGTTCTATGTTTGACCTGTCTTTATTACAGACAAAAATCAAAGGAGATCTGGATTTGTAAATCCTCACCTGTCAGGTCCCTGTTCACAAAATGAAAACCAGTGCTGGCCCAGAGTTGGGTGAAGCTGAGTATGTAATCCTGGCTTTAGCTTTCTCTCATGAACGAGTTAGTTGGCATTGCCCAGAAGATGGCACTTCAAAGACAAGATGATGCTCCTGGCACCCATGCAGCACTGTAGACTTGTTTAGCCTGCCCCACCACTGGGAATTATCAAATTTTGCCTTTCTTTTAAGCCATTTTTAGCTCCTGCCTTATAGCTACAGGAGCCAGATAAGCAAAACTGCTGATGGTACATGAAATGGGTGAGGCAGTGTTCAGACAAGCTGCCACCACGGAGAGTGGCAGTTTACAATGATTAGCAGCTGCTGGCACGGGACACTCCAACATCTCAAGTCAGTACCATTTTTTGAGTAATAATTTATGCTTTGTCTAGCATGTATATGTTGGCAGAGATTTACTCCATGCTTTACCCTAATCGTCAGTAAAGCTGCCTAGCATTTACATAGTGATGGGTTCCTTCACAAGGTGAATACTTGTAAACTTGACTAATCATAACAGAGATCTTTCCGAAAGTTTTCTGTGTCTCATCCTGGTATGGAAACAGGTTGCACTGCCCACTGAAATATGAATCTGAATCTAGGGCTTTGGTCTGGCAACATTTCTAATTTTGAAGACTGTCTCATGCAAGATTCAAGTAAGAATAATTTCAGCCTGTTTAGTGGTCTATAAATCCAAATGCCCCAAACAGCAATGAATCACTCTGTTCTTTGCCCCAGGGGATTTGACTATTACAAACAATGACTGAAGTCATCAGCAAAAGACAAGGTCACAGGCTGAAAGAGGAAAATATGCTTTTTCATTTCTAGTATAAAAAAATTGAATGCATTGTTTGAAAATGTCAGTGCATGAACTAGGCTAAATGGAAGCAGACTAAGTTGAGCTCTGACATCTAGTGCTTCCTCCTCCACTCCTATTCTGTTTAATTCGACAGCTGCTCACCAAGATGCACAAGCTCAAAAATTCAGAATAAGCTACAAAGGAGGAACCACATTATCCATTCTCTTTCTTGGCACTGGGAAGTCTAAGGACTGAAGGTAGGGATGAGATGGGAGAGCTGTGGACTACAACTTGGATATTGCCTCTATTTGCCACTGCAAACAAGGCACTTTATACCCTCTGCCAAGGCCTTTCTCTAGCAGTTATCTGCCTTGCAGTGGTTAGGTGTTACCTCATGAACAATTACTGCTGGGGAAGTGCAGCAAGATTCACAGAGCCAGCACCGGGGCAGCTGCCGAACAATGTATGGCTTCATTAAAGGTCAGTGATCTCCAGAGCAGGCTGAGGAAAAGCTATTTACAGAATACAGCCAAATCGTTGGTGATCCCCAGTCTCAGGCAACTCCACAGGTTCTCATAGTAGGTTAGCAGAAAATAGTTTGTCTTATTAAATTTTGTGTTTATATATATTCATAGTTATATATGTATATTCATACGTATATGTAAAGTCATTCAGTCTAGTCAAGATAAACCACTTTAAAACACTTAACACATGCCATCAAGTGAAAACATGAGCATGGCAGCTGCTGCAGAGCAGGAGTGACTTAAAGTAACTTACAATAACAACAGGGGTTTTTTCCCTAGTTGATAAATCAAACACGGCCCTTGGATCTTAAATCCCCAGAGGATACAAAAAATATCATCTTGGATGCAAACGCACTGTTTTCCAAAACTTTCTATTATGATTCAAGGCCAAAAGAGTTTAAAAAGAAAAAGTTCTCTTTAATATATGATTTCCCAGTGCTATGTGCATTAAGTGCTTTTACTTTAAGCTTTATCCTATAAATAGAAAAATGCAGCCCTACTTGTCATGCTGCCACAGAAAATGTAGTGTTAGAGATCAGTCTGAACCAAACCTCAGTTGAATCTTTGGTCCCAGTGAAGTGACTGGCTACTTTCTCAGTGGCTTCAGCAGAACCTGCCCCTTAATCATCTTGCTCAATTCTAAATTTTAAAACATAGGCAAGACTCCTAGCAGTGGCTCAGAGGATTATTACTACCTCCTGTAAATCCAAAGGTATAAAAGGAAGCTTTAATCAAACATACTCTAGACTTGCTATTTCATCAATAAAACTGCAATATACTTTCAATTGATGACAATTTTCACTTCAATGCCAAGAGTTTGAGCTTGCTCTCTGTTACACAATTTTTGTCACATACAGCTGTAAAGGTGTCAGAGCAAAATTCAGGTTTCAAAGCATGTTGGACCTCATCTGATATTTTCTGTTTAACGATGTTACAAAAAAACCCAAACAAACAGAAGTCAGTCGTTACAAATTAGGTTGTTTCATCCATGTTTAAGCACTGGGGATTTTCCACTTGCCTCCTGCTGTCACGGTCTTGTTCCTGGGATTTTGGTATACACTTTCAAAAACTGTAAAGGTACATTTCTCATTTGCTGCTAAAATGATGCAGTTGGGCGAGAACAACTGCTGCTTTGTCCAGGATTTGCAATCCTCAGCCTTAAATTTCTGAAAGAAAAAAAAAAATCAGTTACAGAACCATGGCATTTACCTCTAAAAGTACAGGAGGATGTTTTTTACTTCCTCTCCACTTCTTCCCCTTAATATCCAGCAATATTTGAAATCTTGCAGAGAGGAAAATAAACACAAGCTGAAGAGCATTTCTGCATAGGATAGAAACCCCAGCAATTGGTTAAAATACCTCCAGGCAGAGTTGTGTTCAAACACCCATCCTCTGGGTGCACATAGGCAATTAACCTGATAATGCTCTGCTTGCTAAAGCTAGGGCAACCTTTTACACAAACTGTTTCTCCAACTAAAACTGTCGAAGGTAAAAATATTTTGCAGAAATTTCTGACCTTTTATGAGAATCTGTTTTGAAACACAAGAGAGAAAATAAATCCTTCTACCTTCTAAGAACACAGCATTTCAATTTCCCAAAAAGATGACTTTCTATAACAAAGTTTTCCTTTCATGTTTTAACATAATAGGCGTAATGATAGTTAACCTCCCCACAAAAAATTATATATTAAAAAAACCCAAATATTGGAACACACATGTCAATCAACTATTTCCCTTTCAGATAAATACTTTGCGGATTATTTTTTTTTATTCTGGAATGATCACTTTTTTACATTTTGACATTTCACCTCACAATGAAAAATCTTGCTTTCCTGCACCCCTCCCCAAAAAAAACCCTCTGTATCTCTGGCTACTCATCCTGTGCCTTTAGGACCTAGATATGCAGTTTTGAGATGTGCATCAGCAGACAAAATGCTATTGAAGAATACAGCCATAATTTTGGGGGGGCAACCAACTGTGTCAGCAGTAGAAAAGTCAGCCCTTGGAAAAAACAATCTTTCTTTAGGTTTACCATGTAGATGAGCAGAAAAGTGTTTACTTTGTCTCAAGCTTCTACTATGTCCTGTGCTTAGAGATTTTGAAAAAAACCCCAAAACAACAAAAACAAACAAACAAGCGAAAAACAAGAGCCAAAACATTCCCTTTTGGAGCTCCACTGAGCCAACCCCTTTAATCAGGGGTGAACTGGCCCATTCTCCCCAGTTGCTGTAACTCTCTAACCTTAGTGCACATACTAAACCTTAGACTGATTTAGTATTTAAATGATATACAGTAACCATCCTGTTAAATGTAAATTAAATGCACACTTACTCTTTAAGACAATTTAAAGTGTCACCTTTATAGCTAAAAGACTGTGACATTTCATGAACTCACAGCCACATCTTCCCACTGATAATGCCAAGCTGAACTGACTGGGCTAAATTCGGCTGTGGGGTAAGCAAATGCAACGTTCCTGCTGTCAAAGGAGTTATACCCATTTACACCAAGGCTGATTCCAGGCTTTCATTATCTACACTTAAACCTAGCATAATTTATTTGAAAAAGTAGCTGAGAATAGTAATGTTTCAGCTGTTATTCACAATATAGGCACGATGTTCCCTAGAAACATATGTTGGCTTAGCTCCTTTGACTACTTGATTTATGCTGGGTGAGGATCCAGCCCTATCTGAAAAGCAAAGACAAAGAAACTTCACCTAAACTGAATTGTTCTTGAAGAACTAAGTACAATTGTAGAGACTACTGAAACAATTAACAGCAATTAATATATTCCAGTATAAGCTAACATCACAAATCAAAGGCGTAGGGTTCAGGAAGACAACTTTGAAGAGGAACGACTGTAGTTTCTGAACAAGACTGAGCATGAAGCATTGATGGAAATGCTGGGAATATGGGCACAAGGGCCCAGATTTCAAGGTATTCAGGTGTTCCAAGATGCAAACTGGTACCTTACTTAGAGCTGTTTCCTTTCTTGGTGCCTCTGAACTGGAGAGATGCCTGTGAGCATCATTTGGCCACAGGATGCTTGTGGAAATCAGATGACAGTAATTTGAATAAGCACAAACCTAGCATTGGAAGCATGTGAATAAAATATTAACATAAAGCAGTCAGTTCTCTGTGGTGGTCATCTCACACTACTCAGCAGCTCACCCTATGGAACTTCCTCCTTACCATAGCTTGCTTGCTCACAGTACCTCCTTGGAGAAATCAGAAGCTTTCCCTATGTTTTCCTCCAGTAATCCCTCCATTTCAAAATGAACAGCATAATTGGCCTTCTTAATTAGTACACAGTACATAGACCTTATCTGAAATACCTTCTATATAATCATTAGAATTTAGAATGCATTATGAAGTTTTGTTGTGTAATTTTCCCTTCACCTTGTACTTCTTAGACTAAGAAAAAAAGTGGGTTTTAATGTGGGATGTTTTAAATAAAGTGCATTCTTTGTTGTCAACATGTAGAGCTGGTAAATTGACAAATTCATCATCCCATTACAATCCCTGCACCTGTTCCAGTTTGCGGTCTGTGGTGTGTTTTAGCTCATGTGTGGTGAGTGCATCTGCTTAACAAGGACAGTTAACTGGCAGAATTTGTTTATAAACCCAGTGAAGAGCTAAATGAGGTAAACTGCATTATCTTACATGTTAATTGTATTTCATTGCAGGCATACATTTATTAAAGATGCAGACGGCACACCATACATTCTAATTGTGTTTGCATCCATTTCTGGTTTTATCCTGGTTTCCAGAATTTCTTTCAACATCATTTTTCAGGGCTTCAAGACACAGCCTGAGATGTCCCTAAAAAGGATGCTCGTAACAGTACCCTATATGTGTGCAGGCAGGCAGACATGCAGGAGCCGAGTGCATCATTTGCAGGAACAGTTTACTTGAAGGAAACTGCCGTGTTGTCCTATCCAGCAAACGTCCATGAAGAGATGCAAATTTCTGGGAATCTGTCCATAACTGGGTGCACTTTGCAGTTTCCTTGATGGAAGGTATATATGTCCCTGAGGTCCATGATCCTTCATCCTTGCTCCCATCACCTCCCTTCTGCACTTCATCATTATGGGAGGAGCAGGGGTCACATAATACCTCTCAAAAAAGACCCACAGGTCCCATCTCACAAACCGAGCTCAGCACACTCTTTCTGCCCAAAGCATACTTTTTCTCAAACTTATTAATATTTGAATAGACAAGGTGGCACAGGGGCTCAGGTGGTGGAGGAACATCATGCCTGACAATTTGGGAGCTGAGGTAGACCTATTCATGGCACATCCAAATTATTGGAAAGGATCAGTACAAAATGGATAAAACCCAAAACAACACCCAGGCAACCCTAGGTCTGGCAATGAACTAAATCTAGCCCTCTGAGACCTTGTCCAGCAGTGTAGCCACAAGAACCAACTCCTTCCCTTGCCCTTTTCCTCTGCACAGTGTTTTATTATCTGATTCTGAGCTCATTTTTATGGGAGAGGAAGTACGTCAGGTTTTTCATTATGGGAGAAATCCCTCCTCCCATGTCCCCCACTTCTCACTACCTGAAAACTTTTCAGTGTCAAACTGACTTGTAGCTGATGAGACTGGCTGGCCCAGCAGTGGGACCAAAATATTGACTGTCTGGAGATATCTGCTCAGTCTGGAGGTTGCACAGGTAGAGTAGGATGGACTTGCTGCAGAGGTGCATCCTACTGCACACTGAGGTCTGAGGGACTGAAAGTCAGCGACAGAAAAAGCATTTACCTTTTAAACAAAGCAAATGCGAGATGGAGATGTAAGAAATACGGATCTTCTAGTGCCACAGCTCCTGTGACAGTTTCCCAGGGAGCCACCGTTCTGTCCCGGATGGGAGGGTGCTGGAGCCCAACATCATGCCCTGCGTTCCTGGGTGCTGCCCCACTGTAAGGCAATTAAAAACCATGGCAATTTCAGAACTTGGGAAGCCCCTCCAGCACTGCTGGAGAAGATACATCTGGTCTTGGTTTGTTGACTTTCCTCAGGAATGCTTCAAAATTGAAAGGTGATGGGGAAATCTTTGAAAGATAAGTTCCCTGTGCTTAGGAAGGCTTTTGTAGGCTTGCAAACTTCTCTTTCTGAAGCAATGCAGCCATTGTATCCTCACCCAAGGTGCAGCCAGGACTCACCTGCTGGTGACCGAGCACTCAGATAATTTCTGAAGGTGAGGCCAAGTCCTGGCATTGGAGGTCAAGAAGAACAGGGGTCAGACCTCTGCAAAAGTTTAAATGTAGGCCTGAATTTACAGCCACTCTAGGGAAATTAAAGAAAAGCAACTTTATTGGAGAAAGATGAGCACAGAGAATGAAACAGAGACTCTGACCAGAGACAGAGAGAATGAAAAATAAATCTGCCAACTTGAGAAACTGCATAGCATGTGGCTCTCATCCACTCTGCTTTTTGCTTCATATGCAAAGAGGCTGCAGAATTAGATTCCCTAATCCAAATACTTTAGGACTGATTCTCTAATTTCCCTTGGAAATTAATTAGGTTTTTTTTAAATGAGTGGTAACACTGCTTGTATTTTTTGGTTATGGGAAGATTAAATGAAGGAAATCTTTGCCTAGAATAATCATCGTTACTTAACCTAAATTTATTCCATTCCTCTGAAACTTTGAAAAAGCACGGCTCTTTGGTCCTTGAAGTTACACTGAAGTAAAACTCAACAGCTTGCTAAAATATTGCCATATGAGTAGAAATATTCAGCACTGAGGAACTGATGTGGCGGAGGAATAAAAGGCTGTTTGTTAGTGCTGGTTGGCACTGAGTTTTAAGCAATACCATGAGCCTGCCAACAAGAAGCCGATAACAAGACTTTTTGAATATCTTCCAAAGCTTCACAGAAGTACTTGCTTGTGTAATGTTTTACACTTAAGCTCTTAAAAGTTTACCAGAGAAAAGTGGCTTTAAATCTGTGCAAGCGCCCCACACACAGATGTATGTGCAGACACAGTAAAAGGAAAACTGACATCGAACACAAGAAATTATCAAAGTATAACATGTGCAGGTTGAATGTAAACAATAAGACAAATGTTTCTGCTCTGCACTCTAATTTCTCCCCTGCAGCACACAAATGGTTTAATACCTTAGTTGGGTTTAGGGGTCGAGCTGCCCTGCACTTATGTTTTAGTTATATCTTACTGTCTAAAACCAAGGGAGAATTTGAAGCACGATGCTCGCCCTTTTCCTTCCCTTCCATACTTCTTTTCTTCCTTCCTGGTAGACAATTTTAACTCAGATCTAAGAAAAGTTTTGCTTCTAACTGTGTATGAGGCTTCTGCTTCTGACCACCATAAAACTTGAGGCAAGCAACTCTCTACATAGCGCTCCTGATGCCTTTCAGTCTTGAAATAGAGCATCTCGTTTTGCTCTTCTTGCTCTAATCTGAGCTCCCCAGGGCAGGACTATGTCCACAAAAATTGTAGCTATGGAAATTAAAAGATATTTTATTGAGGTGGGACCAGAATAATATCTATAGTCTTACAGCACAAATTTGAACCTGAATCTGTAGAAGTGAGAAGCCACTGTACACAACATTCCTTAAAATTGTACTATCATGGGCAAAATTCTACTTCCTAAAATGTTTTATCAGAATGTGGAGTGAAATCCTTACCCTGTTGTGTCAGTAATAAAGCTCCCATTGTTTCAATCAGCTGCTTTATTCCATACAGGAATAGATCTACTTTATCCCTGTGTGGCATTTCCAGACTGCGTAAAGTTCAGTGCATGCACAGTAAATCTGATTCAGTGTGGCTGCCAGTTTGATAACACTCCCAGATGCCTGGAAATCTCAGATAAACATGGGCAGTTCTGCCATGTTCTGCCAAGACAAAATTTCTGCTTAGAAGAAGAAGAAATGCTTGGAAAGCCCTGGTATATAATAATGTACCTTTATATAGCTTGGCATTGTCTTATGGAAGACGGAGACCTTTCCACCTTGTACCTGCTTCTGATTTGTACACAACTGAAACAGATTACATTTTTTTTTTAAGTCATGGCAGAAATGTGTTGTGCTGCAAAATGCCCATATGTGCCCTGTCAAGTAACAAAACCCCCTGATTCCAGATGCTCCTCAAGCCATGAAGAATGGAGTGAAGCAGCACCAGCCAAGCCCAACTTAGGGGGCACCCCTGCTATACTTTTTGTTGTTTCTTATAAACAACGAGGTAAGAGATCCAAACAAGGATCCAAAGTGCAGAACAGAATGGGTAGAGGAAGGAGCTGCCCAGAGAATGGCTTGTATCAAGACTCGGAGCCCAGTGGCACAGGATTATTCTACTGATCCTAGTAAAAGTCAGCTGTTTCAGCTGGACCACATGCTGCCCTGGAAGCACAGGAAAAGTTCCTCTTCCTTTCTGCTAAAGGGAATAACCTTGAAATGATGAAGATTTTTTGCTGCTTAAGGAAAAGTTTCAAGAGTAGTGTTTGTGGAACTGAAAACCAGAAGAGTATGGCTTTATTTGAGGCAGTGATGCTGTATCAGCCTGCTGAAAGCAGGGAGACCTGTTTCTTCAAGGCACCCAAATTAAATTTTCCCTCCCCTTGCGAGGTCAGTCAGCCAGCTGCTCAGCTGGGACTAGAAACACCAAATGACCTGAGCTCAGTCAAACCACTCTTGAGTTTGAAGTGGCTCAAGGCAGAGACCCCAGCACCTCTGAAAGCTGAGCTGTAGGACAGAAATTATTTCTGTGAACTGCATTCAGAAGCACTAGTGGAAATGCAAAATGCATTTAGATGTCTGAATTTCTTGGTCAGTAAGAGCTGCTGCCCTGGAGGTAAGGCAAGAAATGTTAATGTGCTTGTTTTAGAGCTGTTCCCCAATTGAGTCCAGAGACAGTTGTAAAAACAGACTTTGAAAGAAGCACTTGGATCATTGCAATGTCTTTTGTCTGATAAAGGTGCAGGAAAAGCAAAGATTTCCCACCTATCCACTGAAGAAATGAGTGAGGAAGGAATTTCATGAGAGAAAGGGAAAGCAGGACCCAAGCACACCAATGTCCTTCAAAATCACTGTTCAAACAGGGAATTGTTGCTGGGCCTGGAGTAGTGCCCAGGTAGTGCCATCCTCAGATCCCAGGCAGGGGTTTGGCTTCGGCAGTCAGCACCAGCTCCAAGGTTTGCAGTGGAGAGAGCACATCCCAAGTGTGAGAGAGCACACCTCCCTCCCTGAGTCCTGGGCCAGATTTCCAGCTCTCTCATGGAGTTGTGGGCAGAGTTGTGGGCAGCACAGTCACCAAACTCCTCTGGAAAGTGAGGGGAGAAAGGGACCATAAGCAAAAGGAACAGATGAAATTCACTTTCTACATCTGTTTTTTATTGAGGGAGTTGTTGCTGTGAGCAAAGTCAGCTGAGACATCCCAAGTCATTGCAACTTGAATTTTTAAGCCAGGCTATAAATATCTGTTTTTTGGGTTTTTTTGGTGTTCTGTTTTTTGGGGTTTTTTTTAACAGTGATTATTGTTTATGCTTTCTTCCTATTTCCTCTCCTTTGATTTAGTAGCATGGGGAGGTTTGTATCACTTCAGTTTGTCAGTTGGAAGCAGTTGCCAGCTCCATTACAGACAACCTCTCGTGGATTACACGGTTCAGGATTGTGCTGTCTGTCTCCCCTCTGTGTTGTGACCCCAGGTGGCTCAGAAGTACTTCAGGTCAAACTTATTATATACTATTCACTATCCCAATAAACAAGTAGCGTGTTGTCACATTTGGAGTGCTGCGTATTTTTCTAGTAATTATGTCTTATTATATATTTACTATTCAGAAAACGCAGGTGTGGGCTGTTGAACTGGGGCCAATGAGAATTCGCCGAACTGGCAGCAATTGCTTGGTGAGTCATGTTTCACTGTCTGTTGGTTTTATAACTGTTTTCACTACTAATTTAGCTCTGCGATGCAATATGCAATTAGTCCTATTATGGAAGCAGCTGTATTCAGTTTTACAATGGCACTTTCCCCTTTGGCTTGTACCAGAGCCTGTTGTGGTTCTGCTCATTTGATGACTGAAGTTGTAAAGTGGTATCTGGATGAGCCACAGCAAGCCATGAGCCTCATACAAATATGATTCTTGCTCATACACCACTGCTCTAATGCTATTTCTTACAGCCCAATTAGAAATGTGGTTACAAAGAAAAGCTGGTTTTTGCTACAGTAAGTAGTATTGTCATGCAGCGATTTGTTGCCATGCTGGTATCACCTCTGCAGTCTTGCAGCTTATTATAAATAACATTTGGTAGCCAGAATGTGGAAAAAAAAAAAAAGACTTGTGTTTGGAAATAAGTTTCTGCTTGGAAATTCACTTTTCCAACTTCAAAAATTATTTTCCAAGATGTAGCCCCTGGATGGTGGCCACAGGAATGAAGTAGGACTAGGCGGGGAAGGATGGCCGGTGTGGACACCAGGAGGTTTTGATGAGCCTTCAAAGCCCCAGTGATAGTGACAGTGACAGACTGGGGCTTCATGGGCTTGCTGAAACTTCCCAGGGTCCATGCCCAGCCCTAAAAAACTCTTGTGCCAGTGTCATGGTTGCTCCCTATACCCGACCCTTGGATAACAAGCATGAACAACCCCTCTCCAAATTTACCCAAGAAAACAGCTGAGAAGTAAATACAAAAATCAATTATACTAATTAGCTGCCTTTACTGTCAGACAAGGATGTTACAGAAATCAAATACATATTGCTTATTAGTTTAATGTGTACTAGAGCTACCCTGTTAAAAAGAGCAGAGTCTTGAATAATCGCTGAGAACATTCACTACATATTTTCTGCTGTGTTATTACCCATTTTCACACCCATACATATGTTCTGGTTTTGTTGTGTGTCACACAAAATGGCAATTTGGTGGTGAAAAAATGAGAAATCATGACATTTCACATGTGTTTTCAGTAAAACAACAATTTTCCTCCTAAAGGGCCCCAGTTTTCTTCCTCAGAAATAGGGCTATTTACAATGAAAATGTTCCTGTTGTGGTGGAATAATGACACGAAGAAAGGCACACGGCTGAATACTGCAAAGAGAAGTTAAAGCGCCTGTATTTCCAATGCTTTGAATGCCAGGTGAGGTGAATGGCAGATTCTAAAACACCACCTGGATAACCAGTGCTTGCCAGCATCAGAGCTGGCCCCAGCAGAGCCTGTTCACCTCAGGATTGTTTCTGACCAATGCTGCCTGCAGTTATCACTCTGGTCAGACTATTACAGTAGAAACTATTTTGTAGGAACTTTTTGCTATGAGAAACAAATAAACTGTCTGCCCTGCAGAGAATAGCCATTTGGGAGAGCTGGACTGATGGAGAGGTGGTAGTTTGCCCAGAGCGTATCATTTTCTGTCCAGAGGCTGGCTTTATGCTAGTGCAAACAGCTGGATTTACACACAGTATTTCATTGCAAGCATGTAAAACAATAATGAACTTTATGGTTCTATAAAGATTTGCAAAATTATTCCCAGGTCTAAAGTTTAATTGTTTAATGTTGCCAAATGACTTTGCAATAACTGAGCACTGTGGAGTGGCAGAAGTTAATCACTCGACTGAAGTGAATTAAGATTTTCTAAAGCTACGTTTATCACTGTAATTCCAGGCTAATTTCATTTTCCATTCATAAAATATTATTTCAGTTTCTGTATCTCTGTGAGCTGTAAAGAAGGAGCGTGCCTGTTTTAGAAAACATGTTTTTCGTCAAGCAGTGCCAAAGGTGGTGTACATATTGATAACAGGAGGATGTCAAGCTTTTCTTGGCACTGGATTCCACATGCCTTTGCACTTGAATCCACATGCTCTTTAAGACTAGCTATTTTAGAGCTCAGTCAGCCAAGTCTTCAGCATTCACTTTGCCTTACCTGTTCTGGCTTCCCATCAAGAAACAAACACACAAACAATCTTGTTTGAAACAAGAGTTAGGCAGGATAGACTTGTTTGCTTAAAGCAAATCCTGCAAGCCAAAAAGCCTATCCCCAGTGGCTACTTAACTCCCAGGACAGGTGAGGGATGTCTCAGTACCTCCCTGATTGACTTTTGCTTTCAGGTACCCAGAACAGGATACAGTTGCTTTAATTTTACTCATCTGGAAGTAACCAGAAGTCATGTATAGTTGAGGAAAGTTGTCTAAGCAATGGCAACAGTCAGTGGAAAGAAATGAGTGTCTCTCTGGGATGATTTATCCCAGTTATCTCTACTGGCTATAACAGGAGCCCAGACAAGTATTAACCAAAACAACCCTCCCTGGCAGGCTGAAGTTAACCCATGAACCTCACCTTTCCATCTCAGCTGGCACTCCTTGGCAATCCACTGCTGCTCCAGACAAAACTGATTTTTCTCTCCACCTAAGTCCCATGAGTGACTGACCACAACATGCCCTGTACCAAAGGCTGTCCTGAGGAGATTGGCTCTTCATCCCATTCAGAGGTATCACGGGCTCAACACTCATTCATCAAGTGAGAGACAACAGCCAGGGTCTGGTCTGTCTGAGGGACTCAAGATTTAGCTCCCTGAGCCCAGGGTGAAGCCAGTGGGTAGAGGACAGGGAGGCAGGAGTACCACGCCTCTCTCAAATACACCTTAAGACTCCTCTTGATATAGCCTGGCAGTTTCTGACAATTCCCAGCCTTGTTTCAGTACTTCACAGTAAAAAGTCACTGGGAAATACACATAATCCATCCTTATTTATAAACCGTGGGAGCAAAAATGAATCTCAGTTTACCAAATCCAGAAACTCAGAGGGGGCGTTGGCCGCTCAAAGACTCTGCAGTTTCCCCACTGTCCTGAGTCAGGCAATTAGGTCTAGAGAGGGACGGGGGTGTCACACAGAGCATTCTCTCAAGCACTCACTCCCCTGCCTACAAGCTTCCAGCTCACTGGGCTGGATGTCCACATCAACACGAGGAGATATCCCACTGTCCTTATGCCAAAGATGCTCATGGTGGTGGTAGAAGGGACTGGTATTTTTGAGCCAAGAATCCAGCATCCAATATACAGAGAATTAAACCATCTAGTGGATCTGTCCTGTGTGTCCTCACACTTCGCAAATTATGGATTTTGACAGTTGTTTGTTTTTTTTAAGTGAATGCATTATTTCTCCAGAAAACAATTACACCACTGTCACTCCAGCTCAAATCTCAAAAGAAAGCACTGAACCCTCTCCTCACCTCTAGAAGTGGTTGGACAATCCATACCTTAACTATTTTTCTTCCAGTGGCATTGATGGATAGAGACAAAGCTGGTTCCAAAGACCAACATCTCTACAAAGTTTCCCAAGCACAATTAAGTGTATCCAAATCAAAGTAGCTGATTATTTATTTATTAATACCATCATCATCATCATTATAATTATAATTGTTATTATTATTTATATATTATATATAATATAATGATATAGTATAATAATGTACTACTACTAATAATAGCTTTACTCAGAATAACTTTTATATTATTTTTTTCTTTTAGTTTTAATTTTTGAAATTAAGACAATCCCCCACCACCAGTTCCTTTCTCTCCTCCCCCTTGCATGATCCTCCTTACTGTGAGGGAGGTAAAAGGTACAGCTTGCTGGTTTTCATTAGCAGTGAGTATGAGTGTGGTTAGCCATATTATGGTTTGTATATAGACAACAGCTTACACTCCCCCTCTACACAGAGCATGTACTCAGATGTTGTACACACATGTAACATGCTGTCCTGGCCCCAAATTGCTTCCAGGTTAGGTTGTCTCTTCAAGCCCATTTCCCCTATTTTTTTCTCTCTTGCATTTTATTGGCCTGGTAGAAATTAGCCACAAATCCAGCCTTGTTTTAGTGTCTTCTGCACTCGTTTGTTCCAATCTTTGTACACCCTGAACTCTTCCTCTCACATGCATACAATTTATTCCCACACATGGCAGGCGTGCTTGCTCATGAATTATTTATATAGCTTTGGTAACTTCTGCTTTTCAAATAATAAGAGAAGAAAATGTTTCCAGTGTAGGAGTCATAATAAGGGAGAAATCCAGGCAGGCTCGTGTTCAAGAAGATGGTAAAATGCCTGAAGTTAAAAATAATACACTGCTTTCGAACGGTTGAGGAAACATTACAAGGGCCTTTCAAAGTAATCATCTACCCTCAGAAATACTGCTGAGTGGCTAAATTAGGAGCTGATATCCAGTAATTACTAAAGAGGCTTTAATTTCCCCAGTTTTTCCTGAAGATTTGGTGGGTAAACTCACCCATTGTCTAATATACCAATAGCAGTGACACCTACTTGCATGGAGGAAGAAACTAACCCTTCCTCTCCTGAGTTGAAATGACCCAGCTTTGATGGCAAGAAAAGAACTAACAATAACATATATAACATATATAACATAATAAAATATACTGCAAGGAAACACACTATATGACATAGCTTCTGTGGTGCTTTGTTCTTTTATTATACTGAGAAATAGAGGTAGGCTGTGCTTTCACTTCCTAAACACAGCCAAGTGCACAAAGAAGGGAATACATTATCTCATAAAGATACCTCGTTTAGACAGAAACTTGGTAAGAGTTTGAAAAAAATAATTCAATTTCAGACGTGTTTTGGAAAAAGCAAAAACCCTGATGGTAACACCGAGGATGGAAGGCTATGCTAGTGCAGGGAAGGAGTGAGGAATAAAAGGAAATAATTACTCATTTTAGTACTCATCGGCTTCATCCCAAGTTTGCATAAGAAGGGTAGAAAATAAAACCTCATGAAGGCATTTTTTTGTCAGCAGTTTGCAGCATAGGGAGCTTGCTACTGCATCTGCCACACAGGCTGTGGCTTCGAGCAGAGTGGTCTGTGCTATTGTCCCACCACCGCGGCAGGAGCGGTGCAGCACTGCTGGCATATATGGTCCCAGCCAAAGGCTTGTGTGACAGACACCTGTAACTGGCTCTGTTAGGTCTGATGATGTAACTCCACCTGCCCACCTGCGTGGGCTGTGGGAGAGGGCACCAGAGGGGGCAGGGGAGGACTGAGAGGTGACCCAGATTCTGGAGGCCTGATGTCCTCTACATGAATGGCTCTGAATCTCATTGTTCAGAGACCATCCAACCTCTCAGTCCTATTCTTTAGATAGGCTTAAACTTGACATTTCTCCACTTCATGGCTGATGCATAAGAAGAAACACTGAAATATCATTAGAAAATTAATTCTTCTGAACTTTCAGATAAAATTAGGTATGAATTAGTTGATTGGTAAATGCGGTGATTGCAGCAAACTAAATAATTTTTCTAAAAGTATAATCCAAGGAGAACTTGCAGTCACTATGCTTTATTCACCAGGCTGCACAAAAGAAACATCTATTAAAAATGGGGATTCCTAGTTAAATATTTTCCTTTTACCCCTGAAATGCTTTGACATTTTCTTTGTTATCTGAGACTTAGTCTGGTATCCCAAGAAAGTCAGTGAGAACTACAAAGCCAGCATTTCCTTTGCAGCATTTCCCAATCAGGATTTATTGCCCAAAGACTGCCAGTTTTTTAGGTCCTCCATACTGATTTGGCTTTCCCAGTGTACTCTTTGCAGCTTTTACAGAATGCAGTAGTATGATGAACAAGTTTCTGTATTGATTATCAAAACATACTTTTCTGCAAAAAGCTGTTCCTCCTGTATTTGAAGATCCCTCTGCCAAAAAGTGCCACCTAAAATACCTTAACATTGTGTTCCTTTCTATTGTTGATTTTGGAAGTTGTTGGATCCTTCAGCTTAAGTTCTGTACCCTCTAAGAAATCACTTAGGTGCAGAAAGTGTCAGCTCAAATAGTTTAAGCCTGGCAAAATTATGAGAGTGAAAACAGCCCTATAACAGTTGAGGAATCCATTGGTTCACCAGCCACCCATCCAAACTAGATGTTCCACTCATCTAAGGGGAAAATTGACAGGAATTCAGAACAGAAACATTTTGTGCTGCTGAAGTTAATAGAAAAAGAGACAGGAGGCCTAACTCTAAGGAAAGGAAGAGTGAGGTTTAGTGGATTACAGACGGGAATTGGTGCTGGAACAAAGCCTTCAGTCATGGAGTTGCATCAGTTTTGAGGTGTTCAAAACAAGGCCAATACAAAAGGTTAGCATAACTGTTCCTTACTGGGGTTTGAACTAGGTGACCTGAAAGGTCTTTGCCAAAGCTATTATCAATGGTACTGTGATACTTTTATAAGGCAGCTTTTGTACTCCAGTAACTCAAAAATGGATGTTCTTTTTAGAATGACATTTCACAGCCTGTAAATCCTAAAATGGACTAATGGCTTTGACTTTTTGGAGGAGAAAGATTGGTCTGCAAAGTAAAGGTCTAGCTTGTACTTGAAACTTTTGAACCTTTATTTGTTGGGCAAGAAATGACTCACACACTTTCCCTATCAATAATGATGGTTCAGAAGATGTCATTAAATTTGATAAGGTCAACAATTTATGAACAACGATTTAAGTAAATGGGCTTTGAGAGAAAGTCTTTGAGCCAGCCCCCACCATGGGTGGGCTGACATTAGGTAGATAGATACAATTCTTTGGAGACTCTGGGAATACTCAGATATTCTCTTAGAGACAGATTTAAACTCAGAGGTACATCTTTTTTATGGATTAGGGTATTTCTATGTGCATTTTTAATGGAGGCAAAGTTATACAGATACATTTTGTTGGTTTGAAAGGGGACACTTCTCACTGCACAGAGACGACAAAAAAAGGTAAGAGATGGTGAAAGTGAATGTGATTGTAACATCTTACACTACTTCTATCTCTAGAGCTGTAGGAGCTAATTTTGGCTTTGGCTGCATTTAAGATCAGCCTCAGGGCTCCTCTAATATATTCCACTTGAGATGACTCCTGAGTCTTTTTTACTCAGCAGTTCCCAGGGCACTTCCACAGCATTAATTCTTGAGACCCTTCCAGAAAATACAGAATTGCTCAGTGTCTCAATCATCAGGTTGATGTTGTTTTTCTCCCACCATTACAAGATGTCAAATAAAGACAAATTTTAAATGCTAACATTTTGCATAAAGGTTGTAAAAAAGGAGAGACAATAAAGAACAAGCAGGTGTGGGTCTAGTAAGGTTGCTCAGAGTGGTTAGCACCACAATTCTTTAGCCCTGCATGGTGCAGCTAAACAGAGCCCCATCAAGCTCATGGTGGCATCTGGCCCAGAACAAATAGCAGCTGCACAAAATTTGTGTGTATTTTTTGTACAGTTCCTTTGACCTGAATATAAGCCTCGGAGAACTTCAGATAGAATGGAAACTGTTTTCGCTGTTGAGGTAGGCATACCACACGTAGTCTCTGTACCTAATCCTGCATTCCTCCTGCATTCCAGGCACCCACGAAGTCAATGAGAATTTGAGATGCAGAGTGAATACAGGGCCAGGCTCAGCACTTGAATATTTTAAGGAATGTTCTTGGATTTTTACAGTTGATGTCATGTTTTCTACCCCATCAATATGGATTAACAATGGTCCAGAGCAGCAGGAACTCATTTCCTATTCATATATGCTAATTGCATGTTGCTGGATAGCAAGGATTTCTTCTGAAACTCAAAGTTTCTCTTTTTTTTGTAGTTTTTTTGTTTGTTTGTTTTTTGGTTTGGTTTGGTTTTTTGTTTTGTTTTTGGTTTCTTCATGGGGGGTGTTTGTTTGAGGTTTTTTTGGTTTGTTTGGGATTTGTTTTAGCAAATGGAAAGCAGAAAGACTGTGGCTATGAATTATAGAAGTGAAGAGAATTCCACACAAACACTGAAATACGTGGTACTTCTAAATGTACTCCATACTGAAAAGAAGCAAGACCTAAAGTTCTTTCATATATGCTTCCCATAGATGAAATCCATCCTTCCTTAATCTGACCCCCAGCTGCCTTTGAGGTGTCTGTGTGGTGGGTTGACCCTCTCTGGACATCAGGTAGCCACCAAAGCCACTCTATCATTTCCCTCCTCTGCTGGGCAGAGGAGAGACAATATGACTAAAGGCTCCTAGGTTGAGACAAGGGCAGGCAGTGATCACTCAGCAGGTACTGTCATGGGCAAAACAGACTTGACTTGGGGAAATTAGTCTTATTTATTACCAATCAAACTGGAGTAGGATAATGAGAAGTAAAATCAAGTCTTAACACACTTTTCCCCACTCCACCCTTCTTCCCAATCTTCACTTTACTCCCAAACTCTTTACCTTCTTCTCCCCAGCAGCACAGGGGAGATAAGGAATGGGAGTTGTGGTCAGTTCATCACATGCTGTCTCAGCCACTCCCTTCTCCTCAGAAGATGGAGTCTTCACACTTCTCTCTTGCTCCAACGTGGGAACCCTCAGTGTGGAGACAGACCTTTCTTCAACATGATTCCTTCCCATGGACTACAGTTTTCCTTAACTGGTCCACTCAGGAACAGATTGTTCCAGCACGAGCCCCCCATGGGGCCACAATTCCTGACAGCACACTTGCTCTAGCGTGGGCTTCTCTCTCCATGGAAACACAGGGGGAGCTTCTGGTAGCTTCCCACAGAAGATATCCCTGTTGCCCTCTGCTACCTAAACCTTGCCACACAAAAACAATACAATTTGATAATCCTATAAATTATTTTTCATTTTTGTTTCAATATGTTATTTAATTTTTTGAAATCTCTATGGAGGTAATTTGTGAATGGTTTCTTGGTTACATATCACCACAGCATCTGGCATCTTCAAATAATGCAAGAAGTAGTACAAAAACCACTTCCTGTATGAGACAGAAGCATATACAAAGTGTGCCTTGGCTTGATAATACGGGTTCTAGATTTAAAACACATTTATTTTGCAGAGAACTTTGTCAAAACATATCCTTTTCTGCAATGAAAGATGATAAAGTTTGAGATGCTTGTCCTTTATTTCTGCTAGTCTTGCTTCTCTTGTGCTAGGCAGGCTTGATTTCTGCCAGCTATGGTGCAAATTCTTTTGCTGATAATGTCTGTTGCTGAGAAAACGGTCGGAAGAGGGATTGTTTCTGTTAGCATACGTCTTCAGCAATGATGTTCTAAAGGCTTTTTAAAGAGGGTGGTCAAATGCTGGAACAGGCTTCATAGAAAAGTGGTCAGTGCCCCAATCTTATCAGTGTTTAAGCGATGTTTGGACAATGTCCTTAATAACAGGTTTTAATGTTTGCTCAGCCCTGAAGTAGTCAGATAGTTAGATCAAATGATCATTGTAGGTCTCTTACAACTGAAATATTCTATTCTATGCTAGTCTAGTCTGGTCTAGTCTTCATTATAATGTTTTTTTATTTCCTGTTTTAAATATCTCCATCCAACCCATCTGCAGACTTAACAACTGGAACTCCAGGGTTCTGTGGACAGATCAGTGTATAATTACAGGATTTACATTTTCAGATAATGCACACAATAAACCTGTTTTTGTCTCCTAGTTACTAATGTCAGGTAGGAACATCTATCATCATTTTATAGGTCATCACATCATCATATGGATATAGAATCTGTTTTTCACAAGCTCTTTGATTAGATTACTAGTATTAGATTATGGGGGTTTTGCTGATGCTAAAAGCCTATTTACTTATAATTATGAATATAGTGCCAGCTAGCTACTACCTCACTCCACTCTTTCTCCGCATGCTCTGAATTCAGGGCACACTCTAGTTATCTGTTCTCTCTCCTTGGTGTCTATCACCTTGGTGTCATTCACAGAAGATGCTGGAAATTTGGCAGTATCTCTGACCTGTGTGCATCCCACATGTGAAACAGAGCTTACAGGGATGGCAATAGCATTTGGCTTCAGAATTCTCAAAATATTTAAGGGCAGGCAGGGGGCTTTGGTTTGAAATCCTGGTGAGACCAGATGGGCTGGGAAGAAACCTATTCTCCTGCTTCCCCATAGCTCTGGCACACTGCAGCTCACCTGAGCTGTGGCTGGGACACCCTGGTACCTCTGGCACATCCTGCTCCCATGCTGAAGGCAGTCAGGACAGTGCAATGGGCACTGGCCAGGTTCCTGCATGCTTGGGAAATCTGTGATGCTGGGAAAATCCCCAGCAGAAGACTGCCATGTATTTTCTGCTTGTGCAATGTACGAAGTGATGTTGGCGTAGGAATCAAATCAGGGTAGAAGGTCTGCCACAACCCCTGATTTTTAAACTAGAAGAATTGGTGGACAAACACCTTTTTAATATACATTTTGGCTTATAGACAAAGTGAAGGGAGGAAGACAGTTTAAAAGGAAGGAAATGTGTTTATCTCCTGCATGAAAAACATCCGTTCGTACAGCAATGTGGAGAACAATATTACTTTTGTGCTCTGATAAATAATCAAAACAACAATTGCAAGGACAATTGGACTTTGAAGGAAGAATGAGATAAGAATGCCAAATCTGCCACAGCAGCTCAAGAGCACCAGCACCTGGTTACGGCTCTGTCTGTTTGCAAATGAGCATTTGTGTCTCTTTATCTGCATGTACAGCGTTTATATCTAATCCTGACAATTTTTATTGCTCATACTGCATTTCCCTAGATTTAATGTAACTTCACTTGTAACTTCTGAGAGGTTATTAGGTGTGATTTTCAAAAAATATCAAACTCGTACGGTGAAGTTCACTTGACTGAAAGCAATATAGCTGGGGATCAGGCACATCAGAAAATCATATCCAGGAATAACAGCACATTTTTGAAGATGCAAAGTGTGGTTTTTATTGACATAATAGTGCCTCTCAGTCTAATTTTTTCACGAACTGTTGGTGGATAAGTTTCATATCATGCCTAAGATGTACATATTTATCATATTCAAGCTGCAGAATAGTAATCCAGAGAAAAACAAATGTTTTTTTCTCCTTCTCCAACTCCTCATTTTCCTTTGCCTTTACTCAGTTCAATCAGTTCCAATCTTATGGCAAATGACCTTTCCTGCACCAAATATCTGCAACTTCCACTCCCTCCTTAGTGACCATTTAACTTGTTTTGATATCACCAGACCCACCTGCTGAAAGACTTGTCCATGCCCCTGTTTTCCTCTGGCTCTCCATCTTTTCAGTCAGTGTTGCTCTTTCAGGATTCATAAAGACCATGCAGTTTCTCACTCCCTCCAGGCCAGCAGAATTTGCAGTCCTCTGTCAGCATCCATTCTTGTCCTCCAGATCCATTCCAATGAGTGCAGTGCTCCCTAAACACAGCATTGTTAAATGCTTGTGTATCTGGAGTGTAAATCCTCCAGCTTTCAATTAGACAAAGCCCACACAAATTTTTGGGAAAAGGGTGCAAATTGCATTGCTTATTTCAGTTGCAAACATTTCAAGTCAAACATTGATATAGAAAATATTATTGTCATTTTGGTCACATTACATTCAAAGGCACCTAAATCTTCCTGAAAGTCTGGGAGACTCAGACATATGTCTTGTCTTTTCTATTCCTTGCCCACATCTCTGTGAGTCTTTTACAGTTTGAAGGAAAGAAAACCCATTTCCAGGTCTATTATTAAGAACATTTTGGCAGAGTATTTCTTCCATTTTTCTCATGGAATTTTGAAATTGGTTTGTGTGTGTGTGTAAGATTATATTTAAGATTTAGTTGGTCTTTAGCTACTAAAGGTTTTCAGCTGCACACAGATGTTCCTAGTGGCGGATCCCACAGTCCTACATGGTATCACTCTTTGGGTCAAGAGGATCCTCCGGAGCCAATCCTGAGCACTCCTCTGCTCCTCCGTTTTGGGGATAGAGTCCTTTTTCGCACTTGTGGCAGGAGGACACTGTTGCTCTGCTTCTGGCTCACCACAGACTTTTGTAATATTGCTGAAAATTGTGTGTTTCTGCTGCATGGGCTCGAAGGTCTTTCCTCTGTCCAGAATGAAAAGTGTGGCCTTTGCAAAAGGCCTCTTCTGTTTCTATGCTGTCCGGAGGGAAACCTTCCTTTGCTGCAATCTCTTGTGAATCCAAAAGCTTGGAGGATGTTTCATAGGAGGAAATACCGAAAAACAGAAAATTAAATATGCTACAGCCATATCCTTATCTTCTCTCACTCTCTTTGCATCATTTAAAGTCAGTGGCTACAAATCGTATTAACAGCTACTGAAGAATGATTGGCACAGGCTGGGATGACTCCCTGCTGTTCCCTCTGGGTGAATTTTTCTCGCGTCTTCAGAGTTGGTGGATATGTCAAATGATTAGTGAATAGTGTACCTTCCCTCTTAGACCAATGAAACACCTATGAGAAAAGTGGCTTGTCCTCCTTTCTCAGGTGGGGTGGGAAGACAGGGAATGTGACTGATTCCTACAGTAAAAGCCAACACACCTGAAGTACTTCAGCTCAGTGGTGCTATTCCTACATCAGCCTTTTCCATTCAGCATTTGGTAGCTTGGGCATGAATGGAGCAAACTCTGAACTACAGCAAACTCTGACCTCTTAAAAATAAAACAGCTTCACGAAACGGAGAGGAGTCTGGAGCCTTCAGCTTTGGAGGCTGAACTGTGGCAAGGTGACAGCCCCAACCCATGGTGGGGACAATGGACAACGACATGTCCCTCTGCAGCTGCTCATGCGTATCTCTAGTTCTCCTAGGGAGGTTCAGTGTGTGGAAGGTGGTCTTTACAGAAGTCTGAATCTGTCAGACAAGGAAATGGTGGTGACCTTCAGTTTCTGAAAGATCCTCGGGCACCTTTAATTCCTTGGAAATAACTGTTTCACCCCATCCACGTATTTAAGAGAAAATTATAAATTACTTTTGGAGACAGAGATGCTTTCTCAACTCTTCCGTCCATTAAAGAAACAGTTACAAATACCAAAAAAAAAAAGAGAGTAGTACCAGAAGAAGCTTGTTGCTTCTGCTGGGTTGTTTTCATTCATCTGACAACAAAAAACCTGAAGTGATTCAGTAAAAATAGCTTTTCTTATAAAAATGTCCAATTTTCCCCAAAGGATATTTACTTCCACAGCCCAGTCAGCCAGTCCAGAACATAATTTTAGCAAATTATTACACTTACTTCTATTTTAAGATGCAAATCCTTTGCTGACCTCGGTGGAGTTCTACACAAAGGAAAAAGCCCATTCATGGGAAACTAATTGTAAGAAAGCAACTCTAAAGTAAAAATACCACACCTGTTATATGAGTATAGAGTCGAAGAGTTGACGAAGTTTTCAAAGCAGGTTTTGTGGAATATCAGGACTAGATTTTCAGGTAATGGTTACCCATCTCCCATGTCAACTGGAATTGCTTGTTCTTGAGACTTCTGGAAAGTAAAGCTTTCATACTTTGTTTTACACATTACACATTTAAGAATTGTGGTCTGGGGAAGCTGCATGTTTCCTGTAAAATGGAAAAAAATCTAAAGCAATTTTTATTTTACTTCAGTATCTGTCAAAAAAAGCTGTGTTAAGCCTTTCTGCTTCAAATAACCAAGTTAAGGTTTGCAGTCAAAGTTTGGCATCTTAAGTTTAATGTAGTCAAAATGTACTAGAAAACTTGAACATAATTTAGTAGTCTAATGCATTTGTTTAAAAAGGAAAAGAAGGTTTAATTGAGCATACAACCATGTCAACTTGTCACTCCTGGAGCAGGTAGTGTCTGCAGACTGGGGTTGCTAAATGTTGCTGTAGCTGTTTGAATAAATCCTGAATTTTGAGGGGAAAGGGACTGGTCTATTTTTCTGACACCTAAAGATCCAATGAACGATGGAGGACATTTGGGATGTGCAAAAGATTCAAGTCTGGGGAGGGGTTTGGGGAAATAATAAAGTTCTACACCTTTGATTTCTTGATACTGGAAGTTATTGGCTTATTAGAATATAGTTAGGAGAAAGGTCAACTTGGCATTTCGGCTTTGGCCCAGATGATGCAATTGGCCTTCTGCAGTTTGACTCCTGGTGAGGTCATGGTTAATGTGAGAGCAACAGTTTCCACGGGGCTGCAGAAACCAAACCAAGCAGGACTGGTTGCAAAAATCAGAGCCTCAGTTGTTAAAAACTGGGGATCAGAAGCCCTTATCAGACAAAGCACAGCATTTGGATGAAGAAAGTGAGGGTTTTGGTGGAGGGTTTGGATTTGGTGATGATACAGCCGAGTACCTAAAACAGTGTATTATACTTGTCAACCTAATTGCAGTTGTTTGTCTGATGATCCTATTGAGTGTTACAATTTCTTTTTCCCCATTTTTGTTTGTTTGTTTGTTTTAGGTAATTTTGGAGTATGCTTTTTAAGTAGTTATATATGGATTTTAAAGGAAATATGTAAGAGAAATTATTATCTAAGTACCATTTTGAAGAGGCTTTTTAGACTGTAAACAGCTATGATGATAGCCTTATACCTTCCTCCTACCTGTTTATAAACACCAAGGGTTCATACTTGTAATTGTGAAAGGAAGAGAGATACATGGTCTCAGGAAAGCAACACGCATTTCTCAGAAAATCATGTAATAGAGGCTGTTGTCCATAGCACAATAGTTATTCAGTCTAAAAACCTGGGGTCCAGGAGCTTACCTGTAGACTAGCTAGACTAAATCAGCAGGGGAAAGAAGCATGAAAAGCCTGGGAGAGATGAGTTTGTGTTCTGAGGTTTTCAGTATAAGTCAGTAGCAGAGCTGGAAAGAGAACAGAGCATTCTGGCAGCAGTACTTTGTCTATCAGGCTGCTGCCCTCCCTGTCTGCTTCCTTCTTGGCATATTTCTAGTTTGTTTATGGACATGGTACCCCGGTGACAGCAGCAAACCAAACTTCTGGGGTGCCCTTTGTCCAGGAGATGACCTATCTTCTAGCTCTGTGGCACCAGCATGGACTCATCAGACATCCTGAGCTCCAGCAACCCTAGGGACAGCATTAGCCCCACAGATAGTGGGTACAGAGTTCCGTGTACCTGGCCCTGGTCTCTGCCTCTGGGAAAGCTGGAGCTGCACTCTTGGTGGTGCAAAGGGAGCAGGAGTGAGACCCCCAGGCTGCACCCTGCAAGGCCCTCCTCGAGAGACCACTGGGAAAGAGCATCCTTCTGCTGCCATGGAAACCTAAGGTGCTTGGTGTCTGGCAGTGTCCAGAAGGATCTGACATAATTATCACCAAACAGCAAATCATTAGGAGATTTGTGTGTCAGACTGAACCCTTGGGAGGTACACTGCAAGTACCCAGGATATTACACGTGATCAGCAAAAATCAGTTCACTTGAAAACCCCATCTAGACTGGGATTTTTGACTCTGTTAAGGCATTTGCATACTTTTGAATACAATCACAAAATAGTACACTAGTAGTTTTACTGTCAAATAAATACTTTGTAACTATAAGGATTTGTGTCTCCTCACCATCACCACTGCATTTATCTTTTGCTTAAATCCTTCTTCTCCCAGAAATAATATAAATCAAGTCTCTGGGGCCTGTTTATATAATGGGGATTTATGCCATTTCAAGACAAATGGCATTTGCTAAGTTTCAGGTAAGCACCTGTATTAATTGTATTTCCTGCTCATGTGTTGCTTTTGTTTGCAGTAAAAGAATTCATCTCAGGTGAGTTAACCTTGCTTTTAGAGAGGGCACCTGCAGTTATCTTAGTGCTTATTGCAAATGAAAACATGTTGAGCCTTTAACACAGTGAAATAAAGAGGTGCTGACAAGAGGGTATGCCAACAGGATTAGGAGCTTTTCTCACCGCTTGTATTATCAGGATGGAGAATTGAGTCACGTTAAATTATAGGGAGAAGAGATATTCCCAGAAATTCCACAGATCGGAGATTGACTTGCTCCTTCAGTAAACCTGTAAATAGGAGGGGCATCCTGTGCTCTGTGAGATTAGGGGGAAAGAAAAAAAGAAAAGAAAAGAAGAAAAGAAGATAAAAAGACACCCCCTTTTTAGCCTTAGGCATCTATAATTGACGAACATTTTTCTGCTTGTGATTTGATCCATCCAAACCCTGTTAGAGGCACTTGCCCCCAACTGAGACCAAGGCTGAGGTGAATAAGAATTAGGTGACTCACTCGTATGTACTATACATGCATTCACATCTATTAGGATAAATGACATGTCATTCAATTTAAGCACAGGCAACTGGAGATTGTCATATTTTGAAAATGACAACTGTTATTTATTTATTGAGAATATTTATACAGATTCTTCCTAGGTACAGAGAATGTATTTTTCAGCAGCTCCTGCAACACCAGCGAATCAGGTGATTACACAAAGACCAGAAAGGCAGTTCCACAAATGGGGAAAATAAGCCAGTGGGATACTGACCACCAGGTCTGGGCCAGTGGAGCTAAAATAGTGCAAAGTCATCAGTCATTTTCTGTGGTCATTTTTAAAAGTGCTCATCCTGATGCTCTGATCCCTGCTATGTTAAGGAAGTACTGAAGAAAACACTGTTACATGCAGCTGACAATGGAATTTAGCCCAGGCTTTAAAAAGGGGGAAATTAAGAAAAAAACCCCAGTCGGATGCTGGTTTCCTGGATTCAAGGGCAGGGAGAAAATGGGAAGGAGAGGCATGCCTTCCCCTGTCCTCATGCCCCTGTATCCTTCTTCCAGCAAGGCTGGCATGGTGCATCCCAGGTCACATGCTGTAGACTGGAGGGTTTGTCCTTCTTATCCCTGTTTAGATCAGGGCTTTCTGTATCTACCTCTCCTAGCAGGCACAAGTGAAGCAAAAATGGGAGGAAAGTGGAATAAGGTCTGTTGTCCGTGCCCCTTTGGCCTGCCAGAGACATTCAGGGAAGCTCTGTGAGTGCACTCTTCAGGGAAACTGCAGCAGAAAACAGCTTTTCTTGCTGTCCCCAAGGTTTTAGCAAGGATACTGCAATCTGTAATAGAGCCGATATGAAAATGTTAGAAATGAACCAATAAATGCTACTGCAGAGATGCTTTTAAATTGCCTAGTTAATTGTGGAGCTGGTAGAAGTTATGCAGACAGTTAAAGAGATAGTTCAATTACTCGCAACATTTACTGCAGATCACTAGCCTTAAATTACAAATAATCAACTCACTTAGAAATATTAATTGCAACAACAAAGGTGTTTCAGTTGATGCAGGAACCTCGTCTAGTGAGTGTATGTTTGTAAGAGCTACTTAACTATGCAAATTGAACTGCAGTTCCCTGCCCCATCCTTCATATTTTGCTTACTTTTTTTTTTTACTGATTATTGCCTCTTTTTTCAGGGACATATTCTCTGCTGTCAGAGGGATGGATACCATTTCACCAGGTGATGGAAAAGTGCATATATCATTTATAAGGTTTAAAATGATGGATGGTGTCTGACTCAGAACTTGTGCTTCAGGAAAATGTTGCATTAGTGGAAACTTTTACAAGACTGGGTGTTTAAATCTTCTATACAACTCTTGAACAATAATTGATGAAATGACCTTTAATGAGGAGAGAATGCCTCAGAAGGCAGTTCAAATCTAGCATCCTTTCAGGATGTCATTTCAGAAAGTACTTTTCCAATCAGGCGGTTTTGAGGAATACTTGCTAGTATCTTGGGAACACTGTTATTGTTCCATTCTCTTCTAAGCAATGCTTGAACAAAAATATACTTTTTAATAGTATTAGTTTCTCAATAATTTACAGCATCTGCTGCCCAGATCATAAACTGCATTCCATGCCCAAATAAACCCCAGGTTCCTTACAAATTAGTCATCCCCATAGCACTAGCATAGTTATCTGGATATTAAATTCTGCCCTTCCTACTTATGGCTTTGTGATGTGATCATCTTAGTATCATCCAATTGTGATAATATTGTGTGTCAACAATGTTTTGGATAATGTAATTTGTCAAGTATATTTAATCATCAGAGAAAATAGACAAACATTTTACTTTCGTACATCTATGTGAACAAAGAAGTGGAAGAATCAGGAAAAAGGTATATAAAAACATATGCAGCAAAACATTCCTTGACAGAAAATTATTTGTATGGGATTCAGAGCTTCTTCTAGTAAGTCTTGCTGTGGTCTTTTTGTAGATCCTGTAGTAAAATTTATAATACATTTAATTAAAGAGTTTATCAGAAGCATCCTAGCTGGGAATTCTTCAAAGCACAGCTGATCTTAAAAACTCTTGTTTGGCACAAAGCAACCACCTGTCAATATTTCAATTACCATTCTTCCTGCCTGATCACACTTCAATTGTTTTCCAATAATTATTATAATCACCCACTGCAAGGGCAACTAGTTGTTTCGGGGTTTTAGGTGAGAGGCAAAGAACTGAAAGAAAAAACCCCAAGAAACAAAACCCGCCCAGTCATTTGTACAGATCTTTCCTTGGGGCAGCTCCTTATTTGAACAGCTGCTAGTAAGGCACAAATCATTCTCAGAGCTAAGCCAAGCCTGGATGGTATGATGCATCCTCATTTCTCGGGGTGGGGAGGGGGGTGTTATTGTTGGTCCTAATTTGAGTCCTGCACATGACCAGCCGCTTTCCCTACTGGAAATAATTTCTCTAAATTAAAGGCTGCTGCAGTGTTTCAAGCCTGTCAAAGATCTCTTGTTGGACCTTAAAAAAAAAAAAATAGAGTCAGCGTCTCAAATCTTAGCCTCAGGAGCCAGGTTTCACTTGATGAAAGAACTGAAAAATCTTTTGCCAATCAGGATATTTTTTTTCATTACATTTCATGGGAAGAAAAGGTTTCAGCTTTGTTTTTATTTTACAGGAATAAATTACTTGGATCTATTGTTATTTACATGGCTTTTTTTTTTTCCCAAGGAATAAAAAACCCAACTGAAAATCACGACCCACTCTAACATTGCGAAACTTCTGAAAACGTTCAAGCTGCGATGGAAGCTAGTGCAAGGTAACCTAGAAATGCTGAATATTTCTCATTATGGTCTCTTACTATTTTGCACCGATTTCATGCCAATCTAAGTTCATTAAATCTATTTCTTTGGGCCTTTGTGAGTTTTGAAGTGATATTATAAATATTACTAGGAACAAAATTCTGAAAATCTATTGAAACCTATTAGGATTTCAATGGAGCCAGGAATTCACATCTAAGGATAAAAATCTTGTGGGGCAACAATGTGGATATTATTTTGCCACTCAACCCTGGTAATAACAATAATTTTTACACAGGGAAAAGCCAGTGAGATTGTGATGTTAGTAATAAATCATATTGCATGACAACAGAGAAGCAAAATGGCACACACTGGGGTGGGAGGAAGGCAAAAATGGTGACTCTTACCTTCTACAGTGTTTGCACCAAATCTAGCAATGGGAGGAAGAGAGATGGGCACTGTTACTGACAGCATGGGGAGGACTTCTGCTCAATGTGCAGCTACAGCCCGAAAGCAAACATCCACTTTGCTATGTAAGGAAGAGCACACTCAATCATGCGGAGGGTGCAGCAAAGCCTTTGCAAAAAACAGTAGAGAGCCCTGTCTGCAAAGCTGGACAGAGCTCTTCTTCCTCCCGACTCAGAAGAGCAATGGATCCTGCCGCCGCAGAGACACCTGCGGAGCCGGGCTGTCAAAAACTCCTCTGAAGAGAGAATGGAAAAACTGGGTCAGTTTTCAATAAGAGACAAAAAGAGGAGCCATGGGAAAAGTAGGTAAGAGAAGAATGAATATATGAGAGAAATTATAGTGAGAAAGTATCTTGGCTCCATCTGATAATAACACAGAAGAAGAAAACTTTAGATTTTGTTAATAAGAGGGAGTGTTGAACTAGAAAATGCAGAAATGCTTATTCTACACAAAGGGCAGTCTGCAGAGCTCCCTGCTCTATCGCTAGGTCCCCAAGATGTTATGGTACTTAGATTTATATGGATATAAAACACATCCAGAATAACCACAAGAGAGAATGATAAACATAAAGAGAAAACAGATCTCTTGGAGAAGAAATCAGGTCAACAGTTACTTAGCAGAGCAGAGGAGCTGTAATGCAATGGAGTTCTTCCAGAAGCCTGTGGAAGGCAATCCCCACCTGTCAGTGGAGGAGCTCTCCTAGGGGTGAGCTGCCCATCTGCTCTGGCTAGAAGATGCCCAGGGACCCTGTCTGGGGACAACAGCAGTGCTCCTCTTGCCACTAGCCTCTTCTCCAGCTTCTGAATCCCACCATCTTCCTCCTGGCTGTTGCTGAAATACTTGTGGTGTTTCCATCTTCTCTTCCTACCTGCAACCTTCATTGTCTCAGTGAAAGATCACCTTCACTGCTGGTGAGATTTAGGATGAGCCTGGTGCTTTGCCTGGAATTCTTTCCTATGACAACCTTTTCTCTTTGCAGTATATACTTTGCCCTGAGACATACTCGTAGGACTCTTCAATTGGTCTTTATCACCTCTACCCAGAGCTCAGCCTACTTCTTGAGCTTGAATGTTTGCAACATAAATGTCTTTCTTCACTTTTCCCTTCCACTACTTGTATCACATCCCTCTGCTACAGAAACATGTAAAGTGATTGTGTTTTGTTGTTTGACTCCTGCCCTTCATGACTTATAAGTATTTAAATTCTGTTGCTCTGTCTTTGATGTTTGGGAGATCCGTTGTGAGTCCTGTTAGATGTGTGTATTGCCCATCAAGGTCAAGGGAGAAATGGTTCTCCCAATTTTCTGAGAACTCTGAGCCTAAACCAATTAATCCACTGACCACAAGAAGTGCTTTTTGGAAACCTGTAGCCTGTACAAAGGATGACTGGGAGCAGGCCACCACTGCCAGTATTTTTAATGCACACCACTTGTAGCAATCCTGTGCGTGTCAGCTGCTGGTGTATGACTGGCTCCTGGCTTTTACAAAATTCTCTCTTTTGTGTCTTTTATGGGATTAGGCAAAAAAACACTGGCAATTGTAGCAGGATGTTTTGGAAAAAAAAGCAAAACTATACATAAATATCTATCTAGACACATATGTAATTGTTGAGGTCATGAGCTTTGTGGTGACAGACCTTTGCAGAGCTGACTGTAGGAAAAACACTTTCAATCCAAGTTCTGTTGGCAGTGCACAAACAGCACATGATAGTCTATAAACTTTTCATTTGCTCAGTTTATATGTTTTTGTTTTAAATGCATATATTTGAAAAAATACAATTATATCAGTAGACATGTGAAATCCAGGTTTCCTTACCTAAATTGTGTAATTTTGTGAAGTGGTGCATTTAGCAGAAGTTGTTCAGGGTTATATCATTAATTTGTGAAGTTAAAGTGCATCTCATGGTAAATAGGTTCCAACCTTTGTTGATTTGCAGCCTACAAATAGACCATCAAGATGATTTACCATAATCCATTTATCATTTATCATAATAGCTTATAATTCGCTCCTATTGCTGTCATTTTCCTCCTCTGTCATGTTGCACTTCTTCACCTGACCTCTGCTTATCTACTTGTTGCCTACTCTGAGTCATTTTAAAGTTTGCCTCTGCTTTTCTTCTGCTCATTTGAGCTCCTGCTAAGCAACACTGCTCTGTTGAGCCATCCTTAGATTGTTCCTTCTATGATCACTCCAAATTGCCTCATACTTTGTGCTAGTTCTGGTTTAAAATTAGGCAGCTACTCAAGTGCTTTGCTGAACTTGGGTGTCCTTCATGTAATTCAGTTTAATCTTTTCTCTGCCTCGCAGGCTCCTCTCACTGCATTGCGGTGATTAGTATTGTTCTCCTCTGATACAGGCTCTGCCAGCAATGTCAATTTTGCAGTTACATTTCCTGTTGAACTGATGGGAAAAGGTCATTAACTTGTTGTCTGTGGTCTATTCCCAGCTGCCAATGAACTGTTCCCCACAAACCAAGGGTCAAGAGTTGGCCTAATATACAGCTGATAAGCCCCTACTCCAGCAACAGCAATCTCCATACTTGTAGCACACCATCAAGCACAAATGTACACCCGACAGCAGGATAATGACACGGAGCCACCAGTTTCCATCAAGATGAGGTTTCAAGGACTGAAACTAATAGCTACTGCAAAAGCTATCAAAATGATATTAAAAGACACAGTATTGCTCTTTCTACTTAGAGCTTTCATCCAAGGATACCTGTGCACATTACAAACACCAAGCTGGGCACTTTCGGCTAATGCTGCTTCACTCTCCAAGGTTTTCACTTTTAATGCCACCCATCTCTCCTACAGCTTTGATTTCTTGTCTCATCTTTTCCTCTACTCCATTTCTTCCAGAGCTTACATACACTTTCTCTATTCCTGCACCTTTTGCAATAAGAATCCATATTTCTGTTACTATCTCTTGACTTCTTCTCATCCCCCCCTGTCCACCACAGATCCTCCACCACTGTCCATTAACCTTCGCAGCCCTCTGACTACCACCACTGCTGTTTGCAGATGCAGAGAGAGTGTTGCTCTTTCCATGTCCTGCCCTGTCAATGAAGGGATGCCCTTGTCCTGCTGCAGGTGCCAGTGGTCCCCACTAACCCAGACAAGGAGTTCCTGTCCCGTTGGGGGCAAGCAGGGGCCAAAACACGGTGAAATCACTTTGCCCACTATTAAGAGCAAGCAAATTTTCTTATATAGTAGAGGCAGCAAGATGCTCCATAAGTGGTTCCTATAGCAACTGTAACCAGGTGAAAACTCCTGCAAGAGCTCCCCCTCCCCCTTCTTTCTCCCCACCTCTCCTTTCTTTGCAGTGGTTTTTCATGGCAGGAGGTGAGCAAAAGAGATGATAACCAGGATTATTTAACTGCCTCAGTTGCCCACACGAACATACGTCCGGTGCTGTTGCTAGGAATGTGTGCCCGTGTGATCTCTTGCGCGGCTCACTGGCCTCTGGGTGTCAGGGACCATAAATGACTGATACGTATGGACTGAGGGAACACCTTCATTTTATGGAAAGAGGATATCAGATAATTTTTAAGGCATTGCAAAGGTATTTATCTGACACCTTCATTCTACTGTACTTATCATCCAGGTCCTGCTCTGTGCCTAGCAGCCCTGACATAAAAATTGCAGCCTCCTTCCACAGCAAAATTATAATAGAGTGCTAAGCAAGGGAGTTAAAAAGGTCTCCTGAGTTCAAGAAAGGAAATTCTACAGAATAAGTTGCTACAGCATCCAAAAAGGGAAAATACAGACATCACTTCCTGGCGGTGAGAGAAGGACGAGGCTGTGCCTGTGTGGAGAGCTTCTCCCAGGACTTCATTCAGCCCTAATGATGGAGGAATGACCACACACTGTGGTCCCTTTTGGGTCTGTTGTGCCCATCTTACCATGTGTGGGTAGAAAGGACTATGAGTTATTCTGAGTTCAACCAGCAAAACTGACTGGGTGAGTGTAGACCAGCATCCTCAGCCCTTTATCTAAGCTTTTTGGCTTTGCCAAAGAGACACTTTAGCTGTGCCCAAGCCTTTTCTTTGGCATCACAGACACAGGAATAATGTCCAGTGATGTGGTATGGTAACAAACAGGTCTTGGGATGGGGGCACCATCAACAGAAAAATGGATTTCCCAGTCACGGTCAATGGTTGCAGGAAATCCTGTAGGTGATAACATAGCTTAGGCAGTGCTGAGTTCAACTTGGACAAAATTAGAAGCAAGAAGGGGGTAACCCATAGATTACCATGCATCTTCTTTGCTGGTGTCTTTGCAAAAGTTTTTTGACCTCAAGCTTTTCTCTCCAGCCATAAGGGCTATTATAAAATAGCAAAAGCCACAGGAGTTGTAAGTAGAATAGATTGTTTTTTGTGTTCCCGACAAAGATATGAAAATTGACAACAATTAATTTGGTTGCATATCTAATCACCTCTTGATCAAACCAATTGAAAATATCCTATTGGTATCAGGGAGTTTCCATGAATCCAGAAATTGCTTTTCCTGCTAGGAATTGTACCAGGTATGTGATAGTTGCAATATGGCAGCAAAAAAAAATCACAAGAGGCTACTAAACCCACCTATTTCAGTGTCATGTCCCATATTCTGAAATTTCTCAGTGATTAGCTCTCTGTTATCCTTGGTACATGCTGCTCACAGTAGCTATTTAATATTGCCAAATTACCGACACAGTCATATCCTCTGAGTAGTTGCTGAAAACTCTGAGCAGCCCCACAGCCAGCATTCAGGGGCAGATATTGCCTTCCCTGCCCTACTAGCCTCCGTTAGGACACAAGTATAACTGTGCAGTGCCTTATCCTGACCCACTAGATGCAGAGACCTACTTGCTGTAAGCCTACACCTGCTCACACAGGCACAAGGGATGCCCAAAAATGTGGCTGTGCCAAAGGTGCTAGGACAAAGGTTTTCTGGAAAAAGTTTTCTGCCTAGAAAAATATGCCAGGACCATTTACTATTTATGTGGGACTAGCAAGGGGAGGGCTGGTATGAGGGTGAAGGGGGCTCTAGGGAAATAGAAAACAGCAGGAGAGCTGGATTTTCTTTGCCACGCTATGCAAATAAAGCAAGTGAACATGACTCTGACACTGAGCTGATAAATCTGATTCTCATTGCTCGAGTAGGCTTCTTTTTACTGACCTGACAATATATACATGCATTACAGTGGAGACAAATTACTTTCTATAAATTAAAATCTTGCCAACTCATTTTTATAATTTACCTGCCTCCTCACCACCAACACGATTGTTTGACAATTGAATAATGCCTAGAGATGTGCAAATAAATGCAAATAAAACATGTCAAAAATCCCAAAACTGAGGAATTGGAATTTTTTTTCACATGCAGCAGCCAAGCTGGTCCTGTCAGGTTAATTCCACACAGCAGTGGTCAGTAACAAACACTGCATTGCAAGGAGAAGGAATAACCCGAGCCTTGGCAAACTATGTGCCTGTGAGAGGAGCAACACTTGGATTCAGCCTTGCTGGAAGCCTGCCACAGCTTAGGGGAAATGTGTGTGAAATGGCTGGAATCAAGAAGGAGCCTTTAATGAACCTCGGCTTTTCAACACATGTTTTTGGCTTTGGAGCCGAGTAACTTTATCAACTCTGAAGAATATACATAATCGTTTCGACACAGAGGGAGCAGAGAGTGAGAAATTACCATAAGTGTAGCCAAACATTTGCTATTTCTGAGCGGTTGGCTGTGAACTTTTCCTAAGCTGCTGGAACTGATCAGGGAGATGTTTTCTGCATGGTGCAGACCTTGTGTTGATGTTTGCTCAGTATGCTGGGAACAAAAGTCCTGTTGACTTTCCAGCCACGGTGCTGGAGATTCCTGCATCACCACAAGACAGCCTCATGTCCACAAAAGGCACATCATCATGGTTTCTCACTGAGCTGTTGCATTTGCTGGCCCTCACTCAGTACTGGTAGATCAGTAATGGGTTTTTTTAGTTTCCAAGTGTCTTTTAACACTGTTGTAATATTTCTGATTCAGTTCTCTTCCATCAAATCTACCTCCTCTGGATTGAAAGCTTTTAGTCTGCAGCATACCTTGCAACAATATCTGCTGACAATGGAAAAACTGGAGTGACTGGGGCTGAAACAGCTGCTGCAGCAGCCACCAGCCATCACTCCTGATTCATGGGTGAGCACTGACCAAATGACTCAAAATTCTTCTTCGATTTCACTTCCCACCAGGGGAAACTGCTGCTGCCTCAACTATAGACGTCAGCTTTCCATCAGGCCTGGCTCTCAGCCAGCATCGCAGTCACTGCTCCAGGAGTTCAATTGGCTCACCTGCCTGGAGGTGCTGGAAGTTCACACCCTGGGCTCACATTGATGGCAGGGCCCATTGCAGCAGCTCCGCAGAGAAGGGGTTGGCTCAGCAGCATAGCAGCTTCATGGGAGATGGTGAAACATGCAGGTGCACATCTCAGTGGAGGATGTGTTGTCTGGGTGTTCTGTCTATGACTACACCAGCTCAGAGCTTGAAGTAATTCATGTTACCTCTGACTGGACTTCAGACTAGGGTCTCTGTGTGATTCTGGGTTGTTTTGGCAAATACCGCAGAGACTTACTCTCAGAAGTGGCTGTCGTACATTTCAGATTATATTAGAGAGAACTGAGGAGCTAAAATAAATGACAGCTAAAGTTTAACCTTAGGTTTTGATTTTCATGTGGCACCTTTTTAATTTCCACTGGCCTTTTCTCTCCATAGTTTGCTCTGACATCAGCAGCAGAAATGTGAAACATCACAAGACAAATTGTTCTCCTGGTAGTTCAAGCCCAGAGGGCACGACAAAATGCTGGAAAAATGACAAGGAAATCTGCACTATGTCATATTCACAAATTAAGCATCCCCCATTCAAAAGACTGCTTTCCTTCTGCCATAGAAGAGTTCTTATTTTCCAGCGTCAGTTGTCCTGACTACGAGTTTTGACCTCAATTCAACACATCAAGTCTACAGGAAAACGCACACAATTCTTTATATCCAGTTCCAAGCTGCATTATATACAAATCAATTGCAAATTGTTTAACAAAAATTTGGTGTGGAGCTTTTAATTATTTTAAGGGAAAATGTGTTGAACCCATGGTTCCTTCTTATAAAAGTTTGTAAACACAGTTGTTAACAAAAAACAATGACAAAACAACAATATTCTTGGAAGAACAGTATAAACCAAAATGGTGTATATGCTCTGAGTTTACCCATGTTCATGTTTCTACAAACTGTGAGGACAGTCCTTGGCTCAGATAAAATATTTATTAGTAAATAAATAAATAACTGTTGTAAAGCTTCAGCCCCCCCATTGAGTCTGGACTCAGTTGCACAAGGCATCCTGGGCCTTTTACCATCCTCTGTAGTTCAGGTTTACATTTGTCTAAATCAGATTTTCTTTGTGAAGGCATGACTGTTGTACAAATAGACTTTATAGGGAGTTGCCCTTCACCTGTCAGATTAAATAGCAATTCTGTATTATGCAGTACACTCTGCAAATGTCTTTACATATGGAAAAATAATTTCCTGTGCCTATTAAAAACTCTGATGTAACAGAAGACCTAAAGTACAGAAGACAGTACCAGTCCTAAGATTAAGGAAAATTGACTACAGTTCGATATTCAGCAGTTGTTGAATGATACCCTAAGCACCTTATAGTTGCAATTCTATTCAGCAAACAAACTAGAGAAAGCTTTAGTCTTTAAAAGTAACTTTAATAGAAAATATTTCAATTCTTAAAGAAATTAAATGCAACAGAAATTATTTTTTTACCCACTGCACTCATGAATCATGCAAAGGTACACAATCATGGTTTAGATTAATAATCATACAAGTCAACACAGAATGTTACAGTATCTTTGAAACTAACTGCAATAGACAATATTGCAAATACTTCAGAAGTACAACACAGGACATATTCTCTGCTCTTCATCTGAAATACGAAAGCTATTTAGTACTTTGCAAAACATGTTAAATGGAGTTTTCTCTCTCTTGGAGATAGTTATTTTTTCTTCGCTCTGTGCAGGTGGAATGTTTGAAAATTGCACAAGACAGGCAATTTTGAAACTTCAGCTCAGAGGACCAAACGTTAGCAAATCATTCTGAATGAATCTGAAGTTTAAGCTTGCAAGGTTATTCTGCATGACAGTGGGTGCATTTTCTTTTTCACTTATTTACATATTCACAGTCAGAAATGCATGGTAGTTATTGTGTAAAGCCGTTAGTCCAAGAGTATGTATGCACCCCAAAGTGTATAATGAAGCTTTACCCAGGGATGTTTGTAGCAGGAAGCAAAGTTGGACACCTGCAGAAAGCCAAAAGAGAAAAAAAATAAAAGTAGATGGTCAGGTCTTCACAGGGGGATGCCATGCTCCTGTGGGTCATGATGCAGTAGAAAACCACCCATCTTGTGGAAGGTGAAATAGATCAGCTCTGTTTCTGAACAAGTCCACATTGAATTTACTTAGGAAAGTAATAACTCCTTTTGGTGAGAACAAAACATCCTATCCAGGGATGCCCCCTCTCCATCTCTGTGAAGACCTCAGGCCAGAGAAAGAGTTATAGTTGTGGTGACACTACAATTTGTGCAACTGAGATGCTATTTTAGGTGGAGGGTTGTCACTGTCATTATTTCATTCTCAATGGCATTTCTACTTCTCGCTTCCCCGCACAACCAGCTCTGCTGCTTTTGGAAAACTCCCTGGTGCTCCTCTGAGTGAAACATCCAAGTATTGCCACAGGATTGTGTGAGAAGGGCTGGTCTCCAGACCCTGGCGGCTCAAGCATGAAACTGTGGATTCTGACTATAAAGTGACAGGACATGGTGAAAGTTATTTAGCTAGGGTGTTTTAATGGGAGATTTTTTTTTTAAATAAAGGTTTTGTTTTGCCACCAGTAAATTATAGAAATTATGGCAGAAACCGCTTAACCATCCAAGAGCACTGCATTGCTCTGAGCTACAGCTCACCCAATTTAGCACACAGTGGAGTGTGCTACAAATCAAATCTCCACCTGGAGACCTCTCCTGTAGATACCATGATGGCACCAAGACCACACGAGATACTCAGGGGTGACAGAAACAGCAGTGCAAAGGGTACCACAACTCTGAGGTCAAAATCTAATCTTAAAAGAGTCAAGAAGTGCTATTGCTAAAGGCAGGTGGTGTATTTTCCCATTACCAGCTACTTAGATCTCTAATAAAAGATCTAGTAAGGATCACTGCTAGACATAAACAGGCATATCTGTGTGTAGCATTACCTGTTTCTTCTAGTAGCATTGCTTGTCTCTCTCAGCCTCTTCTTTCCAGCATCTAAACAAGCACACCTCACCATCCTGGCTGGAGCCACAGACTCTTCGCTCTTCTAGTTAAAAGTGAGCTGGCTTCAGCAAAGTCCCACGTGCTCTCTGCAAAGACTATACTTAATATCCAGAGCATTAAACAAATTGGTCTGTGTGAGCTTTGGAAGAAAAGGCATTTGAGTTTGAATGCAGAGGGCAGTCCTGGATAAAACTGGGGTCTCCACACTTACAGAGCCACATCTGCGATAATCGGAGCTGAAAGGGAAGATTTAACCTCTGGGGTTGATGGAGACCAAAATGATGAAAGGATTTTTTATATGTGAAAAGACGGATCAAGAGTTTTACTAAATCCTGGGTCGGAGGGAAGGTTGCAAATTGCCTTTTCTCTGAATCTGGGATATTTCAGGCTGAAGCAGGTGTGCCTCACATCTTGAACGTTTCACGTGTGTTCTTTTCATTCCCTCTATTTTCAATTCCCATACTCTCATATTTTATTTATTTGTTTCTTCCAACAGTATGATAGCACAAAACAGTCAAGCTACAAAGCTTCTCTCTAAATGCCTGATTTAAATAAAGCATCCATTAATTTTTGCACCAACAGTAGTACAGCATTAAATTGTACATTATTTTTCAGAATGTGGTTCTGTAAACATTAGACCATTTGACTAAAATATTCCTAATGTATAAATAAAGTCACTCTTGTGCATTAGTGTTTTCAGGCTCAAAGCTTTAATGTGTTATTTTAATGTACAAATATTTTCCAAGGTGAAAAATATAAATGCTACTATACTGTAGTCTTCACTGAAATGAAGCACAAAAAAAATAGTGATGAAGGCTTTTCTTCCCATTAAAGGACTTTTACCAATTTTAACAGAACATCTCTAATATATACAAAGAATATTATGGGTATTGTAGGTTGTTATTCTGTAATTGGTTTGGCTGATTATAACGATTACACTAAGCTGGCACAATAGTAGAGCTACCAGGTGAAAGTACTTCTGCAGAGCCCACAAAAAACTTTTCACTGGAGACTATATTGTGTGTTTGGAGGTCAGAAATTCTGATTTACAAGAATGACAGATTTTTAACATTGCTTAAATTTCATTCAAAAATAAAACCAACTATTTTCCAAGTACTTCTTAAAATAAACTTGCAAAATCTTTTCCTATGAACTGAGATATTTCTTTTGTGAAACATTAAGAGATAATGATATCTCTTGTACGGGCTAATCCAAGAAAGGGTATTTTCAAAACACATTAAAGAAGTAATGCTTTGCTCTCTACATGTGAAATGGGAAAACTTGACACCACTGAACTTGGCTGTGTTCTGAATAGAGCATTGCAGTGGTGATCCTCTTTGCTGGAGCTGTGCTTTTCCACAGAGAGTACTTGTTGCCCAGCTTTAGATATGTACTTCGGCAAGTGTCACTGGGAGGAAAGAGCAAGAGGTGAATTCACACCAGCTGTGCCTGGCATCTGTGCAAGGAGCAAACCTGAGCACCTCTGCCCTCAAACATCTTTTTTTACACGTAGCTGCAAGCACCTGTACATAGCTGAACGTTGTCAGCTTGGGGCTGAACTGCTGTCACAGACTCAGCCTCTCCTGTCTCCATTGCAAGCAGGGCAGTGGGTCCCCAGCGGGGACTGCAGGATGCCAGCAGTGCACATAGCTGAGGACAGGAGTCAGGTCATCCTTGTGATCCTTTGTGTAGGGGAGGAGTTGGCTGTCAGCCTCAGAGGGGAGGATTTAATTGGCAAGTTGTATTATAAAGGCCCAGCATTTCAGCCCTTTGCACAAAGAAGGAAGTAACACTGCTTCCCAACGTGCATCCTGCTCCAGCATCAAGGGCAGCTCACTAATGCATGGTGAAGCTGTCATGAAAGTCCCATGATCGTGTCCATTGGGGTCCCTCTATTTGTGAAGGACTGAATGGCTGGCCACCGTGACCCCCAGACACATGCTGCCAATGGGTTCCTGTGGGCAAGGGGGAGAAACACCCTCACTCCATTGTGGGGAGCGTTAATTTGTTTTTAACAAGCAATGACTATCCTTAATGTTTTCTAAGAGAGGAAATGAACCTCCAATTAATTAGGATGCTTGATTATGTTACTTAAATTGCTGAATCTCCAGCAAAATCAGCAGTTCCAGCTCCCTGACACCATGGATGTGATTCAATGGCCTTTATAGTAATGCAGCTCTGCACACCTCCTGTTTTGTGGACATTCCCTTTGCTGTCACTCAACATTACCAGGAGTGTGGATTTCCACCTTGTGACTTCATTACATTATTTGAGCATTGCTCTGGTGATCACCCAGTAATTTTAGGCAGATTTTATTTCACTGAAGAGTTAATGCGTTCCTGTGACTGCAATATTGCCTTTGCTCAGATTTATTTCAATTGAAACAGAAATGCAACTTCAAAGCCATCAAAGCAATGAGTGAGTACGCAAGGAAGCATTGGCCTCTGATAACATGAGAGACTTTAATAGGAATTTCTATTAAACATTAGTAGCACGTTATTCATTTATTTGCAAATTCTAAGAGTGCTGGTGGTAGTAGTTAAAAGGAACATTGAAAATGGTGTCTTGTGTTGTCATAGTGCTAAAGCTGCCAAGAAAGCAATCTCTGTTCTCCTCCCCTCTCCTCTGCCTTCACCGCCTCTGAGGTGACAGCTGAGGAAAGCCTGCAGTTCCCCTCCACTATTTGGTGTCCTGGACCTCTGTGCACCTTCCTCCAGCCCAACATCCCCCCCACCCCCCATAATTTGCCCCATTTACAAGTAGGGGATAGTTTTTAATTTGCACACTAGAAACGAAAAATCTGTGATCAACTGCATCTACCAAATTCCGTGATGGAGATGGAAGGACAGATGGTAGATTGAAAGATTCAGGATCCACAGGAGGTGTAACAAAATATGGACCCATCTGGGTTGTATTGAGATTGAAGGTCTCCTGTGGTCTGTAACCCTGTTAAGAGACAGCTCTGGCAACCTGAGCAAGACTGTTTTGGCAGGGAAAAGCAGAAAATGAGGTATCTTTTATGAAAAGGTATACATTTCAGATACATAAGTGTTGGGTGACTGAAAATAGTGAGAACAATGCTGCTATAAATTCAACAAACTTTACTAGACAAAAAACGACCAACAGGGTCTCAGATTGTGAATTACTAAAAATTTTCCTAAATAAGTGGTGTGGGATTTAAAAAAGAAAAAAATGGAATTTTCATTCAGTACCATTTCCTCAGCATAAACCCCATAAACCCACGAGCTCCTGAAACTCTGCATGACAAGTGACAAAGACCCTGCCTGACAAATCACCAGTGGGTCTGGCTGCCACTCCTACACCAAGATCACAGAGCCTCCACTGGTGGGTGGTAGGCAGCTACTCCCTACCATTGGATAAGGAGTTGTCAGTAACGCCCATAGTCTCACACTCTCTTCTGCTTTTATCCTGATCTCAGATCTGAAACCTGTAGCTCAAAATAATACATTCCCACAGAGACTCCTGTCTTCAGGATCTTAAGATTTTCTGAAAAAGCATAATTTCAGTCCCGAGACATTGTGGCTAATGCCACAGGGTGTGCGCAGGTGGGGACATGCAACAGCTTGCACAACGAGGTGTCCTTGGAAAACCACCAACTATTTCCTATATTTCAAAGCAAGCAAACCCATAAAACCCTCCTGACGGAGGAGTATCTACCCTTGGGAAGGTTTCTCCCCAAAGGACATCCAACTGGGATCTTGCCATTGCTTTCTAAAACAGATATGTTGACATACAGAGAGGCACAGTTCAGGCCCTGGTGCCACTCTGCACCCCAGACACTGGTGAAACACAGCACTTGGGCATGGGGGCCAGGCACAGGGGTCAGGCACAAGCGTTCATCCTGATGCAACATGTAACTCCCCCGGGGAACAGCAGATCCTCTGCCTCTATGGTGGTCACAGCCTGAATTCAACATTTCTTACCCTCTTCAGCTCAGTGGCTGTTGTGGGTTTTACCTGTTTTGCATTTTCACATCTCAATTGCTGTTTCGACAATTACATTGTTCTTTCCTCATATGTTTTTCCAAAATCACCAACACAATATTTGACTTACCTCATCCTCTTCCAAGCGAACCAGTATATTTGTTTTCAAGATTTTCCAGCAGTAGGGTGAAGAGCTTCAACTCCTTTCATGAACATTGGGCAGCTTCTCCAATCACTTGAAGCTTCAGTAAGTGCAATCAGTGATGACGATTAACCTTGCTCACTACAAAGCTGATGCTGAAGTGCCTCAGACGATCACTGTTGCTCATCACTCATTGTAGCTATAAAAGTCACCAGCTTGCACCATGGAGATACACTTACATGAGGGCAAAAATGCTTCTCCATGACCATTGTCCCACTCAAAACAGAACACCTGTGTCTACCTGCTAGCAGCACTAGTGGCATGTCTCTGAGGGGAAGCTTTGGCTGTGGGGATACTCCTGCCAGACAGTCTCTTCCAGCAGCTGGCACCTCTGGGCATAGAGCCTCTGGTCTGACCTCTTACAGTTGCTCTTCAGGCATGTGGAACCTTCACTGTATTAAGGTGGTTTTGTCCTGTGACACCTCTGTCCTGTGTTGTCAATATGCACAATATTCTTGCTGTCAGGAATCTCTCTTGAGTCAGTTCATGGTTCTTCCCTGGCTCCTTCTTCTGTTTTCAAAACCTCTGTGGAAATGGCAAATGTGAGACTGGCATGAGACTCTTCTACCTACTGGAACTGGCTTCAGCAAAACTGAGGAGGAAACGCCCTGAGTGCTCTTCCTAATATGACTTCCTAGGGGAAAAATTACTTCTACATTCCCAATTTCTGGAACTGAAGCTCACAATATGGTTCCAGCATAGTGAACTCCAGCCACTGGAGTTCCAGTGCTCCTTGGAAACATCAAACACTTGAAAATTTATACACCTTGCTCAGTATTTTGGAAGTTTGTAAGAAGTTTGAATCTAGTTAAGATCTTTTATTTAAATCTCTATCGCTGTAGTCTTCTGAAGGAAGAGTGAAAGCAAGCCTGTGCACGTTACACCCAGTGGTGCCTGGGGAGCAGCTCCATAGACGTCAAAAACAACTCCATGGTGATTCCTTGAGTGCATGGCTGTGACGATTTTTACCGTGTTCTCAGGCTCCAGGTTCTGATCCCACATCTATGCGAAATCTACAAACACCCTTTGACAGCAATGAAACTAAAGCAGGAGAAGACAAAGACCTGGGAGGCAGACTGCCTGATTTAGTGCCTTCTGTCATGGAAGAGGTTAGAGATGGTACATCATGAACTCATGTTGCACACCATTAATGCATAGCAAAAATCACTGCAATGCTGACCAGAAGGAAGACAGGAAATGTATGATGAGGAAGGCCTGAACTGCTCATCTGCACTTACCCCTTTAACATGTCCATATTTCCATTTTCCTGCACTGTACCTACACCATCTCTCTCAGCTATCACAAAGCGTCAAAAAAAGTCTAGATTACCAGTTCCACAGCAGGCAGACCACTGCATCCGAGGGAGAAAAGTCTTTCACTGGCTCAATTCAGAACCTTCTGTAAAACTGTACAACATGAATTAGTCTAACTTGAGCCTCCAGTCTCTCAGTCTCGTTCTGCCTTTATAGTAAGGTTAAAAAAAAGATCTCCTTATGAGACAATTTCCTTCTCCATAAAGGAACTTGAGAACTGCAATTAGATCACCATTCAACCGTGAAATGAACTGACCAAGTTCCCAGTGCCTTTCAGGTATGTCCTTCAGTTTGGGAAGAGAGCTCATTTCACATTAGCATTTTCAATCCAGATGCAACCTGGATCCACTCCATTTTATCCACTGAAGCCAAACCAGAATGTCCCTTGTTTATCCCAGCCTCTTCACTCAGGAGACACTTCTTTCCTTTCTTCTGCCTGACCACAAACATCCACTATTTGTGTTGTTTTACTGGTGGCCATCACAACACATTTCATCCTCTGTTGCAGCGTATCTTGTGCCTTGTTTTGGTCTCACTGAGAGTCTCAGGGCAGGAAGGCCAAACCCAATGCTGGGTTTGCAAAAGTACCATGCATGCCTATTGTGACAGAAAGGTATTGCTAAATGGTGTGCTTTCTCAATAAACAACACAACCTGCAAGCTCCAGATATCAAAGTTATTTTTAAGAAGAACTGCAATTTCTAAATATTCCATTGGAATTGAAAAAAAAAGCCTATTTATAACTGTAATATATATATTCTATTTGAGTCATGCAGTTTCTGCAGCTCCATCAAGTTGCAATCAAATCTCTACCCATTGGTTTTATAATTACTCTTCTAACTGCTATAATTCCTCTAAGTCTGGCTTACTCCATTCCAGAGCCTCTTTGTGGCACAGACAGCAAGCACCTACAAAGAGGAACAGACAGGCTTTAATGAGGCAAGCTTCAGCCCAGTAATGCCTAAAAATGACATCCTGGGAAAGATGTACAGTGCCAACGTAATCTTATTCTCACAGGCAATGAAACATTATTTTGCTCTCTCTTCTAATGGACTTTGAGTAGCAGAGCAAGGAACAGAATCCAATGCACATTTTTGTGAAATCCCTTAAATTTCTTAGCAGCTAATACTTCATCTATGAAGTGCCAAATCAGAAGCTGGGAGACAGTTACACTGGTAGGCTGAAGTCAAGGCTCCCCATAGGCTTTGTCTTGCAGCACCCATCTTGCAGCCACATCTGCACAGCCCACTTCTCTTCTGAGGTACCAGGGATCAGCTGCAGCCAGAACCCATCTCTGAAAAGACTGAAGAGCCACATCTAGTTGCAGCACTGAGTGCTCAGGAGCTGGGCCCTGCAGCAGAAGACTCACAGAACTGAGGTCATACCTGTCCAATGAGGTCCACTCTGTATAGCACCCACTATATTTTTAATATGCTCCAGAAAAAAAAAAAAAAAAGGAATAATTCAC
>VWZF01005609.1:1075398-1086333 GCA_013396755.1 Sclerurus mexicanus
AATATTCCCTAAAAAGCCATTGAGGCAATAGTCTTAAAATGGATTATCTCTGCAACTTGTTACATTAGAGGTCTTGCATTTCACATGTATAATTTGGAGTGAATTGCTCTTTACAGTGATCCAACATGTAGTATGCTCACATACCCTCTCAGATGTTACTTTCTGCTTAGGAAGGATTTTTACCCTTTCCCATTTTAACCTTCAGAGAGAAAAGGGGTAGGGTTTTTATACTGCCTCTTGCTGCCACAGTTTCCTTTTTGCCCTGACGTCCTTGTGGGATTCTCCTCCATGGCGAACTGCCAGCCAAGAAGAAAATGTGCTTGGGTCTCAGCACCAGCTCCCACCCACCTGCATGGAAGGCACAGCAGGCAGCTTGGGAAGGGAGGAGGGAAGCTAACATCTTAAATACTTCAGAGTAAGATTGATCAAACTCTTCTTCTAGAGCTTACATATCTTTGTGCATTTCTGACCTGAACCCAATGTCTTTGGCCTACAAAAGCTCTACTGAGCTGAGCACAAACAGAATTATTACACCTTTGTTTTCTGGATATTCTGGTACCACCCAGCCACCCCAAAGCTTTCTCTGATAGTACTGCCTGTGTAGCATTCGTTTGTTACCCATGTCTTGAAAAACAAGATCCCAAATTATCTGCCAGCTGGAGAGTATTACTGAACAGTCCAGTGACTGGGAGGATTCCTTGTTTTAATCTTCGTGGATGTTAGAGTCTTGCATTGTCTGGTTCCAGAGCATCCTATTTGGACCCCACAAACCAATACCAAGAGGAAGGGAAATGCAGCTCATCACCCACATTCCTCAGCTGCCCTGTCTCACCTTTTACATCTCACAGACTACCAGCTCCCTCGGGAAGGAAGGGCTTTTATTTTATCCATGGCAGGAGGAACCCAAAGGGAGAGCATTGGCAGGGCTGGTTTAGCCTTCCGGGTGAGTCAGCGAGCTGCCCTGCCTCCATCAGGTGCAATGTAAATCCAGACCGGTGCCTGTTCCTTTTCATTACGAACCCTGAGCTCGCTGCAGGAAAGATGAAAAGGGCTGGTCATTATCCATTACATGTGACCCATTCACTTGCTGATGGGATGGTTTTCATCTCCCTGCCCTGCCTGTAGGCAAGCATCCCCCAATACCCTAATCTGCTTTTTTTGTTCTCCACCATTTATTTTCCTAGGAGCCTTGTCAATAGTGGCTCCCTTCCCATGCCTCCCAGCATTGCAGATTCAGAAGCCTTAAAGGGTTCCAGCTCACGCTAACGAATTCCAGAGAGTCTGACCGATTATTATGAAGCCAGTGTAGAAAGGATTTGAGAAAAGCACAATGTAATAAGAGAGCTGGGGAGATGCAGAGCACAGATACAGCCTGGAAACGCTGGAAGGTGAATCAGAAGGGGAGGTGGGGGCATTTGGAAGCCCATTAAATGAGGACTTATCATCTCATTTATGTAAATAACTTCAAATGCCTTCATTTATTAAAAGTATTAAGCCACATTACTGTTTGCCTTTGGTCCCCTAATTTGGTTGCTAATGTCTAAAACAACTGGTGAAATTAATTTGAAATTAATGTTCCTATATAATTACTTAATGAATCTCACATTCACTGCCCTTAGTTCTCAGTTGACAAAGAATCTCACATGCCACATGTAAGAGGTTGGAATACTGACTGTGATTTTAAAACGGTTGCTGAATTATAGTTTGCAAATATTTTACATTTATATCACACTTTGTCTTGAAGGATCTCACTGTGTTTGAAATCTTACATAACATTTATTCTTTAGTAAAATTCCATCACAAAAACTTTCTGGGCATCAATCTTCTTACTTCCCTGCATGCCTTGAAATTAAATCAAATTTAGCTGTGTCATTATGCAAACACAAAGTCATTTCTGCATTAAAAGATTATTATTAGGGCTGTAAAGTCAGACATTTAAGAGATAAGAAATGCTGGAACTGTAACTGTGCAATATAAATTCCTTTTTCCATATATATGTATTCTCATAGTCTTGAATTTTATGATCATATATTTTCCTATATACACCCCCCTCCCTCAGGGGACTTATTAAACTTGTTGGTGTTCAAGAAAAAGCAGGATAAGAAAAAATAAGGTTCAAGAAAAAGCTAGCTGGGAAAGGTATCCACTTGTGGAGTCCTTGCCTCATTCCTTATAAAAGCTGCAAAGGTTGTAATGCATGTTCCTCCCTTTTCTGGGTGGCTGACTTGGTACCCCATAAATCCTGGTCGGCAGAAATGCTGAATATGCACAGCAGAACTGAAGCTAAAGAAACATTTGAACGTGCAGAACGTTTCACATACTACCAAATCCAGTGAAAGATGCGGTCCTGGGGTCTCACACTGAGCACTTAAAATTATTGTACACTTCAAATGGGGAAAACACTTCTCCCTCTCTCAGGGACAGTGCAAAATGTGTTAAGAGCATTTGCAGAACACCCAGCCTGCTGCGGTATGGAGACCCACACTTACCTGTTCTGTACAGCACAGTGTGGACACTGCGCAGGAAGCAGGGAATGGGACACACTGTGAACCAGGGGCAGAAAATATGTGGGGAAGCTGTTTGGGCTCTTGTGCAAACTAGCAGAGCAAGGCAGGGGCCAGATGGGAAAACAGCAAAGGACATTCTGAAACAAGAGCTCAACTGAAGGCTTTCCAGCCAGCCTTCCTTTGGACTGCTCACCATTTTTTGTACTTAATTGTGATTTTGTATTTCTTCTTAGATGTGTATGGGTTCTTGAGGATCGAGGCAAAATGAGAGCACCAAACTCGTTGGCAATCTCGGAGCTTTCCTCCAAGTTAGCAGAACAGTGCTTTGCCTTGAGACATCCTCAGCATTTAGGCCAGAGCAAGTCAACCTTCTCCACACTGCAAAACACCCTCTCCTTCACGCAAAGGAGAGCTGTAGACATGTGCCACATATCCCAGCACGGTTCAGACTAAGGATACTGGCTATGAGTCCCACGGCTTGGCTGACAGGAGGATAGGGCCCCAAACATAGGGTGACATCAGCCTAAATCTCCTTCCCACAACAGGGAACAGAGAACACTCAGCGGTCCCCACCCAGCTATCGCCACACGCACACCTCCACACGTCCTACTTTCCCAACTAGAAAGCCCAATGTCTCCTTTGCTCAGATCTTTGCGAAATGTCTCTCTCTTTACCACTTTCCCACCCTTGCTAGGTTGCAGATCTTCCTTCCCAAATCCCTGTCCTCTCTGTGTGTCCTCCCTCACACACCCAAAGCATTCCTATCTCCCACACTTGAGGTATTCCTCTGCTAACAGGGATCACTGGAACACCTCCAAAAGAGACCTCCAAAGAAAACCTCTCACAGCATGGCCAATCTAAAAAACTCAAGTAAATTCTTCCCACATGGGAAGATTAGCTCCTTCTAAACTTGAATAGCAGGTACATTAGGGTGAATTGCTACAGTGACATCCCAGCCAACCACCTCAACTTCCCTCCAGAATACCACGTGTCAGATCATAACCCAGCAGCAGAGGGCTATTACTGCAAGAGCGCAGAGCCATCAGACTACCTCAGCCTAAGCTTTCCTTCCAACTCTGCATTTGTGAAGAAAAGCAGAAAAACACACGAACACAACTCTGGCTCAGCAAAAACAAAGACTTCTTGAAGCAGAGATGCTTTTCCACCTTCATGGCTTCCTCCTGCTGCTAGCAATTGATGGGACAGGGCTGTTTTAGTCAGGTTTCCAGAATCTCATAATGGAAAGCAGCTGTCTCTATCCAGCTTGCACCAGACATCTCGTGTAATTATTTTGTCATCTTTTGGTCAGTTGCATTACTCAACTTTCCAGTACCGATGTGTTCATAGCACCAGAATCCCAGAACTGTACTTAACATACTTTTTTCTTAAACTCCCAACACTAACCTGAGGATGTTTGCATTGCTATTTGCCACTCAATACAGACTTCTCATTTGCTACTTGTCAAAATATGAACTCCAGGACTTTCATTTCCACAGAGCTGGGCTGCATGAGCCACACATTTCAATGTGAACAACTTAAATGACCCCAGCCTACTTCAAAGGGCCTCCCTTTCTTTTCCCAAGCAGCACAGAACTGGACAGACTGTCAGCATCCCACACCATATGAAACATTTAGTTTTGCAGAGCCATTCAGAGTTATCTTCAGAAACCAGGAAGGGTCATGGTGAATCTTGCCTCCACCATTAATATCGCACCAACTAATAATCTGGGGCAGGGAAACGTCCTAGCACTTTGCATTAATAAATGCCATTATAACATAAATGACTCAGTTATTTAGTTAACAAGGTTAAAGCATTTAATATCATAACTGCATGTCGATCAACTAATACCTTTATTCTGAAAGCTCACTTCAAATAACAAGTCTCTGCTTCTCTAGTGAACAGCTCAAAAAGCAAGCAGATAATTCAAATTCCATGAGTATGCAACTATAGCTGCCCCTTTATTAAAAAAAAAAATATTAAATTCAGAGTCATGGCCGCATCTCCCTATGTCTTTGCATGCACCAGCTTTAACAGCTCCTTTGGGGGAGATTCATGGAAGTGGCCATAGGTTTTGGAATTTTCATCTTCTGTTTTCTAGTTCAGAGAGTAATATAATCCAGTCACTACTGCCATATCTACCTGGCAACTATCTGTTGGCCTCCATGAAACAAGCTGGAAGTTTGATTTCCATTCTCAGCAGGCCTGTTTATGCAATACAGATGAACTGCTGTAAATCCCAAATTGGAGGCAAGTAATTACGAAATAAAGTGTTGAGGCAAAACAAGCTTTATCACTCCCTAAAACTGCTTTCTATCCCTGCTGAATTTTAATTGGAATACACTAGTACTTTATTTCTTTTTGACATCTCCACATTCCATGTGACAGAAATGTTCATTAGTCTTCATTCTGGTTACATGTATTTATCTCTCCATGACAGGAGCTGGTGCAGCCACTGACAGATCATTAGTGGTATTCAAGGCAAGTCTGTGAATTCCATCACACAAGGCATTTCAGAACCAAAACACAAGGTACCGGGTGAGTTGAGGCTGAATGTATGACTAGGCTAAGATTAAAAACTTTATTTTTATACAAAACAATAATAAATCCAAGCAGATAATGAACTAAGTGTGTCTTCTCATTTTCCACCTTTTCTTCTTTTCTCAATATAGTCTATCCACAGTTCAATGTTAAACCGCTCCATATTCTGCAAAAACTATGAGGTTTCCATCTTGTATCCATGTTTTTCTAATTCAGCTCTGTATAGAAAAGAAGATAGATATACTTAAATACACAAATGCAATACTGTTAGATGTTTGGGTTTTTTTTAAAAAGTAAATATACTGTACAATATACAATCATTTTAGAATATCAACAAGGCATACAGCTTTTTGATTCACACCAGTAACCTTAACCTCACTTATTCTGGAGTTCTGGAACTTCAGCTTTATATCTTAGATCACCAGAAGTGACTTCTCAGCAAAAAATTCAAATATTTGTTTTAATCATAGTTACCGCCCTCTGACCCACCATATGGCACAAAGCAGCCTCCATGAGCCTGCAACAACTCCAAACACATTAGAAAAACCAAAACAGTATCTTACACAGTTATCAAGATTTCCTTAAACCAAACAAGCATAGTATTCTGAGTGATTTAAATGCACGTGCTTCTAAAACAATTTTAAGCTTTTCTTTGTTTTAAAAATAGTGTACCCTGGTATTTTTATTTATATTTTGGTGCAATACACCTTGCAGTGAACAATTTTGAGGGAAAGGATTGCTTTGTTGCCCTTAGTTGTGGCCAGGACAGCAAGTCAGCAACTATAATTGTTACCGCCCCTGGCCTGTCCCCACTTTGCTTCTCACCTGCCTCTGAACACACCACAGAGAACACACCCTGTTTCATCTCCTAGTCTGAGCATACATGTATCTAGATACAGGAGTCTAAATTTCTAAAAATAATTTCAGGTTAGTTTACATAATTAGTAGTGGACTTTTGGAACTGAAGGACCACAGTATTTGCTTTCTAGAGATGAAATAAAACCAGGCTGCAACCAAACAATACTGCAAGCCAGTATACAGTCACCAATACTCCAGGCTACAATTAAGGCCAGTTATGGAAGGTTTGTCAAGCTCAACTATGCTTATCAAGAATTATACTATCTCTTGACAGTCTCTTTCATTGCATATCACCACGTTTTCCAATATTACAGTTTAAAACTCTTTCAACCTTATAAGATAAAATAATACCAAAGATCATTTATGTAGAAGATACAAAAATAATTGCTTTCACTGGACTGCAACAAAGGAAAACAACCCAGGAACTGTTTAAACAGGCTGTATTACAGATAGTTAAGTTTGCTCCTCATGCAACATACTGAGGGATTAATTATAAAATCTGGCCTTGTTCTGATGCTTGAAACAATTTAAGTTATAATTATGCATCAGTAAAGGATTACTGAAACTACAAGTGACAAAGAGGATTAAGCAACTGGTTTACAGGTACCCAAATTGCTATTGCTTTTTTTAAAGCATGTAATTAACAATTACTTTGCTGTTGTTGCTCATAAACAGCATGCTCATCACACAAAAGAGAACCTTAACATTATTACAGATCACTGATCTCTAGAAGATTTGTCCACTTGGACAAAAAAACAGCAGTGCTATTTGAAAGTACAGACAAAAAACTTTGCCCAGCACAAAGCCCACAAGAGATAATCTTTGATGCTTTGCCATTAATAAGCTCAGCACAACTCAGAACTTGCACATATATACAGGAAAGTGATTAGAAAAGGATCAAATGGCAAATTCAGAAAGTGTCAACTGCATCACAGCTTGCAGCAGTATCTGCACTGTTTAAGCTGTGTAACAGAGCAAAAGTCTGTCACTGCAATATCATAAGGCATATTCCAGGGATCACAGCAGAATTATTAAAAGATGAAACACTGATCAGTACTTCAGAATGCTTAACCCCTAAGTCTGGTTCTGAAAGGCTTTAAATAGAAATGCAAAAAGTAGAGCTTTCTTTTATTTCCATTTCAGATCTCTTATTTTTTTTAATTAAGCAGATTTCAAACTTTCAAATATTAACAAATCAGTGCCATTTAAAACATTTTACCCATCTTCAAGAACAGTAAGTTAAAATAAAATTACCTTAACTGATTGGAGAAATCATCTTCTACATTGTCGTCATCCCAATTGTCTTCCCAGACATGTGCATCTTCATCTTCATCTAAACCCGTCCAATCTAAAGACAGAAAAGGAGGTCTAAATATTGCCTGCTTCACTGCTTTGGTACCATGTGTTACTCACAGATTAGCTCAGCCTCTGGGTAAGGCAGAGTTCCGTTAAGTTTAACAGAGAAGTCTGGATCACATTCAAGTGATTATGAGACAGAAAGATCTAAAACATGTATCACAATTTCTTGAATTATAAAAAAAGGAACTTGGTTAAAAAAATCATTACACACTTCACATCACGCTTCGCAGGATTACACATTCATAAGAGATATTATTCAGCATATAAATGGACAAACCGTAGCACTATGGCAAAAAGAAAGCAACACTGAATACCTGACTCCTAAAAGATCAACAAAAGGTGTGCAATCCCAGTTTGTATTTAAATATTTTTTTCAGATTAAAAAAGTAAATATGTATCAGATGCTTTTGCTAAACACAGACACACATCCTCCATTCACTCAGATCAGATGCAGTCAGTCTATGGATAAATGCCAAAAACTTGTCCGTGGTGCAGAAGTAAAGACAAATTGAGATAGGCATCTGCAAACAGCAATTGACACCCATAACCAGCTATTTCTGGGTTCCCAAGACAGCAGAAGCTGTTTCCTTACAGAGGCAAGACACTAAATGCCCATTTGCTAACCTTATTTCTATTTTTCCTAGAATAAATAATCTGGCACATCATTCTTGACAAATTACTCATCACCTACTTAATGCATCATTATTAAAGAAAAAAACATTAAGATAAAACTAAATAGTTTAGAAAAATAATGAAAATGAAAGGCTCAGAATCACCATGAAAACACAGGTGGGCTTGATTGTTTTTGAGTTTCTCAGTTTACCCCTACTGAAAGACACCAAAAAAAAAACGAGAAGCCCCCTAATTCTGTCACTCTTGACCTTGCATTTCTCAGCCTATTCGTGTTTTTAAAGAGAGAACACTGTTCTTCCTCTTACAGTTCAGTAACTCATCTGCTGCCTATCCACAGAAAGCTTTGAGGACTAAGGCCTAGAGTAACATTAAACACTGATGGAGGTATGGGCAGAAAAAAGGAGCACAGGGAAGCTAGTGGGGTAAAAGATTAAAAACTAATTCCCTGTGAACAGCTAACTTTTAAAGAATTAAACCTGGTCTTTGCATATTCTCCTCCTTTTTCTAACACTGACAGGCAAGAAAATAAATATTTGAGAATCACCAGGACAGAACAATCCATTTGTAACTGATTAAAGACTCACATGTAAAAGGCATGACAATTAAACTCCCCTACTGAAATAAATCATATAATGGGAAAAGATGAAGGAGCACAGAAATCCTTCTATGACAGCAAAAGAAAAAAAATGGGAAGAAAATGTGAAAGAAAAATGCAGCTAAAAACCCACACTATTTGAATTTAGTTGTATTGCTAATTGCTCAAAGGGAAGGACTTATATTTTAGAACCACCTGCAATAAGCTTTGCTATTTATATACATTGATTTTTTTTGTCAAAATAAAAAAATAATAATAAAAAAGCTCTACCAATTATTTACCTGGATTTCAAAGATAGAAAAAACAAATCTCAAATCCGAAAAGTTTGACTTTGTAATTTTAAACTATCTACAAACATACAAGTAGCTCAGACAGAACTACAAGCTCACAAACCTGAAAAAAAAATCTCATACTAACTCACATCCAGCACAACAAACAGGAGCTTCAATCATAAAAGTGGGCAGACTAACATGCTCCAAGTCACACTGCATGAAGGAGTCAGAAAGGCCCATGTGATCTTCCAGCTGAAGAGGGGGAAGAGAGTGAAAGTGAAGCCTAAATGACATTCTCATCACTGTAGCTACAAGATTCTACAGTATCTGTATGTTGATACTATGCCCCAGAATTGCTTAATACAGTTATCACTCCCAGCTACATTATATGTCTGTGACTAAATACAAGTAAAAAATGATAGCGCGTTATCTGGGATTGAAAGTATTAAGATCATCTGAAAGACCACTACCATCAAGTATTACTAATATGCATCAAAATTATAACCTGGTCATGGCTGGACTCCTTAAAAATGCATTTTAACATGCTGATCACTGATTGTCCTATTTTTGCACTGGGGAAAGAAAAAAATTTTTAGGATTTAGCAGTTTTTTTAATCCTCTGCTCTATCATTTCACGTTACATTTTATACTCTGAAATGCACTGTACAAAAAATTCTTAAGTGATTGATTCACAAACATGGGAATCTGCCATACTACAGTTACGCTATCCTTCAAAGTGTCCTGTAAAATTGGACACTTTTGATACATAAACTTGATTTGATAAATTGCTTTAAGAAAATGTTCAAGCTGGAACAACCCCCAGGAGCCAGTGTTTTCATCCCTTATCATAGCTTTGCATTATCTAATTTCCTTTGGATAAAAACTGGGTAATAGAATACAAAGTTTTTTCTGTTGCATAGCAAGTGTGTTTTAACTTGAAGGGACAACAGTGTGGGATGGATTTGCGCACACGGTTATGACAGCTCTCTCCTAAGCACTGCAGGCAACGAAGTGGTCTGAACACTATAACCTCTCAAAACTAAGACCTCAGTTGAAGATTCAAATGGGCCTCTCTAGAGGTTCTTATTTTCTGCAAGACATGGTAGTAGTCACACCTATTAAAGGCTCTGTTCTACCCAGACAGGCTGCACAGTACTGTTTTAGTAGCACAGCTAGATTCAAGTAGAATTCATTTCACCTCTCGTAACAGGAATTCAGTGCTCTGACCAATCCAAGGTTCAGAAGCTTCCAACACTTCCCCTACTGTGAATACTTAATTGACATTAAATAAGATAAACATTTTTTTCCTGTTTAGGAAACACATATAAAAAAGAGGAGACAGTCTTCTAAGTTTACTTCAGCTATTATTTCACTTATGTTATTAACTTTTTCTGTCAACAAGTGGAGAAATATTATTTTTACCAGTAGCGAAGGATTCAGGATACCTAAGGCTTATAAGTCCACAGAAAAATCACGTGTAATGAATACATGACCGAAAAAAGCCCCTAACATTTTCATCCGTCATGTTACATAAAATTCCTCATTATCCACAGCTTGAGACAATTTCCAGAATTAAGGGCATAGAGAACAAACATGCCCTAATAGGGATGTTTCGCAGATTATCTCTGTAAAGGGACACCTAGTTGTCTTACTTAATTTAAATTCCTCATTTACTATACTTGTACCTATGCAATCTAACGAATAAATAACAGTGCTTCAAAAGGTAAAGAGCTTCAGAGTAACTACAGAGCACACACTCTTGTCCACCCTACACTCAGTTTCCAGCCCTCATCCCTCCTCTCCCCTTGGGATTCTCATCTCCAGTGCCGAAAGGCAGCAAGTTTCTCCCGCACTTGTTCCCAGCTCCCTCGCACAATGACAAAGTACTTCCAGCGCGACGTGCCCAGCGCCGGGACACCGGAACACCGGAGCAGCGCCGGGACACCGGAGCAGCGCCGGGCACGGCCGCCACGATCGCGCCCGANCCCGCCACGACCGCGCCCGACCCCGGCGCGGGCGGGGCTGCAGCCGCGCCCCGGGGCTGGGCAGGGACCCGCGGGGCGCCGCGGAAGCTGCTCCAGGGTGGCTGGAGCAGCACAGTACACTACAGCACAGTACAGCACGGCACGGCACACACGGCACAGCACAGTACGGCACGGCACAATACAGCAC
>VWZF01005609.1:1086451-1190765 GCA_013396755.1 Sclerurus mexicanus
GTGTGTGTGTGTGATTGTGTGTGTGTGTGAGACTGTGTGTGACTGTGTGTGTGTGTGATTATGTGTGTGTGTATGTGTGTGTGTGATTGTGTGTGTGTGTGTGACTGTGTGAGTGTATGAGTGTTCGTGAGTGTGAGATTGAGTGTGTGTGTGATTGTGTGTGTGTGTGTGATTGTGAGTGTGTGTGACTGTGTGAGTGTGTGACTGTGTGTGTGTGTGCTGTGTGTGTGATTGTGTGTGTGTGTTTTGAGTGTGTGTGTGTGTGTGTGTGCAGGGCTGTGGGGACAGCGGGGATGGGCACAGGGACGGGGACAATAAGGCTGTCCCCAGTGCTGTGGGGACAGTAAGGCTCCCGCGTCCCAGTGAATTCCACAGGCCGCTGCCGCCTCTGAGCGCATCTGTGCTTTTTATATTCTTTCATTGTTGATTTGTATTCAGGCAAGACCTAACAAGTACCTGCTTTTTGTCCTTAAACTGTAACCCATCGTGTTTGGGGTTTTTTCCATTCTGGCATTTTAATAGCGTTCAAAAACACCAGGAGAGGCTTAGGTTGGACATGAGGAGGAATTTCTTCCCAGAAAGGGTGATCAGACATTGGAATGGGCTGTCCGGGTCAGCGGTGGAGTCACTGTCCCTGGGGTGTTGAGGAAAAGACTGGAGGTGGCACTTAGGGTGACATGGTGGTGCTCGGTCAGAGGTCGGGCTGGATTATCTCAGGCGTCTTCGCTGACCTAGTTGGTCTGATTCCGTGAAAACTTTTATCTAATTTGCGATCGTTTAAATTTCTTGTCCATCACATCAGAGAAACAAGGAAGCAGCTTGAAAGGGAGGTTATGACTAAGCTATTCAGTAAGGGTTTAGGATGTTACATGAGAAATAGAAATGCTATGGGTTTATATTATTCAGAAGTGTATTCCTTTCACTTAAATCTGGATTCTGTTGATGATTTCAATAGAGGCAGAGTTCAATGCTCATAGGCCTGAACAAGTTTGTGCATGTGGCAGCTCTATGGCTTCTCTCCCAGCAAGCACCTTACAGCACTGCTGGTTTGGTGGAGGGGCTGAGACTTCTTCCCTTGCTCTGTGAGAAGCTGATTCACAAGGCAAGGACTTACACAGCCGGATCATACCATGTCCTAGATTTAAAATCGGTGAAGCAGTCAACAAAACACTGGTGTGGGAATTCATATACCTTTGAGTTCCAACCCAGTGTAAGCATGTTCTGGCATGCAGCCACAGTTAAGGCAAGGTGGGAAATGAACCCTTCTGCTGGGTGAAAGGTCTAATCAAGTGGTCATGTTTTAGTTTTTTGTGGCAGAAGGACTGACTGACAGTGATTATTGTGAAAATTACAAAAACTCCGGTTTAATAAATCAGTAGGTGGAATCTAGTTAAAACTTGGCTGGTACTTTTAGCTAGCTGTGCATTTTGGAATAATAGATATATTGCTTTAAGAATTCCACAAAGCATGACAGTATGTAAAAACGTAGTGGTGCAATTTAGAATACTCAAGTCTTTTGGTAGACCCAGCCCCATGTAATAGTCTTAATTCTTTAGAGAAAAGAGCATAAGGATTCAACTGTCCAGAGTAGATTTTCCAATGTGGAAAGATACTTGAAAGTTTAGAGGAGAGCGTCCAAGCATCAAGTACGATTTGATAGTTTTTGGGTGGACCATAAAGAATAAGAATGACCTTTCAGCATCTACCCTGTGCAGTCAGAGTAGGGGAAGGCCATGGATGCCAACAAAGAGCATACTGCCACTGCTCTTTGTTTTATCCTTCCCCTGTGGCAGTTCCAAGACTGGTGGCAACCTTTACAGTCACCAAGCCTGTATCTCAGATGGACAGAGAACACACAGAGCAAGGATTAGTCTTGATCAAATTAGAGAAGGCAGTTCCTACGTTCCCAAAACAGCAAAAGAGTTCTGCTTTCTCAGGGCAGCAGCCCCTGCAGAGCTCATCAGCTACATGCTGAATAGGTTGGTTTTCCAGGATCAACAGCCTGACATTATTGGGTGCTTCAGCAAAAAGAGTTACATGCCTGTTCCATGGAAAGTAAAGGAAAAAAATTCCTATAGGTTTCAGTGGTTTTGACTATTACTGTCTCTATTAAAACCTTAACTTCAGTATACCCTTAACTGGTAGGATGTTTGAAGTAACTGAACAAGACAATCCTGAGTAACTCATCAGTACATCTATTATTCCTTCCAGAGCAACACAGCCGCTATTTACTCAATATGATTTGTTTTAATTTTTTTATTCAGCATGTTTTATGCATTAGTATCAGAAAAGCCTGACTTTCTCTTGGCAAATGTTACTGCAAGTTGTCTAGCAGAAAGGTGGATTATGTAGATTTATTTATTCAGAGTGTAATTTGCATAAATGAAAAATGGAAATTGAGTGGGGGTTTTTTTTCTGAATTACAGCCTTTTTTTTTCCTTCAAGGTGAAACAAAATTTGTGTAGTGCACTCATCCAGATTTCCAGATTTTTTTTAGGGGGACCATTAGTCATTTTGATGTCTGCACCCATTTTCTTTGACTTGGATGCTTTAATGTCTGAAAGCGTATTCTGAGGATAAGACTAAGAAGAGGAAATAGAACAAATTGGAAATTAATTTGTTTATAAGCAGTTAAAGGTGTCCTGTTGAAAAAAATCTCAGAGCCATGTTAAGTATTTTAGATACATTGGGTAAACAATTGTTTTGGAGGTCTGCATGGTTCCAGGCTGCCATACAGTGCCCATTGAGAGAAACCCTGTGCTGCAAAGGAAATTGGCACTGTATATATTTGATCTAGCTGGCCTCATCAATACCATGTGAAATCCATGTGCACAGACGTACATCTACTCCTCCACCAGCTCAGACACATCTGTCTCAGACCAGTGGTGCCTACAAAGCTTATCTGAATGGGAGAGGAACTGTCTTATGGTCCAGGCTGTTAGATATCCAGGAATGCACCTAATTCCTGGGGAAAAAACCAAACAAACAAACAAAACAAAAAAAAAACCAAAACAAAAACCCAAAACCAAAAAAGAAAAACCAAACCAAAAACCAAAACACAGGAAAGGTTATTACCATTGTTACCATTCAGAATGTGTGAATTACCATGCAGTGCTATGCAGCATATTGGGCAGGCCAAGCGCTGATTAATGCATCCTGGGAAGGAATCCTGTCAGAGGTAGTGTTCTGTATCTCAGGATAATGCTGCACTTCATGTTGTAATTTTTTTTATTAAACTGAAGAAAAAAAGCATATCCTACATTCTGTGAATCTGGTGGTTAGGAACAGATTGCCCTGCTTCTTTCAATAGGTCTGTGCTGCTCTGGACCCATGGCATTATTCCTGAGGTCAGTGTCTTTGGTTTGCTACTATTTATTTATTCATATCTGCAAAGGTCCTCTTGTTCTCTCCAGCTGCTTCATCATTCACCAGCACCCCCTGGTAGCTCACCCTGCTCCCACAGCCCATCCCTTGTCACAGTTGACCCTCAATGAGGTCAGGATGCGATTAGGTGGCTGCAGATCATAAGGAGTATTAATCACAAGGAACACTCAGATGTTGCTTTACAGATTTCCTTATGTGAAATACACTGTGGCAAGGTATTGGGTTACCAGTGGCTGAAATAGAAACAGTTCTCTCTTTACCCTTGACAGTCAAAAGACGGTTTGATTTATTTTCTCATTTTCACTTGATCTAAAGGCAGCTGGGCAGTATTGCTACAAAGCTCTAGCTGTGTGTCATTGTAATAGGGGAAATATGTTTGTTCACTTCTGCTCTCTTCCTCTGTCTAATTGTTCTATTGTCTTTCTGTTTTCTGTCCACATTTGGGCTGACAAAATGTCTCCTTGAGTTTAGCCCTCTAGCCAAAACTTAACGGGCTCTTAATCAAGAACTAACACCACCAGCAGGCTATTTCCTGCCTTTGTTTACCATTCCTGGTATCATCTTTCTTCTCCTCTCAGTCCATCATTGCAGATTTTCAGCATTATTTTCCTTTGACTCTTCCTCTGTAAAGGGTGCAGCAAGTTTCCTAAATACTGTTCGCCTTTCATTTTCTGGTCACTTGATCTCTGGCCTCCAAGCTCTACATTCTAGAAGAGTACCAAATCCATCCTGAACCAGATTTTACAAAGACAAGTAATCCTGGGATAACTGTATATTCCATGTAGCTGTATCAGGAGAATGTTTATTACTGAACCTTGATGCAAATTGTATAGATGTTTTGAACATAAAAGGGGTAATCACAATGTAATTCATCACTAGGTACCATTCACCATGACTTGCATTTCTATGCAAATATCAGGACTGTGAGGGTACAATTCAGTGGCTTACCAAAGGTTTCTATGATCACTTGAGATGCCCTAAAACACAGGCCCACCTGATGTAACCTGGGAGATCCTAGCTCTTGCCAACTGCAGCTGGAGATGGGGGAAATTAACCCAGGGTTTCTAAAATTATATCAACTGCCTATGTTTAAGTGACTGAATTGCACTCCCAGCATATGTTGGAATAACTATGTTTTGTACTTAAATGTTTTTTTCATGTTACTGCACAACTGCCTTCATTTATTTCTGCTGTGTCTACCCTGAGAATATAACACTGTGGTAATGTCCACATGAGATACTCATTGGACAGGTTATTATGACTCTTTAGGAATCAGGTGCACAGAGTAGACCTTTTTTTCCATCTCAAACATGCTTCTACCTTTACATATCTAGATAGTGGCTAAGGTGGGTTCAGGAGGAAGTTCAACCCAAATAATATCAAATGTTGTAGCCTGGGAAGAATAATTAAGCATTATTTCTGATGTTCTGATAGGTAAGCAGGGCTACTCATTGGCAATCCTGGCAAGATGCAGGACTTATTGATACCTACACTATTTCTAGAGCAGGAGTCAGGCTGCTGAAGTTGAGGCCACTGTCACCACAGGGACCTTACTCAAGCAGTCCCTCTATCAGTTTAGAAAACAGGAAGAAAAGATAGGCTCTTCGAGGCAGAGATTCAGAGCACCTGGCAGAAGTATCAGCCTTGAAATGTAATATGAGTGGGTCTGTTTCATCTCTGACCGTACTAGGAGGACTTGCCCCATAATTATGTATGAAAAGTCAGGGGACGGAAATAATCTCTTACAAGTCTGTGTAACAGCAGTCACCCTTGTTGGCCATATTTCTCTGGCAAAGTTTCTCCAGGGCAGTTTTAGCCCTAAATATATTTGTTTAGCTTGCTTAATAGCTCAGCAATCCCCCCAGGATCTTCTCCAGCATGTCTGGTGGGAGCTGGCAGTAGCAGTTAGATGTCACTCAGAGCTTGCAGCTGGTGTCGGCTTTTCCGTGCTGGCAGGCAGAGCCTTCTTGTTGCTCTTCCACCCACTTGGGGCCTGCTTGTCACCAGCCCTGGCTGTTGTTCATCTGTTCTGCAGTGACACAGGCAACACTGCCTCAGCTCGGGGAAATTCACTTAATTTAATTTATTGCAAATTAACACAGCCTTTTAATTACTGATTATTGTATTGAGCAGAAAAAAAGAAAATACGTACTATTGAACAAATACTCAGGGAAACACCTTTTCTTACCTTTCTTTAGGCTCTACTTCAGCCAAACACTTCTCCTCCCTCCTTTCTCACCTCAGCTCCCTTTGTTTTCACTACAGTTCACTTCTTGCCCTCCACTGCTCCTGTTCCCCAGTGTGATTTACCCGTGGCCTGTGACAAGTGTTGGCAGTTGGTTTACTTCCTAAGCTTCATTGCAAACATCTAAGGCATCTTTTAATGCTGAAGCCATGGATGTAGCTCCTGGGAGGTACCTCACGGGTGCCAGCAGTGCAAGACCAAGTTCGACTCATGAGCAGAACCACCATGCAGGCCACCACAGCTCCCGCACTGCCAGCTGCTGCACAGGCAGAGGGGCGGCAAGGCCACCCTGGCTGGAAAAGCGGAGCGGCATCCATGGCATGACCCAAAGCACTACTTTTTATATGCAGAAACACACAGAGCCTCAAAGCTCCCTCTCATCCATCCTGCAAAGCAGAGGATATCTTCTTCCTCAGAGCTCCTGTTAACCTGTCACATCTTCTTCAGCATAGAGGTTTTGATGAATCATCTAGTGGTTTTCCACAGAAAGGAATGAAGATATGCTGTGCCACTAGCAGAGGTGTCAATTAATTTCTTTCTAAACAAGGATACTCTTGAGAACTTAATTACTTTTTTTTTGTGTCCTAAATTATGAAGTGAAGTTCATGCAGTATGTCAAATCAGAGCCACAAGGAAAAATTCAGACAAGTCCTGATCTTAATTAGGCTCATCTAACTCATGAGTGCAGCAGCCCCAGGAAGACTGAGCCATTGTATGGATGAAAAACTGATAGTCCTTTTTGTATCTGTTAGACAGTAGTTTATCCTGAATGGTATTTTAAAGAAAACCCTAGGAAACAAACTCTTAACTGTTCCTACCTTGCTTTCCAAAGCACATAAATCTTTTGTAACTTTAATTCTTAACCCCATAGCAAATGCAGTAGCACCAGTGACAGCCAGAATTCTTATAAAAACAGCATCAGAGTAAATGCTAAGCATATGTCAAACCAATCTACAAACCCAATGGTTTTGCAGAGTATATATATATATGTAATATTTTTGTCTACATTGTATACATATACGTAAATTAATATGTTTATTTGTACAGTATTTATTGTACAGGTAAGCTATACAATTAAGCAAACTCGTGATAATACAATGGTGCTAATTATTATTCTAACATACAAAGTAAATTAAAAGTGGGTAGGGTCACCTACAGCAGTATATGACAGAAAAAAAAAGTTAGATTTGAGTACATTGTTACTGACGGCTGAGAAAGAAAGTAGAAGATCTAAACTGATTGTCATGTGAAGGAGTGCATTAGGAAATAGCTTCCTCAGTTTTGCTGTTTCTGGCTTGTATCTTTTCTAATACACAATAGGGGAGTCTTTTCTCTGATTTGCTTTTAAGCCTTGAGCACAATCAAAAGCTGAAGGTATTGTAAAGAAAATCTGCAAATAGCATGAAAATGTCTTGTGGTGGCATTCTTGTTCAGGCTCTGGGCCTGATTTTGAAAAATCCCAAACACCCAGAGATGCCAATGCTAAGCAGTTCTGCAGGTCAGATCTTTGTGGTCTGGAAGGTTGTTTTATAATCCTGTTTTCATGTTCTTGCAAATCTAGATGGTAAATTTTTGCCTGTGTAGTAGCACAGATTTTATTAAAACCATTCATAACAGATATCTAGGTTTTAAGTCAACAGCTTTGTGCTTAATGCTAAGATATGTAACTTTGGTCAGCAGAGAACATTTTCCCATCTTTCAGGAAACTGTTAATATATTTAAAGTTAAAACAACAATAATTATTTAAAAAAACAAAGTCTCTGAAATGCTGTGAGCTTTAGATCCTCTCTATTCCATCATTCTGTCCTGACTATGGCACCGTCTTCACAAAAGTTCCTGCACGTTAATGGCAAATGATTTGTAGGCCATATAAAGTCAGCATCTCAAAAAAAATGGATTTTTGTTTTTGTGTTTCGTTGCCTTGTCATATATAGGGAAAAGTCCATTTTTGCCATTGTGTTTGCACTCCAGTGGTTTGAGGTGGCTGCAGTCTGAAGTATAACCAAAACAAAACAGTAAGGTTTGAAATTGTATGTTCAGTGTTTATGAAGGCTGTATGCAAGCCACAAGAAAAAATAAATTTAAACAATCACATGCAGATCTGAGAGAGGCAACTGAAGCAATGGCTCCTCAATTCCCAAAAATGTGACTAAATTTAGAATTTGATTTCCCAACCAGTTATCACTCACATGGTTTATTGGCACAACGTAATTGAATACATCCAAATGCCCAGCTCTTCAGTTGTAGGAGTTTAAAGCCAAAGCTAAAGAGAGAATTGAAAAATAGATACGCTTTTTAATGCAGAAAGAAAAAGAAAGAGGTTGGCAGATCTCCCCTATGCTGTCAGATACTCAGAATTCCTAACTAAGCTATACAAGACTATTTAAAAACATCACATCTTTTCATGCTGTTAATGACCCTAGGTGTCTCCAGATACTCACCAAGGACTCATGGCAACTGCCTTTTGGGTATAATGGAAAACCATCTCTTAAAAGCACAAAGCAACTAGCACTCGGTCTTTAGTTCTGCGTGCAGCCAAACCTTGTGCACTGGAATCCAGATTCTCTGAGGTATTACAGTGTGGGTTTCAGCCATCTCATGTTCACAGAACAGCTCCATATTCCTCAAAATCTGTGCCACAGTCCTGACCATTCTTTAGCAGTACTGGTTTTACACCTCTTCTTAAGGTGATTCCTTCTTCTCTGCATTTTCAATGACTTTCACAAATGCCCCTACAATATAGTCATTTTTCTCCAGCATATAAAATGCTGATTCTATTGGCAGAATCATATGGCCTACCATAATTATTTTAAACAAAATGAAAATCCAATCTATTTGAGTCATTAGTAAGAGCAAAAACTATGAATACAGATTTGCTAAAACAATGTGGTTGGTCATCTCCATAATAAAATTTAATCACCTTTTGAATATTTATTTATATATGTTTACACATATTTTATTTCTGTATGATTTTTATAGATTACATTATATTCATGGTGCTGATGGTCCTTTGCAGATTTGCATAGACTTATTGAACAAGTACATATTGAAACACTTATTGCATGGAAAACTTGAATTGTACATTTTAAATAATTATTTTCAAATTATAAATTGTCATCTTCTTTTATGGATAGTACAAATTTATATTAAAGCTTCACTGAATGGGACAATTTTTCAGTAGAGTTTACTTAATGTTAATCTATTCATTTGGGGGTAAATGAAGAATTTAATGGTGAAATGATGTAACTAGAATATAGTCTCAAGTGGTGTGTTAGGTTTATCAATCAGTGAAAATTGTGCACTTGAGTGTAAGAGCACATGTTTATCCATGTGATTCTTGCTACCTCAGTTAATTGAAACTCTTTTTCCACCCTATTATCAATACTTGAAAAATAGCTCCAACCACATCTATTAACTACTGTCTTAATAGGCGTTTTATCAGCTCCCGTATAAATTGCACATATTTCACTAAAAAGCAATTTCACTAATATAAGGGTCAGTTCTATGGTTCACCGGAGATGTTCATGCCAGAGGTGTTAGGGCGCAACTGGATGGATGGATAGAGATAGATAGAGCTGTGAGCTTGGTCTTCAATCCACTGAAACACTGTGAAAGGTTGGAGGTTCAATCTGATTAACAGTCTCAGTCCTCATTCATTTTGACAAAAGCAAGGTATGCTCATGATGAAAACTAATTAGACATGACCACTTCCATGGGGAAATCTAAATCAGACTAGTCATACATGTATTTAAATTTCTTATTATAAAAACCAAAAAACTTTAGACTTGGGACAGCAGAATTTTATACCAATACTGACATGTCCTAAACAACTCTGAAATGAAAAGTTTTTGCTTTCAAAGCAGCTTCTCCAAATGTTTCATTCATATTGGCACATTTCCTTTCTCCCGTACATATTTGATTTAAAAGAAAAATAAATATAGATTTTCTGTGCAGGTTGGCTCAGTGTCTCCTGAGGTCATGGACAATTCAACTGTGCTTTACTGTGCCTTAAATAAAACCTAGGTACTTCCATTTCACAAATCCGACACACAAAACACATTTCTGAGCACACTCCAACCTAATTTTGCTGATGGAAGCTTCTTCCACTTTCCAGTCCTTCTGCTTTCCATGCCTGCCTTGCCCTTCGTATGCCCTTTCTAGTTCTCTCCTGTTGATTTTCATGCTCTGCCTTTCATGGCCAATTGTCATCATGAATCAACAGAGGAAGGAAAATTAAAATATCTACAAAGCAGAAAGAAAAAGTGGGATATGAGATGCTCAGCAGTGTCTAATCTAGTGCTACCTAAAACTCTCTAAAGGTTTCTCTAATCCTTACAGGCACTTGGAGCTTTGAATCCATAGGGTTTCACCTCTGCTGAGAGATTACCATTATACAACAGATAGTGCTTTTCTTTTTGTCACCAAGTTGTTTAATCAGTTCTGTCAGATGTGAGGTTACAGGTGAAGGACAATTATTCTGGATAATGCTTAGTTTTGGCGACATTCTTTCTCATGGTTAGTTGACTCCTAGTTCTTGGAAGAAGCTTATTATCATCACACAGGACAAAGCTTTGCAGTGTTGAAGTGGTCCACTGGACAACATGAATACCTGTTTGGTTACTGTTAATTCTTTGTGTAGATCTGTCCCTATGTTCTCCATCCCTGATCAGTGGAGCTTCAAGAATTAACATAATAAGGATCTATACTCAATTATATGCAGAAGTAATATACTGGAAGCATTTGCATTACAAGTGAGCAAATAGCTTTCCTTTTAGTTTTAAAGCACAGTTTTATGGGACCATATATTATGTAGGAAGGCAGAGCTGAAACTGGTACTACATTTATCAAGGCATGCATAGTTTAGTGCTTGTGGCACAGCCATTCACAGGCAGGAAAAGAGCCCCCATCAGAACTATCAGAGCAGAACTATAGATCTGCAAACTAACCCAAGCCGGCTCAGTGCCATGCTAACAAATCTGATTTGTACACAGAAAATTAAGGCTTGAAGTTACAAAAAGGGGTACAACAGATATAGGTGCTTTACCATATTTGAAAACATATTGTTTTCATTGTCAAGACTTTAAAAAATTGTACTACAGTGGGCAGACAGGGCAAAGCCATAACTGAAAGCTATCACAAATCCTGTTGTGCAATGAAGAACTTCTTTTTACAGTGGGGTATTTCTTCACTGAAAGAAGATCATTGCTATAAAGAGCAGGTATTTATCAATTTTCAAAGGGCTTGGCCCGTGAAAGCTAGTGTTAGATTTGGAATTTCTCTTTTGTTGCCAAGGTGACAAACACTTATAAATATACCACATCTTCTAATGTGCTTTTAACTTAGTATTTTTATGGCTTTTAAATCAGATACCATTAGCAAATATATTAGGTAATTTAGCTGAAAGACCATTTTCTACTAACACTTTTTGTTACATTTCCCCAGGTACTTTAGTAAATGTCTGTTGTGACATTGCAGTCCTGCCTGGCTTCTAGCATATAAGGATACATACAGTACATCTGGTAAGAATTAACATATTACCTTAGGGCTTTCTATTTTTTTGTATTGATAATTACAAATTGTATAAAAGAAGACAAATACTAAGAACTGGATCCTACAGTCCATTGACTTCAGAGAGTACTCTGTGAAGGTAATGACTCCAGGTTTGGCCAGAGGCCATACTGTGTGTTGTTATTGTTGGCTCCCATCTCCCCTTTTTATAGCCCAGTAACGATGCTGAGAGCATGGGGGAGACCATAAGGGCTCCATAGCTGGGCACTTCCCTCTGAAAAGAAGTAACGAAACCTGTCCGAGTGTTTTCTTCTCTTTGATAGGCTTGAAGGCCAGAGGAGACCTTTGCCATCACCTGGTGTAATGCCCTGTAGGACATCAAGCCAGAAGCTTTCCTGCTGGAAAACTGTCTGGCAGCCACACCAGCAGCATCTTGGACAAAGCATGGCTTGAAGGAGGCTGGCTTGGAAACTGGTGCTGGCAGACCAGGCAGCAATGTGTGCAGGAGGCAGCTGCGCCCTCAGGAGGATCTTGGGGGCCATGGAAAATGACCTTCCTGTGGGCAGGTGCTACAGGCACCAGTGGTGGAGCCATGAGAGAGCTGGGCAGGGCTGGGTCTGCTCCACAAGGGAAGGCAGCCATGGCCCATCTGACTGTGGAAGTTGTGCTTTCCCTGCCATACCAAAACCACATCTGGGGAGAGGGGCTAGGCTGGGCTGGGCTCTGCTCCCAGGACCTTTAACTTGTGCCAGGAGTCACATCCTGCACCGAAGGCCGTCCTGGTAGGAAATGCAACCCTGTGAGCAGGCAGGGCTGAAGAGGTGGGGTGCTGACAGAAAGGAGCAATCATTTCAAAGCACAATTTTTTAAAAATTTTGACAAAGCTTGCCATCACTGAGTATTAAGCACAGTTCATAAGCCAGTGAATAAACTTCCTACAATAGCAGTGTGTTAGATTGGGTGGAAAGGTCCAATGAAGAAGCATCCAGGAAACATCTTTCATGCCTGCATATTAAATTTAATCTGCCACCCCCATCTTTGAAGACTTGGCATTCATCTTCTGAAAAAAAGATGTAGATCTGAAAGAAAAAGAGGGGGAAAACCACCAGTCTGCTGTAACAGTTTGCTTGGCAAAGTGGGAGAGTCTTCAGGAAGAATGAATTGTGTACAAGTTACAAAGAGCCACCCCGCGCTGTAGACACTGGGCCTGTATATGTCACTCTCGCCCCCAGCCCAGCACTGTCCCATTGGCCTCTTCATTCAGCACAGCTATCTGTCATGAAGAATTTAAGTTTCATATTTTTGTCTGTCAGTTGTGAAAAGGCCTGTCAGCTGAAGCTTACGCTACCATTTGCTAAAAGGCCTATAGCCCATGCTGACAATACACTCTTATATTTGTGCTTCCAGGCTCCAGATAATCCCCTCACTTTCCTCCTCAGCAGTCCAGTTATGATGAGGCTTAAATTGCATATTTGGGGGGTTTTAAAATCCAGATTTTGCTGATAAATGCTATCAGCGGGAATGAAATTAAATACAGCACAGTTTAGCTCTTATTACCAGCATTTTGTGAGGGCTATAGAGACAGTATTCATATTAAACAGGTTAATGTCTATAATGTCTATAGTCACAGGAACTAAATGTAGGAATGCTAATAATCAGCTTTTATCTACTTTCTCTGTTTGGCATCCCTGAAAAAAAAGACAACCCATCCTTCAAACAGGGTTATTTCCCAGTTTGTTTATTTAGTTTGATTTACAAAGGGAAAAAGATAACCAGCTCATTACAAACCCACAGCCAATTGTTTTATGCTCCAAGATACCACCAAATTACTTGTATAATGCCACAGAAGGAATAAAGAGTCTAAATCCCCAAAGCACACTTTCAAACCCCAACAGTTCTGTAAGACTGTTGACAAAATTACCAAAATAAAAGAGCTATAGTAAAAAACCGTTCACCAACCCATCTCAATCTGATATGTGTTTATGAGGATAAGGAAGGATACAAGGAATTGATACTCACACTTTTAACTCTAGGACTATACAACTTTGATTTTCATATGTAAAGAACAACCCAGCATAAAGTAAAATAGCTTCAAAAATTCAATCTCATCTGAGAATTGTTGGGGAACACAGCACAGTAACCCAGGTTAAGCATTTGCTGTCTTGTCTCTAAGAAATTGATTTTCCAACTATAATTCAACCACAAAGAAATCACATCTTTAATTCATTAAAGGGTCTTAAGTTGCCTAACTGATTATGACTGAAGAAATATGAAACAATGTCCATATGAAACAATTTTATCTTTTCCTCGTTAGGGTGAAACATAATTTTTCCCTGCAGTTCTATAATATTCTAATATAATACAGTAGTGCCAGAGGGATTCTTATTTTGTTGCTTTATGTTGTCATTTGAAAACTACTTTCAGAACAATGTTTCTCAACCTATGCTCTGAGACAGTCTGGAAGAAGACAAAGGAACTACAGTAGGCAAGTCTGCAAAAAGTCTTGTGAAAAGCAGCCTTATTGTTAACAGGTTTTGTCCTGCCCTAATGCAGACATAGCTGCTTCCACCAGACTTGGTGGTGGAAGTCCTAACTTCTTTCTTCTTTTTCAAGCAAAATTTGTTTGGTTCTTTGAGTATTTTATTGACGTGTCCATACCATTCCCCAGAAACTTCAGACTCCTTTATTTTTTGTTTTTAATTTCTTGTTTGCTTCACCAAGGAATAAGAGAGCCAGAGAACAGGCATTTAAATTAGGATTATAGTATTCAATCTTTCTACAGTATGATAAAGTTATTGTGGCCAGCTCTGGGGAGTCATCACCCTTCTGAGCTTTAGGGTTCGTGTTGGTTTTGATCTGCATTGCAGTAATGAACATTCTTTGTTTCCTTTATGAACAGAGTGGCACATGCCTCCAGAGATAGAAAGACCCTGAAGGAGAGACACAGTAGGGCCTGTGTGGGAAGCAGTGGCAAGGATATTTACCATCCGCATTTTATCCCACTGCTTGCCCTTGCACTGGTGACAGCAGCTGTGTGGCTTGAGTAAGGCCAGGCTGTAAGAAAATAGTAAGAAGAAACACAACAGTGTTTCCTTTTTGAGATACAGTATAGTAAAATCAACATCGTGGAGCTACTTGTCCCGCCCTGTGAAACAAGTAAATGGATTAAGGAATAATAACTCCAGTGCCCAGTTTGTCATTGTCAGTTGATCCTGGATATTAAATGGGATGGGAGGTTAAAATGGGTATTTTTCTGTCATGTACAGCTGACAGAGGGTAACACAGCTGAAGGTATGTGAGTGCTGTGGAGCCAGAAGATTTCCATATTACTGTACTGTACATCCCCAAGTCATCTACTTCAAATTGGTCATTTCACGAGTTGTACCAAGGTGGGGGAATTCAGAGGCTCCAGCTGACAAAAAATGAAGAAATAGGATCATTTCTTCCCCAGACAGAATGTTTATTATATTTCTCTCACTTTGTTCTTTGAATCAGTATTTCTTCACAGTTTTTATGTTACACATCTTTGTTAAAGTCACAGCTTCCCACAATACTATTAATTTCAGTTTGAGAGCATTGAAAGAGTGAGAGCAAAATTAATTTGCTGTATGAAATAGTTAAATTTAACAGGAAACAGTAAAACTTTATTTTTCTAAAATGTTTCTCAACTCCAGCACTAAGTGAAAGTGTAAAGCAAAAGATACTGGAATTTTTATATGTCAAAGTAATTTTGGCTTATTCTGGCCATTCCATTTGACACTTTAAAGTAGCCCTGTTATTCTGTAAACTTTATAAACTCAGTGGGAATACAACACAGCATTTGCCAGGACCGGCTTTAAAGGTAGGCAAAGTAGGTAGCTCTCTACCCTAACAAGTAGCTAGATGCAGGGGGAAAAAAAAAAAAAGGTAAATTTGTAAATATAATAACATTTTTATTTGCCAGCAGTGTTTCCTGATCAAATTATCCCGAGAAAGTAATACAAAAATTCTTCAGGTACTTTATCAGACAGTGAAGAAGCCCACGGGCGAGGACATGAAAAAGCCTTTCTCTCTGACATTAAAGGATGAAGCCTGGCACCGTCTCCTGCTGCTGTGCTATTTGAGGTGGCCTTTAGCAGCCGATGGGTGAGGAGGCTGGTGGGAGCAGATCTGCTAAGCCCACAGAGGGTAACACACCTAAACAAGCCCACTGCTATGGAAAAGTTTTGCCTCTACAAGCAAATACTTTTGGAATAACTTTAGAGGGGTTTTGTTCAAAATAAACTGCCTTGCGGCCATATGTAAAAGTTAGGGGGTTTTTTTGTTCTCGCTTTTAGTTTTAAACAATCTGATGTTTTATCCCACATCGACTGCAAATTGGGCTAAAGCAACTGTTCTGGTATTTTAACTGATTTCTTTTATCTTTGCAGTTACTAGACTGGAGAGAAGCACTGTCATTTTAGGTTTCCAGCTCCTGAAAACTGCAATCTTGCAACCGCAGTCTTTTAAATAGAAAGTAAGACAGAAATGACAGTGGTACACAATAACTTCTGGGACCAGATATTCAAGTCTGTTAGTTCTGGATCAAGCAAGCAAATTAAGGTAAAACCCAGAGGGACAAATATACTGCACAGATCAGCTTGGAAAGCATCCTTTTATAGAAACAAATGAGGAAGTAAAACAGTGCTTTAAAAGTGCATTAAGTATACTTTATTCCTCAACTCAGAGTTAATTCAAGCAATAAACTCACAGGTTTCACACAAGTTAAAGCTTCCTGCAAATCTCACAACTGAGTTCCCTACTAAACCTCAGGGGAAGCTTTTATAATGATAACTCCCTTCCCCCACCTCGAAGCTGACCTGGAAATGCGAAGAGAATTGTGCTTAGCAAAACTCTTGTCCTAAGACCATTTTATTATTATTACCTGTGTTTTTCTCTGAACCACGTATATAAAAGAGGGGATTTTCCCTTGTAGCAATTAAACCCCAAATCTCACCTCTCTTTTCTTCCCCCTCAACAAAAAGTTAACCCCTGCTGAGCTCTTTCCCCCAAGGCATCTATAAAGCCTCACAGGTGAGCATGCTGCAGTAAATAGAATGAATCAGCACTGATCTTCCAAGAGATAAACACCAATCTTTTATTCTAGCCACCTGGCTCTGGATTTATCAGCCAACAAAATGGCTATGGTTTGAGTTAGGTGGATTTTCTTCTCTTTTGCAATATTCTTCCTTTTGTATTTTCTTTCCTTTAGCAAGCACTCTTGTGATCAAATGTGCTTTGGAACATCTTCAAGCTGGGATTTTTCTTTCTGCTAAATTACGTTCTGATAAATTTTCTTGGAGAACATTATCCTGTTTTCTGTATGCTCAGTCTCTTAAAGTCTTTCAGTTGTGTCAGAACTCTTTTTTCACCAAGTCCTTGAAATATGGATGAGTTTGTCACACCTTAATAGAAGTAATATGGAAATATTTTCATTAAACTTTTAATTGTTATTACACCTATTTGCTATACCTTGGGGAAAATGAAAAGCTTTGTGTGGCTTTGTAAAGAACTTTGTCTTGTCTCTGTGGTTTTGACCATAACAACATGGAGTCAAGAATTGTAATAGTTCACTAAAATATTTTCTGTCCTAGATGTGCATGAATCATATAATTGTTTGCCTAATGAAGCACTTAAGAATAACTAGAAGAAATTAAAGGCTTTAAGGAGTCTAACAGGAGAATGGACCATTGCTCCAAATTGCTTTGAATTTTTATGATTGTTCTCAAGTAGAGACTAAAGTGGGAGGGTGAGAAGACAATTCTCCAGTTCAATTTCTACCTCTTCACTCATTTCGTGTTATAAGTAAGTGTTTTATAGGACTGCTTTCAATTTTTTCTCTGGTCCTGGCAGAGGGTACTGTCTCATTGCCATTAAATTTCACCCTTCCCTATTACCATCAAATAATGTTGAGTACTGTTTTCTTGAGTACTTTTAAGAAGTATTTCTGAGCAAACACACTTATTTGAAATGTATAATATGGATTCTGGGCTGTGCTGCTACACACAATTTTTTTCTAAGTCTATCACAGGGGAAAGAATAAGAATCCTGTGTTTTGAGTCTTTAAAATGTGTGCCTTTTGTCTGCTGGTTTTTTTCACTTTCTTCACTCTAAAGGGGATGGTCTTTCTCCAACAAAAAACCCTCACAGAAACATTTATCATCAGTCTCATGCACAGTTTGGGTATTTCTACCAGATAGAAGCATAGATATACTAGTTAGAGTTCACCTGGGGTTAAATTCTGGGAAAGCCACAGGAGAACAAGGCCTCTATTTAACTGGCATTTTGTATCTGTAAGGGCGGTTGTGTTGTGAAAACCCAGGCAGGGTAAATATCCCTTGTGTTCAGAGGACTGCTTTATTAACTGATCTGCTGCTGAATTTATACTGGCTATCAGTGATTTACTGGTTATGTTGTGTTTCTTAGCCATTATGATGTATTTAGGTGCACTGCTATACGTGTCTGTTGAAATCCTTTTTCTCAAGAGCTGCAGTTTGTGTTCAGTCACCATCTGTGAACTACTCCCTGAAAATGGAATGTTAATTGTGTTGGGGACAATAGATACCAATATTTATTTACATAAATAAACATTATTTTATGCATAAAACATTTTTTAAAGAAATTTTCTTTCTTGTGGATTTGAAGTGAAATATTGTCTCATTTGCTGACTTGGTGACTTAGGTAAGAGTAAATAATTTTTCTTTGTTGCACTTTCTGCAGAAAGATGGGCAGAAAAAAAGCCATGTTATTTGTAATAAATGAGAATGAAAAGTAATTAGTGGAGCAGGACAACTCAGAGGATTGGTAATAGAATCCAGAGCTTTTCTCTTCCAGGTGTTCAGGCACTGGGTAATGAACATGTCATAAATACCTCCCTGGCGAGGTCACCAGTTTCAATGAGGTTTGTGTCAAGAGTGGCAGGAAGGCGTTAATGCATGAACATTGGTCACTGGGAGAATGTGCACCTCTTCTGTCTGTCACAGAGGGTGGTATGTGTTGTTTAGATCCACCTCAGCCGCACTGGATGGGACGCTCTGCCAGGAGGGGCTGTCACCATGTGCCTTGGCATGAGCTGCAGCTGTTTGTGGGAGCTGTCCTGGGAGGACCCCGCGGCCACGGCACTTGCCGTGTTTGCTGTGTGACTTCTGCTGAGTGTTCACCTCATGCGTCTCTGTACAAAATGCAACGGCAAAGGGTCCCTAGCAGGCTTATGTGCTGGAAGCAGCAAATTATGGCTCATTTTAGGCAGGAGATGTACACTAGGTGACTGTGCTAATTCTGGCATCACACTGTAATTCCCAGTCTGTTTCTATGTAAAAATCATTAATTGAAGGAAATGCCACACTTGCTAACCTCAATCCGTACTCTTCCTAACTGTAGAGGAGCCGGGTAGGGTCTCAGGTATGCCTTTTCTCTTTGAGGGCAAAGCTGCTCACAGACTTCTTAGAACAAAGACACGTTTATTTAACTGAGAGTTTGTATTAACATCCTTAGAAGTTTGGTTCTTGTTTTGAGCCTTTTGAAAGAAGCAAACGACTTGGTCAGGGGACCATCTCCAGCACCAGAGAGAATTAATTCCTTTTTTATATATATGGAAAATACAGTCTGCACTTTCTAAGCACTCCTCAGAGCTGTGAAGGAAAGCTAATGCCTGGAGCTTAGCTGCGTATAACTCTAAGTATTTCTAACTGAAAAAACACAAAGAATTGTTTTCTCTTGGAGAATCAATTCCCACTTTGGATTTAGGAAAGAATGCAACACTGAGATAATCTCACTTTTCCCATCATCATCATCCTTTCAGTCTTTTTCACTCCCCTTTCTCCCCAGACACAAGGTGACATATCCAAGTACTTGTCCTTCAACAGATTCTTCAGCAAGCAACAGAGCAGAAAGCCCTAATATCTATTCATTTGTAATCTGTCATTCTTAAAGTATTAAGGACAATTGACGTCACATGTCTCAGGTAATTAGAATAGTCAGCCTTTGCTCCACATTTTTAAAGTGAGTGTCTCAAACTCTTAATCAGTACATTTATTGATGTCTTTCAACATATCTGTTTCTTGTCAAGTGTGCGTTAGATTTGAAAAAAAATCTTGCACACTGAATTGTGCATGAGAATTATATTAAAACCCTCTTTCCATTGCTTTTGTAATCAAATAAAATATATTAGTGACAACATGGTATTTTCCACATTCAGAGTAATCAATCTCTCTTTTAATATGGAAAACTGCTCAAAAGCAAATTAATAAACATAAATGTCAGGAGGTACGTTTTACACAAATGTTTTAGTACTTGCTTTCCCAAGTTTATATTTCCACATCAAGCAATATTAACTATGATAATAGCTAATACCATTTTATAAGCTTTAAGGGGCTCATAAAAAAAGGTTGTTGGATTTCTTCATCTGTTACTGATCTTAGTAAGAAAAAGCAGCCATTCTTCATCCTAGAAAGCCGAGTCCTAGCTTTGGCCACTAACATAGGTTTATGTGATTTTTGTTAGCTAGAGGTTCATTTTGTTAGCTATAGGAGATCTCTAGGACAGGTACACCAAAGTTCTGTGCCCTCTCGCAAAACAATCTTTAGGGCTTGCTAGGTTATTGCCATTATTCTATAGGTACGACTACAGGGACTTATCACAAGTAGGTTTTTGAGGATCACTGTCACATTCTTCATTTCAGCTGTCCTATTCAATACACTCTTCCCCTGCATCCTTTTAGCAAGGAACAGGCAAGTCTTTCAACAGCTAGTACTATTGTTTTGGTATCTCAATTCTTTAGAGCAGTGGTTACTCAAAGCCATCCTGCAAATAAATCTGTCTGACTTCATGTTTAGAATAGAAGGAAAAAAAAAACAATTTGGAGTGATTTCAGATATGAAGGCAGTGAGAAAGCAGTTTGGGCAGTGGGAGATTAATGTCTTTTTTGCTGCAATTTTCTCCCATTAACAACAGCACACCAAAAGCACAGATTTTGCATGAAGAACTGAAGCAATGAAGTCAGAACAGTGCAAAGATGAAAGGTGGTCACTCCACCCCTTTGTCAGTGTTTGCCCTTGTACACCCCACTGTCTAAGACTTTCTGCCTTATAGGATGTGGTATATTTGCAGTCTCATTCAGACATTCATTTGAACCCTTAAACTGTGAATCCTGTCTTTTGGCTCAGATATTGTTGTGGTTTTTTTCCGTATTTGACAATAAATTATTAACCAAGAATGAAGAGGAATATACTGTGATAAAACAAAAGCTTAGGGATGGCTTGCTGTTGTCACTCTCTCCTAGCTGCCTCCCAGCCACAGGATATTGCTGCATGTCTCCCTGGGTAATTAGTCATTGTAGGCAGACTGGGAACCACATGTAGGCACACACACTCCTTAAATGGATATTGTGCAGACCTTTTGCAGATCCAGCTTATTGGAAGAAATAAGGATGACCTCCAGTAGCTCTTCCTTTCATTGGCACTCCCCTGTACATTTTCTTCAGTTGTGCAGGCTGTAACAACAAAAATAGGAGAGGAAACTTGAGCATGTGGGGTATAATCCAACCTGAGCCTCAGTGAAGCCCCTGGTCTCCCAGAAAAGCTACTTGCTCATTATAAGACAGCTCTTTATACCTAAGTACTGGGTGCATGATTTGCTATAGTGGATATGAAGGAATATATTTGAGGAATACTTATCAGGAGTTCCCTTTTTCATGAATTTTTCCTCTCTTTCCTTCATCGAATTTCCCTTTGGGACTTGGAGTAAGTGGACTGTGAGGATGTGGAAGGAGAGAACTACTTACTGAGGAGACTGTGCATGCTGTGTATGCAAGTACCTGACAAAATACATTTCAGGTTTCAAATGAACCCCCAATTTCACCAAAGAGTGGAAGACTCGTGGGGTGTAAGGCAGCTGGCAGTGTCATGAGTGCAGTGAGTGCTTGTCCTTTCAAAACGTGTGTATTTGAGTCCCTTTTTGTTGAGCCAAATAACTTGATTACAGGGAGGGTTTTAGGTCTGTCCAAGTAGCACGGCATTGCTTTTTCTTCTTGTAGTAATGACAGCTCTCCAGATTCAAAAAGTAAAACAAAATCTTCCTGTGGGTGGTTATCTTTACCAGCCAAGGAGATATATCTCAGGACTACAGAATGTTGGGTGCCAAAGTGATTCTGAATTGTAAACCTCAATGGCTGTTTGTTCAAAATGGATGAATTCTTTGTTTCACCTTATTCTCCTTTTCCTCCACTTGTCTGGAGATGACACAGACTGTTCTCCTTAAAAAATTAATTGGATCTGCAAATACATAGTAGTTTCTCCTTTTTGAAATATATTACTCAAAATGGAATAATTAGGAATGCAAAGCTTGCACTGAGCAGCAGAAGGACAATGCTTACCTCCCAGTGAATCATTTCTGCCTTTTTAAAGGATTCATTTCCTGATTACTGAATTTTAAACATAATATTTAACCTTCACCTTCTTTAGTTTGCATGCACATTAAGTAAGCCTGATAATTAAGGAATGTTGCTCCATTTTGAAAATATGGGGCCCCATTCTGAAAATCATTACTTTTACAAATAATCTCAGTGGAATAATTGATGTAAAAATAGCTGTGATTTTACTATACAGATGATCAGATTTAGAATGTTACCTTCACTCATTTCACTCGAAAGTACTTACTTGCATCCCTCTGACTGCTTTAAAATTATTTTACATGAGTATCTGAACATGCACACAGTGATGTATGGCTATGCTTATCACTTTGTTAGTTCACCAAGAACCACTTCAGCTGAGCTCCAAATGCAAAATCTTCCCACAGGAGAGACTAATTGACTTGTGCTTTTGTTGTTTATGGTGTCACCAAACCCATGAATGGATGCTAATCTATTCTTATTCTAACTGTTGGCCTAATGTTGATAGAACATCTATCTATACTTCTCTTTCCCAAGAAGATACTTTATAATTCAGTTATGATAATAAATATTGTATCAACTTGAGCATCCCTGGCAAAGTAGAATTTTGGTGAATTTTACATAGCCTTTTGGCCCAGAACTAGATTTTTAGGCTAAACTATAGTAATGTCACTCTGGCCATCCACAGGTGGTGTGGTAAAAAATGAGCAGCTTTATGGTATGCTACTGTTCATGTTCTTGCTGGGGCAGATCCAGCTTGGATGTCTAGAAAGCACAAAGCACACTGGAGCTGTAGCCACAACAAATAATGAGTGGGTTGGTGTGAGCATTTTTATCTGCAGTGTGTATTGATTGTTCTTTACTTCCTGACAGGAGAAGATGAGCACAGCTGAAAAGAGAGGAATGTTAGGGTATGTCTGGGGAAATGTGGAAAGCTGAAAGGCAAGGCCTTGTGCTCTTAATAACTATTATAATAAATTAGCATATGCTACAAATAATGCATCAGAAAAAGGAAAAAAAGAAGCTGTCTTGCAAAGCAGGACATAATTCTGCAACATGTCTACTGTCTCTAGATAAAGGTTTGACTGGTTTTCCCAAGAAGAAGCTTTATGCAAATGCATACTGTCATGTGAATCAGATTAAGGGAAGAAAGACTATTTATGCATGAAATCCAAACATGCTTCTGGGGAAAGGAGAGAAGAAATAAACCCTTTCTTTCACCTCAAACACAATATATGTGCAATGACTAAAAAAAATGAATGTGTCACCTCTATTACTGACACTAAGTGATTTTCCACTAACAATTAGCATGAATCATAGTGATAAAAAACTGAGAGGGAAAAGATCTGTTAGAAGACCTAGTCCACCTCCATGTAAGCACCGGCATCTTCCTGACAATATCTATATGAAACAGTTCATTGCTCAATAGTTTGTGTTTTTGTCAGTGCCACTTCACACAGCCATTTTCTAAGAAGACTTTACAATGACTACCACATCTGTTCTTCACCCAAAATAGAATTACATCAATTCTCCTCTTTCAGAACATCCTTCTGGAGAGACTTCTGGTCCTAGGAGTATCTGGAACTAAAAATATATGTAGTTGCTTTGCAACTTTAAATGCAATGTGTTGTCTTCTCTTTCATGCACCACAGAAGATGTACAAACTGTTCCTGTATTGAACAGCAGCACAGAAAGCAAGCAAAGGAAGACGCTTGGCTACAGTGAAGTAAAATAACATAGCTGAAGCATTTTGAACACCAAGCTGGATTCTACTAAGTAGGAAAGGTGTATATGGAGGTGTTTGTGGTTTCCAGGTTTTAGGGCTTGTTTTATGCCATGTTTTATGCTTGTTTTATGCCAAGGTAGGCTAGAACAACTGTAGGGTTTGTCAGACTGTTCCCATCTTGAAATGGTCTCCAAAATAATTTGTTCCTGCTCCCTTTTCTCCCCCAGTTTGTCCCTTCTGCTGGGCTGCGCAGGAGTCAATGACACATGCCTGGTTGTGCTTGCTCTGGTCCCATTGAGGGTCTCTCAAGCAGAGGGCATCTCTCAGTCAGCAGCAAAACAACAGAGCTCTAGGCCACAGTCTGGCTCTTTGTAACAAATAGGCCAAGCTTCAAAATGAATTTAGGGTCAAGTTTGACACTAATTTCTTTTTTAATAGTAGAGATACGTTATTAGAAACAGAAATGTTTGGGAGTGCCTTTGAAGGCAGACAGCTTGTGAAGCAAGCCTGGAAGATAACACACATGCAGCTTGGCCTGGAAGACAGGTCAAGTAGGTTCTTCTCCCTGCAATCTCAGCACACCCAGGCCAACTGCTTGTTTATCTGAATCTGTTTGCACCAGTGTGATTCTCTAGGCATATTCTATGCACTTGGAAACTGCCTGACCAGATTCTTAGCTGACATGAATTGATTTTTCTTCACTAATTTTCATAGACAGTAATTTCTCACCCTGAGCATTTTGCGTGAATCTGAGATGTGAGGCCGATTTGTTGATCGCCCTCAGGATGCACGTCATTATGCTGTGATTCAATTCCTACCAAAGCCAAGTGGAAAACTGTCCATTAATGCCAGGGACTGCTGAGCAGACCCTATGGGAGTAAAGGCTGCAAGCAAGGTGGCGATACAGAGCCAAATGCATTTGTGGGAGGTTTTATTTTCCTTAAAAAGGTGTGTTTTGGGTGTGTGGTGGTTCTGTGTTTGTGACATCCTCTCACATCGTTGCAGAGGTGGCAGCAGTCTTGTGTAGGAGCTGCTGCTGTCCCCAGAAAGGAGGAGTGAAAGAAACCCCCTGCATGGTTAACATCAGCTCAGGTTTTCCTTCAATGCTTGTGGCTGACAGAGTTTATGTGTATGAAGCCTGGAGAAAATGTGAAGGCTGATTAGACCATGCCAGGTAGATAGATTTTTAAAGTATGTTGTTACTCTGAAATGTGTCAATTTGCCCCATGTGAGCTAAAAAAATTTAGATAAATTTGATCCGCTCGTGGTTTTTCTGTTTGCTTGTAACAATTTTTCTGAATTATAATGACCTTTAAATATTATTTGTAACAGCAGCTGTTACAAAATTTTCAGGCAGAAATCCAACTTACTTTTTATTTAAAATAGATAATAGGCTTTTAAAAATAAGAGTTCCCCGGTCCTGGCACAGACCTTGTCATGGGTGTCCTAATTCAGCAGAGATCATTTTAAAAACAAGAAGTTTGCTGAACAAATATGAGCTTCCCGCAGCCCAGCATGTCTGTCCCTGTGGACCAATGAACTTCCCTGTGACTCAAGATATTTTTAATCCTGCTCTGGACTTTCTCCAGGAAATCAGTAATAATTACCAATTGTATTTTTGTAAGCTAAATGAAAGGATACATTCTTTCTTGAAATTCTCCTTTAGCTTTTGCAATTAATTATGTTGCTCTTTTGTGTGATTAATCCTTGTCTTTGTATTACAACTTCACTTAATCAAATAGTACTATGTAGCATGCCAAGGGTTCTTAAGTGTAAAATATTTTCTCCTATTTTAGTGTCACTTATTTCTTTCCTCGGCTATTCACATCTCTGCTAAACTTTTATCAAAGTGATGCTCTACTAAAGGACTAAAGAATTCTAAAATCATCAGGGGAAATTTGCTTGAGGTTATTATATCTTGGCAAAGTGCCCCCTGCCATGTGTGGAGCTACAAACTGATTTTCATCAACTGAGGATATGTCCTTATATCACCAACACATACTAAGGCAGTTTTCTGATATAACTATTTCAACAGAAGGTCAGTCAAAACACTTAAATGACCTCAGGTTTTACTTTAAAACCTTTATTATATGAAATATATTAAAAGAGACTTACCTGACCACCTTAAACTATGTATTTAAAATTATCCTCTTGCAATATGCCCACACTGGAAATGTCAGGCAGACAGGAGCTGGTTTTGAGTAGTTTAGAGAAAGTCTTAAACATTTAGATTGCTGGGCCATTTTGTGGCAAATCTTACTTCTTCCTTTGCAGCCAGGGAAAGGTTTTTTCCCATGGTGGAAGTGGAGTGTGTCTGTCATTCCAGCTTAGCATGGCTGCAATATGGCCAGTATTAACTGCTCAAAAGTCAGGAGGCTGGTTTCCATAGAGCAAGGTTCTTGCTTTAAAATAAATAATTTTCTCTTCTAGTTTCTTCTTTTTTTTTTTAGGGGTGATCATATTTCCAAGGGCCCTTCTGTATTAAAATGAATGAAAAAACAGACAAAATCAGCTTCAGGAAAAGTGGCAACCTCATTGCTTCAGGACCTGGGGCTTTTAGAATAAGGTCTTATCAGCCTTACAGTGGAAAAAGCCAAACTGTTTGGAGCTGCAGAGGACGCGTAGTCTTTTTATCACCATAGCAGTGTCAGTGGGTCAAGGATGATCTGAATAGATATTCCCATGGAACTCCTCTCTGCCTGAGTGTGGCAGATGATGGGTATTTCCTATTTGAAGCTCCACCAAGGTGAGCTGGGCTGGACTCCAGGACAGCATCAGCCATCCATCAGGAAAGCACTGAAGAGGCTGCTTATCTTTTGTGATGAGATCCCTCTCACAGCTTATTAATGAAAAAATATGTGAAGGCAGTAACTGAAATGTTCTGTGCCAGTGTAACTATAAGTGGTTAGTGAATAGATAAACTCAGTGCCATCACTGTAGGATGAGCCAAACTTCTTGCTGGTGAGTGCTACAGTGGATTCCTTTGTGAGGCTTTTTACACAGAATGCCTAATTGCAAGGAGAATGAGGAGGCAGAGGAAAAGAGAAAACAAGTAGAATTAGCATCTTCCATTAAGCACTTCATAAGTGATGAAAAGGAGCTTCGAATATTCAGACAACTGACCTGAATCAACAGAGCATTGAGATGCATGTTTACCTTAAGTATAGTTGTAATCTCATGGAAATTAAAATAAATAAAATAAAATAAAATAAACATTTTGTGGAGTTTCATGGCTCCACTTGCATGAGTAATGTCAGGGATCTGCTTCTTGAACTCGGTCCTTTATGCAAATAATAAGTCACAAATGTGGTAAGGATTTATTTTATGTTCCTTCAAATGAAGATGGGTTGGCTGTATTCAGTATATTAAATCCTTCCTGCTGCTAAGCTTAAAGAAACTGATTCTCTTGTAACATATTTTGATTTGACTACTGTAGCTTCCAAGTGCTATAAAGCACTAGAGTAGTTTGCCTTGGCCTCACACCTACTTACAGTAGTGCTAACTTTAAAATTGCTGAAGAAACCCACATCTGGAGTCAATTGAGTGAATTCTAACCAGCTTTGGTGGTAATATGCAAGTAATATTTCATCCTTGTGTGTATTTCACTCATCTTATAAAAAAGATGCCTCATTCCAAGACTCCTAGACATATTTCTTTGCTGTCTCATATATCAAGAGTATCAGACTAAGCAGACCGCCTAAAACTGGATACATCCAAACACTCTTCTATCCTAAACAACGGCGAATATTTTTGCCAACACTTCCATTTCCTGCAGTGGAAAAAAAAATATATAACCCCAAAGCCTTGGCCAGATTCTGCTTTTCTTGAAATGCATGGCAAATTTGTCAACAAAACACTCTCTGGCTTGGCCGTGGGGGGAGAAGTTGAACAGCTGGAATTAACCAGCAGGAGTAATCTGAAGCAGGCTGAAGCTTTGTATTAGGTTTAGCCTAATGCTGGGGTTCAAGGCTGAGCTTGCATTTTGATTCTCCTGTGCCAAAATCGTGGAAGCGACATCCAAAACCAGAACCAGAGAACAGCCTCTTTCAGCTCTGGATCTGGCCCAGAGCCAGACCAGGGCTGTGGGCATCAGTCCAGGAATCCAGCACTGAGACACCCGTCAGGGCTCAGATACAACAGCTTGAAACTCCAGTTTTCTACCATCAGAAATATTAGCCTGGTGCACAGAAAGTACTTTTATTTACAAAAATGTTGTAATTAATTCCCATTTGCACAGACTCTGCTTTCCTAACTGTTTGCAGTGGGATGAACAGCCATATGGAAGACAGGCATTAAGCTAAACAAGAACTCAGACTGGGGTTTTTGTTGGGTTTTTTGATTGTTGGTTTTGGTTTTTTTTAATCTGAAGGGACCACCACTGGTGCAAGGCTCATTTCTTGTAGTGCCTTGAACAGCTATTAAAAGCAATTGTCGTGTTGGACAGGCTGTGAGTTGAAATCCAGAAGTACCATGCTATTGGTGCTTCCAACATTTGCCTCCTCCACCCCTCTCCAACATGAATTTAATGCAGGTGCAGACACAAGCCTAACATAAGGGAGCAATTTTCTGATTCATTCATGTAAGACCCTGAGGGAGAGTAGGAACAAGATGTACTAAGGTAATATGGCATTGTTAAAAAATTAACTTTGCTTCCATTTTATGGAGCCACAGTGCTGTGTTGCTTAGTTACGTGGATCAGGAATTTAACCGTAAACAAGATATTTCACTCTTCAGTCCCTAGGGTTTTCAGCTCCATTTGAAAAGCAGTTAGAAATGAGCATCTTTTTGCCAAATCCCTGGGTTGCTTCTTGCCATTACTTATACCCTTTGTGTCTACTGCTGCTGTTCCAGCAGTGCTGGGAGTTGGAGGTGGTGGCATCCGTGCTAGTGTGACCACCACCAGGCTAGAGCCACACTCCCCTCTGAATGCTGCACTTGTTCAGAGACGAGACAGACTGCTTATGACTTCTGCTTTGGTTTTTATTTGTACAAATCCTGGCTGCACAAGTTCCAGGCATCAGGAGTTTGCCAGCTGGACTATGCAGTTATTCAAGCCATTGGAAGTGGAAAAGGGGTTAATTATGCCAGTATATTGTTACATCATAGTGGAAATCCTGTTTTTGCCCTCAGGATCTCCACTGCTGTGTCTGCTCAGAACTGTTAAATATGACAAGGTCACTCACCCTGCTTTAGTAACAAAGAGTGCTAACAAATTTGGATGTTGCAGGCATTGTCATTGCTTTACAGGGTCATCCCTGTAAGCACAAGCATTGCCTATGTCCTGTGCCCAGCAAACCTTGCAGTGAGTCAGATGTTAAGTTACACTGTGTTATGTTTGAATCTGTTTATAAAAATACAGTGACAATCAACTTTTCTATTTACACTCTAAACAAGATTAGGCAACTAAGAAATACAGAAAAGATGGGGAGACACAAGCGGTGAAGAGAGGTTAAGAAGTGGGGCTAAAAATATGAACAGAATACTTAAATGATAAAGCAAACTTTCAAAATATTTTTCTCCTCCCTTTTCCTTCTGTCTCTGCAGGTGGCTGGGGAGGACTTGTCTTTTACAACACCATGTATTGAGGCAACATGTACTTTTGAAGTTTAGTCACCCACTAATTACTAGTCTTTCATTAACAGCACAGACATAAATGATGCAGCACTTGCTTATATCCAGTAGTCTCTATTGTTGAGGATTAAAAAAATAAATCATTAGCTACATGCTTGTTAAGCATGCTAAGACTGTTTATGTAAACTTCATTGCTCTTATTTTGGCTCACACAGATGGTTGAGGTACGTCAGCTAATATTTCTGATTTTAAAGAGAGGGCTAATTGCCTAAATGTCAGATATGCTGAGTATTGCTTGTCTTGAAGAGAATGGGAATGTAATGTGGGCACAGTTCATTCTAACTATGTGTTGCTATTAGCAGTTTCTTGTCTGGTTATCAGTTTGTACAAATAGCATCGTCACAGTGGAGAAAAACTTCTAGGCTGGCGATGGTTGTGCAGGTCTCGAATCTCACGTTATTTAGGAACAGTTTTGCCTTTCTCCACCAAGGGTGCTCTTCAAGGGAATATCTGAAGGCTGAGGCAAACATTAATAAGCAATGCACTTGTTTGGTTAAGGTTTCAGCCTTGACCTCCATCTTTAAGCCCTTGTTTGTTATTAATCACGTGCTTCCTGAATCAAAGAGAATATTTTTGGAGAGGGAAAATTGTTCTGGGACTGGAGCGTTATACGCCAAACAGTCTTGCCCAGATGACAAATAGCCTCTGCATGATAGCCAAGGTTCATCCAGCTGCTCGGCCCTGTACCAAGTGATTGATGGTGTTGATGTTCTAAATAGGCTTAAGATATGCCAAATATCAGGGCTGTAACAAAGTCCTTCAGATATATACTGTAAATAGGCAAGAAGGCATGTTCCCAGCATATGGCAAATCTGAGAGTGGTGTCAGGATTATAAGTAACCTCACAGGGTTTGTCTGGTTTCTTTCGAAGTTAGACAAAAACAGTTTTCTGTGCTGGAATGAGCAGGGTCATGCGAGGTCTGCGTGAAGCTTCCGATTACCACCGATTTTCTCTGTAACTGGACACCCTTTGGAGTTATAACAACATTTGATTTCTTAGCAGAGATCAATAAACTGTTTTTCTACCACAGTTCTGAGGAGGAAAGAAGAATAGGATGTGCTCAGAAGTTACTGTCAGGAGTTTTTTATGTCTTAAAGGACTGGTGAATTCACACCTGAATACTTTTATCTTGGTAACGCAACAGTTCTCGCTCTTTCTACTAATCCACAAAGCGCTGTTCATTGATACCCTACAGGATTAAGCAGCTGCACCACAGAAGCAACAGTTTCATTGATCATTCCTTTCCCTCCAGAGAAATTCCCTTTATTTTGTATTTTCCCTCTGCTTCACAGTAAGTGCAGTTCCGTGGGCGGAGAGAGGCTGTATCCCTGCTAGGCAGGGAACAGAAGCAGTCTTGGAAGGATCAGAATACTAGGGACAAGCTGTCCTCTGCTCCAGCTACAGAATGGGCAAAGGTTAGAGTCAAGAGTGATAAAGTTTCTCTCTGCTTGGTTGTTCAGAGGGGATAGTTAGCCTGTGTTAGACTGACTCCTCCCTGACAGCTGGCAGGGTTTCATAGCCCTCACTACAGGACACTGTCTGTTGTAATCCCCTGCTTCACTTTTCATGTCTTCATCTGCCACCCTGGTATCTCCACTGGGAAATGTGTGTTCCTGACTCTGCAAACCCTCCACGCAGTGCCATAATCTTGCTTTCTAAGCGATTAACCCATCTTGGTTTTGAGAGTGTGTTTGAATGGTTTTCTAGGAATGACACCGAGGAAAGCGTATTTTGTGAAAACGCCTATATGGTGTAGGCTATTTCCTGGATAAAACTGTTTCCTCAGTAACTGGAAGGTGACTCAGACTCACACATGCAAAGCCAATTTCTGTACCGAGTCACTCCAGTTTGGGGCCAGTGGTTTTCTACTGGATACTGCCATGAGAAGTGTCCAAGACAGCCTCTTCATTGCACCAGACCTGTAGTGCAAATTGGCCAAGAAGTAGGATCAACTGACTGCAGGGCAATAAGATTTAGCCAGATCATACCAGTAAACTCAGGGTCAGTGATGCTCTGAAGCACCAGCTGAGTAACAGAGAATGGTGTTTTGTAATAACCAGCTCAGTTTGGGGCCACTACATGGAGCAATTTGCCCAAGTTCCTTTTCCACTGGGCCTGGCTATAACCAACTTCTTAAGTGATCAGAGGTTTCCAAGTTCTCTTTTCTGTCATCTCCACAGGCTGGCTGGAACAAGCTGAAATCCCAGAATCATGTATCTTTATTTATTGCCGACTCACTTCTTGTTGGCAGTTAGCAAGTTGCCTACACAGCCAACAGGCTGTCAGGGGTGATTAGCAATTATAATGTACACCATTCAGGGCTCTGTGCTGCCTCAAGTAATTTTGTTTGCATCCAGCCTGGAAGCAGAACAACAAGCCATGTTTTAATTCACATTGTAATTTAAGTGTAAGCCTGTGTGTGGATGTTCTTATCTCTGCGTGCTCCATTTCAATAGAGTTCAAACTTGTTCAAAGTCACTCAAGTTAAATCAATAGTGAGAGCTCAGAGAATGAATGGAAAATGAATAATCACACAATTACCTTCAACTAATTCAATATATAAATGAAACCAGAACTAACTTTTCCAGTGAATTCCTGTGCATAAGTAGCTCTCAGTGTGACACATCAAATACAGCGCTAAGAGTAAAGCTGGTCATGGTCACAGTCATGCTCTCAACTTTCATGTCATCTGGTGTTGTGAACCTTAAGGCCCTCGTGGAACACCATGGGTATGTAGTCTGACCTACACAGCACTATTCATCAAACATTACCTAACAATTTGGGCATGGGGCCTTTAACTTCTGCTTGAATTATAGCCTGCATTTCAGAAAGACAGACGATGATGGCTTAAAGACTACAGGTCACTGAGACTCTACCCCATTCCTACCCAACCTGATCTGAGGGTTAGTTACTCTCCTTGAAAGAAGTCCTCTTTCTGTTCTGTAGCCTTTTCTCCAAGTTGCATGTATAACCTTCTGTAATGTTAGTGAACTGTGATATTCCTTACTCTTGCTGATTTTCAGTTGTTGGGCAGAATAAATCAGCATCCCTGACTTTGGCTGAACTTATACTACTAGCTAATTCTAGCTGGATATTCCAGTTCAATGAAAAATTTCAGTAAAATTACATTTGGGAGCAAGAAAGCTGGCTTTGCCAAACAGCCCAAATAGAGGGCCCCCTTTTAGTCAACAGCCAGGACACTCTTATGGACTGAATTGAACTCAAGTTCAACTTTCGTATCTGCCTGAGAGGATTACAACATGCTAGTCCCTGTCATGGCTCTAGCATAGTTGTGTTGGGTTTCTAAGCAGGGACTTCAGCACACCTTTCTGCTGATGCTGCTCTTTGTGTGGAGTGCTGCCATACATTTAGCCAGAAGAAGTGGCAGGTGGACATGTGTCCTGAGGCTGGTAAGGAGAACACTGATTCCAAAAGTGGAACACCTCACCTTAAGTGAAAAATGTAAATATAAACACAAAAAGTGGAACTGTGCCAATAAGAAAAATCGGCAACTTTCTTTGCCTTGGGATCCTGGAGCCTTGCAGATGAGGAGCTCCCCAGCTATACCCCTAGAAAATGGGCTATTGAATGCTCTTCTCTGCTGCAGTAGGAGATACTGGATGAAAAAAGTTAGCTCCTTCTCCCTCCCAGAAGCTTTAATCACATGTGTTTCTTTCAGAAGTGATCAAAAGGAATATTTCATACTGAGCAAAGCAAAATGTTTTTTTCCTTGATATAGAAGAACTGAAACATTTTAGAACATCATTTAAACTGTTCCTTAATTTTGGCTGCTAAGTCAGAGAACCAAAAATTATGTAACAACCCTGGATAATGCTGTCTTTCTAGGAATGACTTGTGAATAGGCTGTACACAAGGAATGGTTTATCTGATGATGTGTTTTCTTATGTGGCCTTCACTGTAAAGAAATAACAAGGATTTTTTGTAGTGTGGTTATATGGGTGTAAAATTGATTTGATCTAAGTTCAGTCTCTATTTCTACTATGACTTGCATACATCAGTATTAACTCATTGATCCTCCTGGGGCCTCCTTCAGTGATGGAAGAGCTGAAGACATGATGGAAACCTACAACAGAGCTAGAAAATAAATCAAGCCCTTTGTATTTTGGTCCTGTGCCCTGACAACACTTTCTCCTCTTACTCTTTGTAACTGTTTTGCCAGATTTTTATTATTGTAACACTTGTATAATTCAACCTCCGTTACTTATTCTTCTGGCTCTATAGATTATGCAATTAATTGGTCCCTGCTTTCCTTTTTTACCTAGATATATTTTCTTATTCCCCTCAGTTCTTGCCCAGCCTGAACTTCCCCAGTCCCATAGACTTTTCCCACATGGCAGGTTACACAGACGTCTCATTCTTGCTGCTCTCCTGAGCTCTCCCTTGGTCTCAGTGCTTCAGGAAGTTCAGTGCCCACCTCATCCTCCCCTTGCTATGATGGAGAAGTGTTTGGACCTGTTCTCACTACGGAGCAGATTCAAACTAGACTTTCAGAATTTAACAGTTGCATTGGGCCATTGAAATGGCAAAGCTGGTTCTAGCTCTTGCAAACTTGCAAGACTTTTAAGTGCACCTAATGGAAGTTTGACTTTGTATATCCCCTGCCTGTGCACATTTGATCTGCTCCACAGCTTTGAGTCTCCCAGTTACTTACAACTGGCTATTTGTATACTCAATGGGCTCTACTGTGTGAGGAAACTGTTTAAAAATACATTTTAAAGAGATGTTTTCACTTCATGTGTTTTTTGCCAGTAGTGTGGTTTTTAAAAATGTTTTTTAAAACATGTGTAGTGCACAACTATGAAGCTGTACTTCAAAAGGTGAAGCAGAACCCTTCACTTGCCGAGAGTGCTCAAGGGATCTGCTGTTGGAGCACATTGCAGCCCTGTGCACTGCTTGAAGGCTTGATGAGAGTTTTACTACTTTGTGTTGGAAATCCAACAGTGATAAGGTTGTGCAGAAGCAGGTGGGAAAGGTTGCTAAAAAATTGCTTCAATATGGCCCTTGCTACAACATTATCTGAATTGGCCTGGATATTTAAAAGACAATTAGCCATAATGATCTCACTCTGTCACTTTTCCATTTGTTTCTACTTTTCCTAGGAAAAAAAAAAAAGAATTTGGTTTATCAACAAAGTTCAGTTGGGGTTTCTGCCTAGATCTCCTATGTCTGATCCATCTCTCTGCCATGTCCATGTCTGCCTCGGGAAGGAGTGCTAAGGGCACTTACAGAGATGAAAAGCCGCATCAACTAAATTACTCCCATTTAATCCTGTTGTCTTGATTAATGTCTGCTACCCCAAAAGAGGTAGCAGGTCAGCCAGGTCCAGCTTCAAGGGGAGCTGAGCGTGCCAGTTTGCCCTGTTAGTCAGTGGCTTCTCTGTTACTGCAAAGCAGTTTGTGTGGAGATCCCATGGGCTGGGAAAGGGGTGATGGTTTGTCAGCTGAGTGGGAGCAGTCTCCTGAAGGACATTTGCCTGCTGCAGACAAAACAGTCGTTCAAGGAGGCTGAAAATTATCAGACTTCAGATAACCATCAAACTCTGAAACATATTCACTAGTTGCTCAATCTACCAAGTAGCAAGTATATCACATTCTTAGAACAACAGTAAAATCTCTTTCAACAAAATTTATTTTTGAGTCGTGACAGACTCAAGATTGTTTTAATAAAAGAATAGAGCTCTTTTCCCCTGTCCTATAAATTAAAAGAAATTTTCATCTTGGAACAATGTTTGTCAAGTTATAAAACAAAAGTAATCAGGAAAAAATGTGGAATTCTTATGGAAATGAAGACAGAAGTTGCTATAATTCTCAACAGCAGACCAGTATCGGTAAGTTTTATCCATACGTACTTTGCATGTACTGCAGGAATACTTGATAGCCGAGCCCCTTGTTTTCAAATGACGTGCTAAAAGCAGGTTTCTGGCCACATGACAAGAATAGTTTCAGTTATTCAAATTAAATTTGCAAGGAACCTTTCTACTCTGTCATAAATTCTCTTTGCAAAATGCTGTGACAATGAATTCCTTAAAAGCAAGTACAAGTGGAGTAAGGTTTCCTGGGAGAGTTAATATCTGTTATTTGACCAGCTGATTTATCCAAAGGCATGTTCATTTTTTTACAGTCAAATTTCCTGGTTCACATTTGATTTGTATAAAATCTCAAAACAACCTACCTATTCAAAATATTCATGATTAATTCAAAGGTTTTCAAATATTCTTCTCAAGTCTGTGGAATTTTTTAAAAATTATAACCCTCAGTGGTTCCTGCTGAATTTTGTGTACCTCATGTTGAGCAGAATTAGTTTTGTCTTTTTTGCCATTGACTCCATTCAAACAAAATCTTACAGTTTTGTGTTTGCTGCCCAAAAGTCCTTTTATTTTCCTTTTAATCTGCCTTAAAATTTCACAGGCATTAAATTCCACACTGAAAAAAATTATCTTCACACACTTCTATACAATTTGATACCAAAGATGTTTGGAAGACAAAAACACTCCAAATGCTAAAAATCATCTGAAAGGGACCAACCAATTGGGTTATGGAGTTTAAATATTTTTTTCTCCCTCCAGAAAATAATTAAAAAACACAACTTGGGCAATTCTTAAGAAAAAAACCCATAAAAATAAAGAAGCTAGATGTGGCTGGAATAAGAACTTCTGAGGAATTACTTTTTTTCCCCACTAGCAAAATAGGTATGGAAAATGTAAGTATGCACAGCTGTGTTTATTCCAATGATTAGACATTCTATTTCTTGGTGACCTCTCTGCATTGAGCTGGCAAGACACCTGGGTATGCTTAGAACTGTCTCATTCATACATTTACATTTATTCAACTTGAACATTTCTTTCTCCCTCCCTTGCCCTTTTCTTCTCTAAAAAGACTACAGAAAAAAACCCAGTTGAATCTGGTGCACTCTGTCCCTGCTATTTTAGTGTTCACAAGATGTTGGTTAAGACTCTACATAATACCTCTACACATTTTAGATGAGGGCATTGACACTATTTTAACAATGAGCATAAAACTTTCTTTTTGAGGGCTTTTTCAGACTGAATAGAGTGAAGGGTTGGCTGCAGAGTGTCATGTAATGTGACTCCACACGTACCATACCAGGAGTGCATAGAAGTTAAGCCCCAATGTTTATATCTCTTGTGTTCTACATCTGCACATCCATTTTATTTATGCAAAGTATGTGTGCATGCATAATCTGAGCTATCCTTGCACTAGTACCTGACAACTCTGGTTGATATTGATGGATGTTTAGTGGATATGGAGAGGTTTGATGACAAAAGAAGAAGATCGGCACAGAAATTTTGCAATCTGGACTGCGTTACTGTTGGGCTCATGTGAGAAAAGTGGGGTTAAAGAGTTCCCTCACTGTCACCAAAGAAGTTTGGTACAGGAATTGTCCTGTAAGTTTTCTGAGTCTTAATCCAACCTGCTGCTTCAACCTTTCTCTGCAAGTGTGCATCAGGCTGGGAAACAGGGCTTCCATATTTGTTTCTCTTCTACTGTCATTGAAAGCAGAAGGGGAATTTCTGATAATTGCAAGATAAATTCAAGGCTATTTCACTCAAACTTATTACAGTTTCTCCCCCTGCTTCTTTGAATATCTAGGTGTTTCAGAGCACTAAATACTGGCTTCAAACTGTAGATCTAGTTCTTTTAATAACTGCATCTTAATATATCGTCGGTTTCCTTAGAGTTAGTATGAACTTGAACATATGAAGAAATATGACTGTATATACACAGAATTAGAGCAAATAAAGTGATGATGTGAAGCATCTGTACATAAGGCAATTGTTTTCCTTTCTTTTCAAGCTATCTGTATTCATCAGCTGGCCTTCACAGTGTGTGCTGTATATCAGCTCTACTCTGTCAAATTGGCTTTCTTCTTTCCTGCCTCAAACTGTAATTCAAAAGCTCTGAATTGCTATTGGGTATTAGTCAAAAGTGCATTTGATTTGCTGTTTGGATAAGTTTTTCTAGGAAATGTTTAGGAAAGGGTGACTCCCTTATATATATTAATTTTTACTTTTTATGTGATTAGGATGTGTTCTGTGTAGGACTGAGTGTCCAGAGCTTTCCACTGCGATTGGCAGCAGTGGTCCATGCCCAGCAACCAACTGGAGTGCCCTCCACATGTAGAATTAAACTATGTATTCTCAGGATGTATTTAAACACAATCTAAAGAGACAGTTACTGGGATATTTATTGCACCTTACTTCACAGCAAGGCTGAAAAGTCTTAAAACTCAAACACAAGAAAACTCAACGTGGTAACCCATCTCTTCGTGTGCCCCCCGACATCATTCTTCAGAGCTGAGGAAATGTAGAGACATGGAAAATACTTCACAACAAAGCAGTCCTATAATTAGATTCGTAGGGAAGTGTAAATAAATGACCTAACTCTGAGATAAATGGGTTACTGTGTATTGGTTTACCTGCCTTTGGCTAGCCTGTTAATGCATTGGAATCTGTAGGGCCAAGTCTGTATAGTTTGTCTATGGAAAAGAGACATAAGTAACTTTGGCACAACACAAGGTGGAAGAAAATGAGAGAAGCAAATGAGAGCAAAAGTGAAGAATAGAAGCAGCTAGTACAGAAGGAGAAGGAGAGGAAGCAGTGGTGGGAATGCAGTATGAAATCTTTTCTTTATACTTCAGCTGCAAGACTCTTCTGGTGGAACATTTAATACGAAGTCAGACAAAGTACTAGCTTATACATTCGTGTTGCCAACCTTGTTTCATGGGAACAAGCTCTACTGGAAGGGGTAGATGTATGGAATAGTTTCCTCTGGTGGCAAAGGTGATTTACCAGGTTTGCACCACCTCAATTTCACTACTTGACCTAAGGAAAAGCACAACTATTTTTTTTCAACCCCTAGTATTCTTAAAACTTGGATATCTCACCTGCCCAGTTTTAACATTGCTGTGAAGAACTTGTCCTGCTGAGCATGAACTGAAGCACCCCAGCAGGGACAGTGAACTAGGAGTGCTGCAGGTGCCAGCAGTAGGGAATGTCAGAGGGAAATGTCCCCTGTGCCATCAGAGAAACCTTGTACTCTAAGTACCCTCAGCCGTTTTATAGGGATTTCCCTCTGCACAGCAGAGGGAGAGAGGGGGGATGACTCTCAGGGTTTGCTGTCCAGAAGGACCCCATCCCCCAGTGAAATGTAATGGGCAGGAGGTGACTGGATCCTTCAGACCCCATGGGGTCACAACTTGGAGGAACCCAAGAAGACCATCCCTCTGGGATGGGATGAGATGAGAGCACAGCTGCCTTGCAGAGACGATGCAGCTGAGGCTATGTCAGGGTGGGGAGACCTAGGGAGCTCCAGGAGAACAAGTTTATGAGATTCCTTAGAACTCAAAAGCCTTTTGCAGGGGTTGGGGTAGGGCTGTCTTCCCAGTGCCAGGTTGAAAGGAGGGTTGGAGGAGGGAAGAGGTTGGAACCAGCAGCGGTCCATGCCCTGGCCCAGGGCGAAAAGGTGGTGTGTTTGCCGCCTTCAACCCTCCCACCTTTCAGCCACATTAAAGCCCAATTATTCACGCTTGATGTCAGCAAGGCAGGGCCCGCTACCCTACCTGCTGCTGCCAGATCCCTTCCCTGAGGGGCCAGATTACCCCGGCATGCACCATTTGGGGTGGGGTTCGTGGGCAGGCAGGGGCCCAGGGCCAGCACCCTCAGCCCCACATGGCGCCTGCTCCGTCCCTCTGCTGTGCCAGGGAGACACAGCTCCTTTGGCCCCTGAGTACGACCTTGGGCGGGTGGGAGCCTTGGGTGCTACGGGCACACAGACACTTCGTGTTCCTCAGGCACAGTGGGCAAGCTGCTCCCATGGAGTCAGCCGGGGATAAGGAGACAAGAAGGAACACCCAGCTGCCCCACAGAGCAGCCAGGGGTGCCAGGGGTGATCTAGGATTTCAAGAGGAAGGCAATAGGGAAGGGAGAGGACTGAGCTGACCCTTCTTTCCCCTCGCCATTCACATGTTCACAGATTTTTATCAGGCTTCTTAGCTGCAGGGCAAAGTGTTTCTTTATAGTTCCTTCCAAAGCTGAGCCGCTGCCAGATCTAGGCTGTGGCTTCAGCAGCTGTATCCCATGCCCCCAGGCCTGCACAGCCCTGCTCAGGAGGGCCTGGGAGCCTCGCACAAGCCTGGCAGGAGGAAGTTCTGTGGAACCCACTAAGGGCTCTGTGCACACAGTGCTGTGAGCATTTCGTAAGGGCTCTTGCCAGCTTTCACCAAAGCATTTACCAAAATGCACGCGGTCACGGGCAGAATCCCACCGCCAGCGCCGTGGGAAGGGGGATGTGGGGCTGTGCAGCACAGCCAGAGGCACCGTGGGCTCCCCTGGGTGCGGGCGGCAGGCTCCTCTCTTCCCAAGCGGGATTTCCTGGCCAGCCTATGGGAACCACGAGAGGCCGGCGCAGGAGGTCTGGGTGTGAACTCCACGGTGATGGGACCCAGTACGAACACAGCAGTGCTCTGTCCTCCCACCGAGGGCAAGTGTCACAGCGGTGGCATCCCAGGACAGGGGCTGTGCAGCACCCACAGGTGGGGAGGGCAGCTCTGCCGTCTCCCACCGATGACCGAAAAAGGGTCACATTCTTGAAGCCAGAATTAGACACTTATAGGGCCCATCTGGGTTAGTATTCTCTCTCTCTCTCTCTCTCTCTCTTTTTTTTTACCCCCTTCCCCAGAGGGGCCTTGCTCGTTTCTAATAGGAAGGTTTATTGTTTTCACGTCTGATATTTCTTTGATTACTTAAAAAGAAATCCCAGAGGCTTGTTTTCACGAAATAGTGATTGCATAATTGATGTGATTATGATGTATTTTGCTGTGTCACTGCAGCTCAGTTGATTATTTTGAGAAGCTCTGAGCACCGTTAGTGCTGCCATGTGTTGTGCGTGCGTGGCCTGGGCTTTCATCCCCCTCCACATGTGTACAAGAGCCTTTCAAACACTCTCTTCTCCATTGGGGACTGCATGAGACTGTCCTCGGAGCAAGGAAAATGATGCAGACCCACAAAGAGCTAACACGGTGAAATGGCATATACCATGGGGTGAGCTGCAAAGCTTTTTCTGATCTAAATAGTGGCTGTCTGGTATGAACAATCTCCCTAAAATCAAATTTACCTTGTGGATAAGCACACAAGTGAAGTCATGAAGCCAAATTCTAGGCTCTTTCCCTGGCTAAAAATGTACAAATAAAGAAAATGCAGAAAAATTCCAGTCAGGTGCACTGGAAATAAAATTCTCCTGAAAACAAAAGCAAACAGCAGATCATTACTGGTAGTTATTAATTGTAGCCTGAAAATGTATTAGCTATCTGCAGGTAAAAGTATTTAAGAACTCATCCAGAGAAGCCTTGGGAGAGCAGCTTGCCTTCCCTTTACTTGGCTAAAACTTTTTAATTATTTTCAGCTTGAGGCTAGAGACCATCCTAAAAGTCCGTCCTTTCTCCTGAAGACATTATTTTCATTTCTTTGCTGTATTCTTTTTTCTTTTCTTTTTAATTCAGGAATGAAACACTGCCCCCAGTAATGCGTCTTAGCCAAATTTCCAGATTTCTGAACCTTTTGTTTTTCTCAACATGTGTGCAATTTTCACTATTTCTGTCCAGCAGTGACCTCTGGAATTCCAGAATAATTTTCCCTCCCCTTCCTGGTGCCCTCACGTGACCCAGGAACACAAACATCTGAGAGACCTCTGGGCATCTTCACATCTGCTGGTATATAAGATCAGAGCCATTGTGTGATGTATTTTTAACAGCAGGTGTTGGGCTTGGAGAAGGGTGTGTTGGTTTTTGAGGGGCTGGGCAGAATCTGCACTTAATTCTTAGTTCCCAGGCTATTTAGGAACAGCTTAAAAAACACACTTAATCTGTTTGTACAAATTTAACATTGTAAAACCACAATAAGGAATCGCTAATGAAGGGCAAGCCTGGGTTTAGTTTCAGCTTTGCATCACTGCTGCCCTAAAAAAACAAAAAAACCCACTCAAACAAAAAAAAAATCCCACCATCGAACTTTAAAGCTGAGTCCAAGACTCCAGTTTACAACTTCTTTTCATGAAATACTATTGATTGATTGATTACTTGAAGCCTGTTAATTATTATTTAGTCACGGTTTTCAACACAAACTCCTTACAGCAGCAAAACAAACAGTGTGGATGTTTTATCTTTTGCCAATTAACACAGTTTGAACACGACTTAAAATAGGCTGTTAGCTCAGGGTCTGATTCACGACTGCATCTCTCCTGGTTGCACTGCTGTTAATCCAGTTGATTTCTGTGGCAATGTGGGAACCTCAGTGCAAAATGAGAGAAAAGTTTTTTTTTAATTGGCACCCCTCCCCCAACCATGTGTAAAGGAGTTCATGACGCTTTATAAGCCTCACACATCACTCTCTTTCATGGTCCATTAGTAGAAATTCAGCATTTAAATTAGAGAAACAGTATAAGCAGAATGTTTTCCCCAAAATATCACTGAAATCCTATTTTCACAGAAATCTCTCTCAAATTTCAAATCTACAGTGGTGCTTAGTGTTCAGTTATCTGCCAGGTATAAATGGCATAAATGGATGATTACTTTAAATACATCTTCTCTGAGAAGGGAGTTATGGGACCTCACAAAAGCATCAAGCTGTGACTACTTTCAGGAAATCACCTGGAAATAAATGATAAAGGTTGCTTGCAAGTCCTTAGATTCTCATTGCCTGTTTAGGCAGATAATTGAATTCAGTAAGAGCCATGATTCCTTTCTGGTACCGCTAAGGAATAAATTACTTAATATTTGGGAAAAGAGACTGAGTGACCAGACAGGACATTTCAGTCACAGCGTCTATGATTATAAATTCTCATGGCACCCTTCACATGAGTGCACCCACACCAAAATAAAGAGGGAGATTTTAGCTCTGTTGAAATTGGTAAGACTTGGATAGTGGTTTCACCAGTAACATCATTTCGTTTTTTCACTTTTCTAGGCAATATTTTAATTTTACCACTTGACCTGTTGCTTTGTCTCTGACTGGAATCAGAATAGCTATTTTTGAGTGGTTATTTTTAATAACATGCCATGTGTGGGTACATCTGAAATGCAAGGCCCTTACTGTGAGTTGACTCAGTCTGCTCTTGATATCATTCCAGCTGTTGAGTGTTGAATTTCTATACTCCTTTATTCCAAATTTTAATATAGAAAGATATGACGGGGATGAGTCCAAGGGTGATCCAAAATGCCTTGCCTCTTCCCAACTGCCTCCTGCTGTTGCTGACATGCCACTTTCTGTCTCAGAGACAAGCAAATAGCAACCAAATGTGACTATATTCATCTGGCTTATTACACTGATCAAGACTCACATGCTGATCTCTCCTCACCCTCTTCACCCACACTCAGGCTTTATCAGATGAGATAGAGAATGCCAATTGTATCTGAATCGCACTATGTTGCATCCAGCAAAGCATGCCTTGCATGGTATGAGATGTGGCTCACAGATGACCTAAGCAGTTTCTTGAAATTTCTTGAAGGATGGGATGCTTTACATGAAGCTTCTTTTAATTTCTTATTTTTAAAGTTATCCCTATTCTGTAATTGAGGAAGTGGTGCTATTAAGCCTGGGCATGCATCAAGGTCTGCTGGAGTTCATAGTGCTACAAATGTGCTTTCCAGTCCTGTGTGCTGAGTTCCCAGAATGACATAGGACAACCAGGAAGGTTTTATGAAGCAACTATGAGGAGGGCTGGAGAAAATAGCGCCTTAGGAAGGAGAAAAGCATAGAGGTTTCAGCCTTAGAAACAATACTAAGAGGTGACAAAAGTGAGTCTATATTGAAGGGTGCTGCAAAGAAGAAAGGAAAGATTTGTCCTGCATGTTGGTAGGGGATAAAGCAAGACTGGAGCTTCTGTGGAGAGAATTCATGAAGAGTAAGGGTAGAAAAGCATCTGACTAGATTGCCTGAAAAGGCTATAGAGATCTTTAAGAGACCAGGCAGGACTGGATGACAGTAACAGCACATTCTGCCTTGGGTTGCTGTATCTCCAGAGATCCATACCAACCACATATGTTTTCAGGGATTCTAAGGAGAATAAAAAATTTTTTGTTCCCTTCAGTGGAAGTAGAATCAGAAACAAAGTAGAGGAGGCCTCTACCTCAGTAGGAGTGCTACTGATGGTGGTAAAGGATGGGTTTGGGAAAGCTCTCGGTTAAGGTGCTCAGGATGAATGGCCTCTACAGTTTATGCAGCTGTGACTGCCTTCTTGCTCTTCTCCATCCAGGGCTGTGGAGTGCTCACTGTGGATCGGGTCCAACATCCTGTGATGAGATATAGCAATGAGCATCTTCCCCAAGCATATTAGATGCGAATGCCACTATCTTTAATGTGGTTGAAAATACTTTTCAAATATTTGTATTCCCACTCAGTTGTGTCCAGAGGGCATTATGAAATCCATAGTGATTGTACAAATTCATTTTACACTGAGACTGGTTCCGTAACTTGTCTGAAGTGACTTGGAATGGTTTTTAACAAATATTAAAATAATTATGACTTGGATTTGAGAGATCTGCTCTTGTACAGCTTGGTCTTTGCATCTTTTACAGCACAACAAATGCAAGGAATAAAGCAGGGAATCTGTGGGACAGTTATTCAGTCAAAGTAGAGAAGTCACAACACTCACACAAGGCCCCTTCATCTTCCCTGTGATGTTTTTAAGCTTATGAAAACTTGCTTAATTCCACTTATAAAACAATTTGAGTCAGCCTTCAAACACTAAGGGTTCTTTCAGACAGTACCCAGCAACCTACATAGCTGTCCTGAAGTGACAGAGGCAACACTTTTTTCCTCTTTCACTGTTCCCAAGCAAATGAAGGCCAACGAACTCCTCTCCCAGACTTCTGCTGTTGCCTCTGCATTGTCTTTCTTGCCTCTACTCTCAGAGCAAAACAGGCAGAGAAAGAGGGTAGCTCTCACTTCAGTTCAGTAACTGCTAGAGTTTTCATCCATGCTGATTGCACTTGATTTCTCTCTCACTTTTTTTTCCCACTTGACCCCATAATTACCTCCTAACTGACTCTTCCACAGGGGCATCTTCAAGAGCAGGAGTACATTCAACCACAGACACGACTTGAAACTACAGCCTGTAAAATAGAAAGGCTCCTCTCACTCAAGGGGGCAAACCTCATTTCACATGTGCTGCATGAATGCTGTGACCACTGAACCACAGAGATTCACCACCATTTTTCTTACTGAACTTTGTGCTTTGCGTGATGACTGATCTGGAAGGTGTGCTCTGAAAATGCATGTCAGGTCAGGCCTGGAAGCAGGGGGTAACATTTTGTTTCCAACTCTCAAAAGAGCTTAGGTGTGATTCAGGCGCTTGGAGGCTCACACTGTGAAGACCTTGGCAAGTTCAGGGACAATATTTAGGAATTTTTCTGGCAGGGAAATATGCACCTCGAGGCATATGCAGCAGCTCAATGGGAATGCAAATGGTGGTGCTGAGAAGTACAGTGGCAGGTAAGTGGTGTTGGTGAGTAAACCTTTTTGTGAATCTAAGCCAAATCCACTGCATATAAATAAGAATAATATCTGAAATGCTGGAACAGTGATCTGAAGGAGGTGTGGACTTGAAAAGAAGGAGGCGGATAATGCCAGGACAGATCTAATGAAAGAGAAAAAATCTATTTAGTGAGCTCATCCAATGAAGATTATGTAGCAATATTTAATCCTCTGTGAAAAATCAGACCCTCTGCACTTGTAGCTTACCTTCAGTTGCAAAGAAGGGTGGCTAGAATGTGACTGTCAGAGTTGATCCTGTCCTGAGGGTAAGCTGACTTCTTATGCTGTGTTTATGTAAAAACACAAGTGCTTCTTTTCCTCCCTCCAAACTTGATGCATAGAACTGCTTTGAATTGCAAGCAGACTAATTAATCTGGTCTGTGCCTGCTCGTCAAATCTTTCTTGTGGTAAGACCATCTCTGGTTGTATTAAGTGAAAATCATTTCATTTTGAAGAAAATTGCCTTGTGTTTCAGATTTGGGGTTATCCAAAATGCTGCCCATTTGAGGGCCAGAAGCAGTGCCTCCTGCATTCATTTGACACTGGGCATGCAAATGGACAAAGCCAAAGCACCTTGTAGGAGTTCAGCCCTGTTCATCTCATATCTCATGGCTGCACTGATGCTTCCCTGGTAATATCTTACCACCTACTACAGCTTGGCTGCCCCAAGAGCACTTCATGTGCCCGCAACCTGCCTTCTCTCCAGCCCCCTTGCTGAGGCTCAGGACAGTCCAGCTGGACACCCTTCCCAAAGGCCTTTCACGTTTTGGTTGATGCAGACAGAACCTGTTATAAGTCCTGTAGTAGGAATGTTACACTTTATACTTAGAGTTAGCTGAATCCAGACAAAATACTTTATTTTATCCATTTCTAGAAGCTAAGCTGCCTTTATTATTGTTAGCAAAACATGTTTTTCTTCTTGGCCTGTCTTTTCTTTTGTATGGCATCTACATTTTGATGTGGAGATCTTTTAGCATGCAAATGCATCTAACCTCAACAGAATGGTTTGTGTTGAATGCAATATGTTTGTGCTTTGATGTTCTGGAATAAAGCAGATTTTTCCCCATGATGTATAGATGGATTCACCCTAACCCCAAGAATGGGTGCTATTGTTGTTGCTTTTCTCTGCACACTGTAAAAGAAACACAGAGAAAGAGCAGACATAAACCAGATTTTTCAAACAAGCTCCAGACAGAACAATGGATGAAATTAGCCTCTTCAAGGTTTCTGTGTCATCAAATGTTACTGTTGACACTCTGAATGTAGCAATAGTTGTTACGCTAATTAGAGTGGTGTAGTTCTAGAAACAGGAACTGTGAAAAGACTGTGTCTGGAAGGTACTAATAATCTTTTGATACCTGTATTTTTGCCATTCTTTATTATTATAATGAGAGTGTTAATGTGCAAGGGAGAAATCATGTGTGTCCTTAATAAAGAATGAAGCAGCACAGTTGTTATCATCTTGAGTATCATATTCATTTAAAATCAAGTAGACAACTCAAAGGTTAAGAGGTTTAATGTTCATGAACTGTACAACTGAAGTGCTATAGTCCAGGTTATTGTTAGCAATTATTCAAAGTGCTTGGGGGGGGTTTATTAGAAACTTCCTTTTTCAGAAAAAAGTTCATTGTAACTTTAGCCAGCATTGCAGTGTGACCATTTAACAGCCTGTCACTTCTGCACAAAGTGCATCACAAGATGTTGTCATGACATAATTTGCTCCCAGCCATTTATATCCTGTTAAATAACCACCCTCAAACGATCTTCAGCCTCTCTCAAGTTTTCATGCCACATATATTTCCAGTGAGAATCAGAAAGATTAAGAATTTCTGTATTTAGAGATTAATGTGATATCTCACATACATTGCTCATGAGAAATATGTCACTTATTTGCAGCTTTTCCAAGCACAAACAAGCTTTACTCAATAAGACTGTATCATAAGCCTATTGGACTGTGTAATAAAAAAAACAAGCAGCACAGAATGAACATTATGCTGAATGAATACTCGAGGAAACCAACTAACTGGGGGAAGAGCTGAGTCTTAGAGAGGAATTACAGATAGTTTGGGAGTGTGTTAATTGCAAAGCTGAATTCCACATCTTAAGCACAGGCAACCATAAAAGATAATTGATATAGATGTGGATGATCACAACATGGTGTCCACAATTAACCTTTAAAAATAGGGTCCCTATAGTGAACCAAATAGAGACCTACATGCTGGAAAAGATGTGTATGAGCCTGGATCAGACCAAGGAACTTGAGAAAGTGTTTGTAGGAATACTGCAAAACCTGGGAAGTGCATCAACAGAAAAGTGACTATTTACTGAAAGGCCAAGATTCAGACTCTGTTGCCTACTTTTTATGTCTTTAATCCCTTCAGGATATTCTAGAACCAACAAAACTGATGCGTGTTTTGTATTACATTTCTTCCACTTGATCAGTCACAGCTGTGTTGTTTTCTTTGGTCCCTTAATAGAGGCTTATTGCCAAATACATGTACTATGGGATGAGTATTCCCAGTCAGATTCTTAAACTCACAGCCTTCTAATTCAGTAGTTAGTTTACAGCCTACTGCCTACAAATCAAGGCCTTTCAATTGTAACTGTTTCATCTGCTAATGTCATTTATGGAATTTACAGCTTAGATACAATTTAAGCAGCATCAGTCTGGGTCAGCCCTATCTCAGCTGAGTTTCTTTCTAAACTCTTACAAAACCCAACAAGAGAGTGAATTCATTTCAGTTTAAGGATCCTCCCACAGCACAGAAAGACCACTAAACCAAGCCACATGGGCATAGTTTCCTTGCCTTTATTGATATGCCCATCATTCTATTTTATTAGTTCAGAATTTTGAAGTTTATTTAACCTTTGCTGTGATACGTGTGTTTGTGTTCAAAGCAGTCTCTTCGTAGCAGTATCCAATAGTCTTTCCAGATCCTTTCAAACCCTTGTAAAAGAAGAAATCACCAGTACCTTCTTGCACATTGTATCCCGTATGGAGAATAAACAAGCTTCATGACATAATTTGCTGGTTAACAAATCAAGAGATTTAGTGAAATGGAACAAAAATTTAACTCCATATTATAGTTCACTCACTTTTCAACAGCGTGTCACATCTCAGAGTCTACAGTTGAAACCTCTTTGCTATTACATAGGGAAAGACACTATCTAATGTGGCTGAAATGCAGTTCCTTCAGGGCAGATAAAATAAAGTGCAAAGAAGAAAATGGGACAGAACCAACAGATGGAAAGACAGGTGTCACCTTTACCAACATTTTCCCTGATCTGCAGTTGCTCCAGTAATGTAAGCATACAGGAACCCCTTAAAATGAGGTCCTAACCTGTCTGCACGAGTAAGCTAGGAAACTGGGGTGACTCTCCAGGCTTTGTCTCTTGCACAAAAAGGTCCTTCAGGTCCCCGCATTGGTCCCAGTGAGGGTGAGGCTTGGAGGTTCTGGGCCACAGCAGCACTGTGCCAAGTGACAACAGTCCATGAGGATGGAGATTGTGGTGGGGACGCCTTCCCCATTCAGTAAGTGTCACAAATCACCAGCTTAAGAAAAAGAAAACCTGAAGGAGAAAATAGCTGTCTGTGCTCCTCTAACTAGCTGGCTCCCCTGACCTCTGGCATGATCCCATCCTTGTTGGATTGACTCATAACCAGTTCTACTCATCCAAGCCACAGCTGCGTCAAGGCACAGTGAGAGCAAATCAACGCCACCAACTTCATCTGTTTCATGACAGTTTAATCACTGAAGACTGTCTCTGTGTTGAAATATTTCCTGTTGGGGTTTCGGATAGCAGAATTATATCAAGGCAAACAGAACTAAAAAGTGAAAAAGGCACTTGGCCTTATCCAAATCCTTTGGAGTTGATACAAAAACACCTCTTCTGTGGTGTTTGCAGCAAGCATACATACGTGTCATGAGCTCTTCACCTCTTGCAGTCATGGTAGTCCACAGAGCAGCTGAAATGTCTGTGTTCTATATTCTTCTTTTTATTGACGTCAGTGATGGTATAAGTTAGAGGATATAGCCTAGGAAGACAGTCAGTCTCACCATACACATCAGCTGAAAAAAGTACCAGACTGTGTGAACTGATGGCAAATACGTTATTTCCTGGGCCGTATTCACTCTGGTGACAATCAGGAATTACTACCGAGGTATTCAGAGTTCGACTACTGAGTAACGAGTCTGAGTGAGAACAGGGTCAGGGCAACAATTTCTATTCCACTGGGACCATTTTCAGGTTATAATTCAGAGTGCAGAGTGTCATATTTTCCTCTGCGTCGTAACTCATACCGTCTGATAATATATGACTAGTGTGGCTCAAATTGCTCTGTTGAGATTCACATAAAAAGACCCAAAATGGACAGATAGTAGAACTGAGTACAGAACACTGCTAATGTGGGACTCCAGTGCTTTCATCCTTCACTAAAAGAAGCATCCAGAGATGCTTGTTCATAGTCTTTATTAAAAATAGCTAATCAAACCATTATTATTGATGTGTAAAACTTATCCTGTACACAACACTGCTTATGAAAAACACTTTTTTCAAGGATGTTACAAAAATCATAGGTTGTTGCGCCCACCAATTATTTTAACAGAGCTATGTTGTTAACACTGGAACTAAGCCATGTTTTCATAGTCAAATGATAGGCCTTTTCTAAGGTCATGCCCACGCAGTACAAAGCCCACTAAGTGCTTCTTTGAAAAGGCTAAATGGAATTCACACTTCTTCAGGCAATCACTTTATTATGATCATATGAAGTATTTACAATTCAATTTTTAAAATCTTGTAAATAAAGGAGGCCAGTACCTAAGAGCAATCATTATGTGTCACATTGAAAAGCTTGTGATTTCTGGCCTTCACTTCCAACATATAACATACCATACCACAAAATTAACATTTGCTACCTTACTCTGGCCTTTCAATAACGTTTCTGACTTACTGTTTTGAAGGGGAAAAAAATCCACTTAAACATAATAGAAATCAAGATTTCACCTTTTCATACTGAGACCTACCAACTCTCACGTAACATTATGCATTATGTAAGTGGTATGGAGCTTTTAAAGAAGGGACAGCTAAATGTCAGTGCATGAGTTCAGGATACTTCAGACTTCACTAGGTGTTTGGTCTTCAGCACCTGGTTTAGGTAAATCTAGACTGAAGCGTGGTTGCATTCTCCTAAGCACCTTACGGAGAAATAACATAAGCTAGGTGTTTAACTGACTGGGTACCATACCCAGAGAAGAGTTTAGTGTTTCAACACTAAATTCAAAAGCTATCACAATAAAAAACCCACTCCTGACAGTTCCAAACACATTGCGTTTTATTCCCCATTAGTGAGTTGGGTGATGAAAGATAAAGTATGCTTACTATAGCTACAGATTCTGTGATACTGAAGAGATGCTGTCAGATTGCAGAAAAGGCCCATATTCAAATTGACCTGGATAAGCTGAATAAATAGTTTTTTTAAAAAAGAGAGAAGATTTAATAGACACATGTAGAGTGTTAAATTTAGGTGGCCATAGTCAGCAAAAGCACAAAATAGAGAAAAATTGGTTGGGGAACAGCTCAGAAAAGGAAACAGGCATTATAATGGATCATAGGCTGAGTGAATCAACCCTGTTGCTAAAAATCTTATGGACCAATTGCAAAAATATGTCTCAAGGACAGAATGGATATGTTGAGTTAGCCTTTTAAGTCCCTTCCAGCCTTTTCTTGCGATTATCTTGGATGTGTATCTTGTCTGTGGGGGCTTTCTTGTGTAGAGCCTTTGCAGGACAGTTTCTCAGACTATCCTGGAAAAGCAGTTTCAACATACAGGCAGCAAAATCATTCCCAATATGTCTGACAGGGATGAAAAGCACCTCTGAAGGACAGGAGCCTTGCCATTCAGATGGGGTTTGGTTCATTATTCAAGTTTAGCCCATCATTGAAATTAAAGGGAAGTTTTTTAAAGTACTTTTGTGGTATCACAAATGAGAAAAAAATCCCTTTGCTTTCCCTTTATTTTTGAAGACTGTAATTCATCCATCCTGGTACCACAGTCCACTGGCTCAAATTACATTGCATATATCAGTGCCATCTTCACATGCCAATTTTTATTATTTTGTGACTCAAAATGGTGTGATAGCAATTGTGCTTGTTTGTATTAGTGCATGCCTGGGTAACTGGAAGGGCCATAATTTTTATCGTGTCTCCATTATTATTTTTACAGCTCTCAGGTTTTATGGCTAGGAATTACAGAATTTATCCAGATAAGTATCATTTATACAGATAACAATCACTAAAAGATTAAAACATAGGTCCCTAGTCCCTGGCACTTTGCATTAAGTGCCAATAGTACATTAAGTCTGACCCAGGAAGGGAAAGGTGGGATCTGCCTTCTCAAAAGGGCTTACCATTTTAAAAGAATCTTGCCATCTGAAAAGGATCTTCATGGCTAAATATGCCATTTTTCATTTTTGTGCACACACAGATCAAGGGAAGGCTGTGAGTCCATGGCTCATAAATACTTCTTAATCTCATTTTCTTTGGGACGTGCTAAGATCTAGTCCCCTTTACTTTGCCTCCTTTTATTTATTTATGAACCCAAAGCCTGGGTTCTTTAGGAAAGGGGAAAAGTTGCTTTGAAGATAATTTTAGATGTAGAAGGAAACTCTGACCACAATAATGCTTTCAAAGGGTCAGTACTATCAGGAGATCAAGTTGTCCTGACATTTCCTAATACTGGGGATAAAGAAAATTCCTTTCACCTTGATGTGAGACATTAACTTATTCAGGTTTTATGGGTTAAGAATTGTATCCTACAAATTAAACTTTGGGAGGAATGTTTCCTTTGCTGTTCTCAACACTCCTACACCCAAATCATTCAAGGGTGTCTCTGAACTTGCATTCATCATGAGTATGGCTTTGCATTTGTGATGTTACAGGTAGACATCATGGAGATGGTTTCATCACTGTATCTTATATCCCTTTACCAAGTGAGTACTTGACCACCAGAGCCATTGCAGTCAGGGCTGTGTTTTCCCAGTAACCTCTCCCTTCCTCTGTGCTCTCCTTGCATGAGTGTCTGCCAGGAGCATTTTGGTTGTGCCAGAGCAAGCTGGAGAGCCGGATGCAACCAGGAGCAGTTTGATTGCCTGAGGCAAAGAGGACATTTCCAGTAAAAAGAAAGGTGAAGGCAAAACCAGGAAGAGGGGGATGTGTGAGCCCTTGCAGTCATCACAGTGGGTGTACTCTGGCCCTGGAGAAAGAGTGGATGAGAGAAGCAAATGGACCTTGTTACTTGGCTGGTGATACATAAAATCATGGAGAATATACCCTTCAAAATTGAAAAAGATAATATCCAGATGCAGAAAAATGGTAAGCTTTTTGGGACAGTAAATTAAAAACATGCTATATGAATATTTTATATGTGCATACACTTACTGAACTATGATCAAAATAGGCTAGTCGGTGGCTGGTATATCTAATCCTATCAGAGCTAACATAAAAGTGAATATATTGGTGTATATATGATATTACACTGCAAAAGGGAGTTACTGGCATTACCACTGATATCTTTTCATTCCAGGGTACAAATGTCCTTGTAGAATCAGACCCTCAAAATCTCTAGTTGCTTTTATGAGGCTTGATCACTATGACTTATTCTTACCTAAGTTTTGACTTAAAAAAATTCACACTGTCTTCTTGACATATTTTCACCATTTCAATTTCCATCTTTTTGGGATATCCTTAATGGGTCAGCTGAGATGCTACCAAACATAAAACTGAGTTGTTTTTCTAACACAGTTTATAAACAAAAATGTTTAATCTTACATGGCACACCTTAGAGCCCAACAGAAGAACAACCCCCAACACCGGTCTCTTGGTAAAGTTTTAAAACAAAGTTTTAAATACAAAAATTTAACACAGTTACAATGCAAACATAGTTATTAAACATCCATAATCTTCTGGCATTTCTCTGAGTTCAGTGAATACATGGAAAGTGCTGGCACCCAGATCAGCAGCATGCCAGAAGTGAAACATGTCCAGTCCTATCTGTACTAAGTCCCCTGTCCACCTTTCCTTGGGAGTGACAGTCTGGAGATATTTCCCTAAAACTCTTCCTTCTGCCTTCAAGTCACCTTTTCCAACTAGCTTGGCACAGTGGAGAGAAAGTGAGTTTCTGACAGTTTTTTCTCCCTTATAAAGAAAAAAAACCTCTCTAAGCTCACTTAAATAGTGTTCATAGGCTTCCAAAAATCCTGTTCATGTTTTATCACCGAACAAGGGGCTATTAAAAAGTAATGTTATCCACACACCCCATTCCCCCACGGCTCTCTAGTAGCGTCTCCTGCTGACTGGGTTCACCTGTGCTCACCCGCAGCCGCACCACGACCTCTCCTCAAGAGGTATGGTCCAGAATATTTATCCTTAAATGTATAATTTATAGAAGACTTTTAGATTCCTGGACCAGGTCCCACAAGGTTAAAAAGCTATTTTTTAGTCTGTATAGGAGGGATTGAGTGAAAAAGGACATCCAGATTGGCTCAGACCATTGGAGACAGGGAAGGTCTTGGCATGTTCCTGATGCAAAGAGTCTCCCACACTGGCAGACCTTCCTCCTTGGGCTGGCCAGGTGCTCTATCAATGATGCAATCAAAAAAACACCAAAATTTCAAGTGCAATCAGTGGGTACGAGTGGCAGGACCATGGCAGGACACCTACTTTGGGGTGAGAATACCACATGGTGTGTTCATGTCCTTGGGGAGGAGGGCTGTGGTTTCTGAGGCTTCAGGTGGGCACCACAGATAGTAACACTTACATGAGGAAATACTTTAATAGGCTGTAATTTTGTTGCCTTCAGCATGGAAATCCTTGTTATGGTCATTCTGCATTTTCATTTGAAGGTGTATTAAACCATTTTATTTTAAAGATCTATCAGCTAAATGGTAGAACAAACCTTTGAGTGTTTTCTAGTAATGCATGTTTTAGATTACTCTATCTCTGGGAATGGGCCAAAGTGGTTTCTCTCTGTGTATGTGTGCCTGTGTAATTAGGCAGCAAACTCAGACCAGGATAAAAATAACTAGGCAATTAATGCGAATAGTCAGGGCCCTGATACACATCGCTCTCAAAACATGATTCCCATGCACTGAGAAAACAGAGGAACTGTAAAAAGCTTGAGAAATCTCAACTTTTATTTCAATCCCTGTGATGAGCTGTGGGGGAACATAGATACTTCCTCACTGTGGCACCTGTCTAAAAAGGGAAACAAAGCAGAAGATCTGGACCAATTTTCATGCACAAAGAAGTGCCTAGGACATTAAAACCAATGGCAGAGACTAGGTAGATGTTGAGAAGGGCAGCCATGGTTTGCAGAGGTTTCTGTTTTGAAAGCAGCTTGCTGCTACAGAGGACCCAGCAGGATATGTGACTGCTCACACCTCCTGTCCCAGGCTCAGCAGCCAAGAGGTCAGGAAAAGCCAAGCTCAGATCACCTGCTGATAGAGTAAATTTTTATATCCCACCTGTTTAGACTGCACAGGTGAGAGTCTGGGGCCACACTCAGGCATTTGGCCTCCCCTCCCAAGTGATTCAGGGACATCTTCACCCTGTTGGCCAGGCTCCAGGGCTTGCAAATCAGCTAGTGCCTGCAACACACAGACATTCCCTCCTGCAGGCAGCCAGTCCTGAGCACAGCAAACAGCCTCCAGGAACCTTCACCCAACATTTTTTTCCCTCCCCGCAACGAGCCAGGTTTGTGGCCACAGGTGCCTCGGCAGCACTGGGGGAAGACTTGAGTAAACAGATCTTCAGCCATCCTGCTCTTGTGCCACCTCACATGAACCAGGACACACTGTGGCAGTCCAGACTGCTATTGTCAGCAGTAGCCTCTGCTACTGGGGTTGCACTGGCATTAGTAAAGATGGAAAAATTCAAGGGCAAAGTCTGGAGAGCAGTCTCCCGAGATACTTTCTACAGACTCTTACACAGGATGAGGTCAGAGGAGCTGTAGGCACCCAGTTGGCACACCTGGGTAATGTCACATGCTGCAGGGAGATGCGAGAAATGGAAACACATGAAAACATGATACCATCAGAGAGACTTATGACTGTAATATTTATTAGTGCACTTTGCAAAGCTGACAACACCACCAGTCACAAATAAAACAGAAACGTGTGGAAACTGTAAATCTTTCTGAGGACAATTAGTGTAAACCCTTGTTAAGTTTTATCACAAAGAAAGGCAAACATCATAGAAATTCCAAACATCTCTTTTTACTCTTCCTAGCCTTGTCTCTTCTCTGTAGAGTAGGTTGGAGCCCACAGAGAAAGGACACCCTGTATCTTCCCTAGCTGCTTCTCACTCCACTATTTTTATCCCCTTCACCTTGTTTCACACAGGGACGTGACACTTCTTTTTGAATCCTGAGAGGAAAGGCACAAACACTTTCAAGACAGATAACTATTAATTGACAGGACTACTCCAAAACAATACAGAATTTTGAAAGAGCTTCAATTCTGGGCTTTGAAACACAATCTGCTTAATCAATGATTTTCCACTGCAATGAAAGTGAATCAGCCCAGTGGTTCTTGAGGTTCGTAGTCAGCTGTAGTTTTTTGCTCAGAATGTAAACATCACTGATAGCAAAATATGCACCTCCAGCTAATTTTTGAAAGAGAGAAAATTACTTGGTTTTCCCTCTAATGAACACCTCTGAGCTACAGCACTGAAGGGGTATGCAAGTTGGAAAAAAGAAATTAGTTGTGCCAAGTATTCCTCTCCTTTTTCTCCTGCCGTCTCCAATGTTCTCAATTCCCAATGCAAACAGCATCCCACAGCATCTTTCTACTCAGTTACCTGCTTCAGAAAGGAGACATATTTTGAAGCAGTTACTGAGGCAAGGGCTTTCAGCTGACAGCTCAAAAAGAGTGGAGGTGATGCACCAAGAATATTCTCTTTCTGCATGCAAACATGTGTGTGCATGTAAGAACTAGTAGGTGATGGAGAGATGATGCCACTGGAGCATGGGAAATATTTTGAAGCATCTGCTACTGCTTAGTACTGTTTGGAGATGTAGGCAGTTTATCTCCATTTGCAGAAGTATTTTCACCTCAGAAATTACGGATCCTTCTTTCCATACACAGCCACAGGACCTATGTACTCTAGTTCAGAAGGGTGTTGGTTGCATGCTGGAGCCACTCATAGCATCACATGTATGCAAGCACCAGCCTACAGCATGTGCTGCAATGTTATTCCATATTACCTGTCACCACGCCTCCTTCCCACTGCTCAGCTTCATTTATGAGGCATGATGTGGGATCTGGATTTGTATCCCGATGCAAATGTGTTGAAGGTCTCCCTGTGTACTTGCCACTTACCATCCACTTCCATTAATTCTGTCGAGCACAGAATTGAGTAATTTAATCCCAGTATGACCAGCTATCCTGGAACAGTACTTCTGATCACTTGTTTGCAGAGCCTTGAACAGTGTTCAGGACCCCAGGCAGGCCATGGAGCATGAGTCAGTGACTCCCCATGTGCAGGGTACTGGATGTGCTGCGTGTGTGACGTTGAGTCCTCTGCACACATGCACATGGACAGATAGTGCATCCCTATCTGACAGTGGGGCACAGGAATTGCTGGCCAGGCAGGATCTCTTATGAGTGGGTACCTGAATGGCACCCCCAGGGCTCATGCCTCAGCACATCACTGACTGCCTATAAGAAAGTAGCTTGCCATCTTTTCCCACTATCACATGTCCTGCTACCGTGCAACTTAGTAATGCTTACTAAGCCAAAGTTTCAGCTTGGCTATTTATGTAAATACATGTTTTATCTTAGGTTCTTAGGTTATTACTAGTGTTACCAGCTTTGCTGACTAGATTGTTCAAGGAGCTTTCTGATGGTAACATCTGAATAACTGTTATTTGATCATTTTAAATGCTAGATATGATCAAATCTTAATATCATGAGGATGATAGATATGTTATTTTCAGTGCATTTTAATTTAAATAACAAGATTTCATCTACCCATCCTTTAAGTACTTTTGAAAGAGAAATATTGACAGAAAGCTAATTATTCTCAGATGTCACAAAGTCATGGAAGACACAGGTTTCCAAGGAGCCCAGAAGCATAGGACCCAAAGTAACCACCTGAAGTTGCTTGTACCTGTGTCTGGCCTTCCTGGTTTTTCAAGGGCTCTTGAGGGTAGGGGTATTTCTAGTATATAACCTTAAGCATCTCACCTAGTCACCAGTGTAGAGTGTCAGCTATCTTGGTCATTGAGGCAATGTCTCCTCCAGTGCACTTATGGCAGGCTGCTGTGGCCAGGGAAGCTTCCCTCCTCAGTGAGAGCATGGGAGAGCTTGGGTGTCTTGGGCACCTTGGAGGCCTTGCTTCATCACCTGCACTGAGTGCCTCTGATTGCGTTGTGCATGTACCCACACACACACGCACATCCCTCCTTCCCTTTCACCTCCTCCACTCGGGTTCAAATGCATCCATGAGTCACTGAGGGAAGTGCACCTGATGATCTCGGAGCCTTAGAGTCAAGCATGAAGCATTAAAAAAGCAACCTCGTGTGGGAGCTGGAGACCAAGCCAGCTAAGGCCTGATTAGTCAGATATTCATATCTGGGGTTTTATCCACTTTCACAGTGTTTTCCAGGTAATGGTAGCTCTTTGTTCTAGGAGTTTGACAGATATTCAAACTTTGAAGAGGTACATGAGTGTTTACATCTGGGGCATTACGTGGTGTGTCTGAGTGAAAAAAAATGTATATAACTGAATTGTCATAAAAGTGGTGGAAAGGTTATTTAAAACAAGGATTGCTTTTAATCTACAGTTGTTTCTGGCATTGATTGGAATATAGAAGTTTAATATGATTACAAAGCAAGACCATGAACTTTTGCTATTGGTGCTCTTTGTGAACCATTAAAAGGGACTGAGAAACTCAGTCAAAAAGGAAAAATTAAATTGTCATAAATACCAATAATATTTCAGTGAGCATGTATGGATTCATGCAGATATATTTAAATTGGCCAGGATTTTCTTCAATTTTTTTTGAGGCAGGAAAAGCAATTCTTTTCATTTGTATACATTTTTAAATAATGTTAAAATAATAAAATTTATTTTTAATAACAGAAATACTGTCCTATATGGGAGCAGAGCTCTCATGGTGCATTTGAGGGCAGTAAATCCTATTTTCTACCAAGATTAACAGGTTTTGCAGGTTGAACCTGCCTGAAGGCAGCTGTACTCAACACACCCAATTTTTTACAAAACACAGCAAGACAGGTTCATGTCTAGTGTAATCCCTTTGCCTCCAGAACATTTCAATCTTGGCAAATTGATCTTAGAAGCAATCAGTAGGCTGCAGCTTTCCACTCAGGGTCAGTTTTATTTTTATTTCCCCTAGACCAGATCCGCTTCCTGGGCTTGGGCCTTTCCTTCACAGAGACAGGACACTACAAGGTCAGCTCTGTGAAATCCAAACAAACAAAAAAAAATTCCTTCAGTGGAGAAATAGTGAGAAAACCAGAGGTGGGCAGGACATCCTGGTACAGACCTCGTTGACAGGCCCTGCGTGAGAATGGTTTTGCCTGGTATCTCACCAAACTATCCTTTTACTTTCTTGGAAAGTCCTTGTTGATCCAAAACCTTTCCATTCCGCAGGTAATCTCTTGTGCATCACGGGATGGTGTGAGCCTGACCTGAACCTTCACACTGCTTTAATGTAGTGACCTCAGGTTTGGATTCAGTTTGGAATTTGGAGCATTAGCTAGCAGTTCATCCACAAGAAACCACGTCTGAGTTCACTGCTGTTTTCGTGTGTCACAGCAGCAATCGTTCATGGCTTGCATCCATCTCGCTTCTGCTACACCCATGCAAACTGTGCCTCGCCACAGTAAACAAGCAGATCCAGTTATGATCCTCCTCTCTCCCTGTCAACATACAGAAATGAAGACAGAAACTGCTGCCTTTCCATGTTACTCAGTGTGCTGGGCATTCAAAAGGGCTTTAGGTGAATGTGGAGCCAAAGTGTCTGTCTCCACCCACATCCCTTTTATCAAAGAGGCAAGGGGGAAAACAAATAAATGGATAAATAAATAAATAAATAAATAGCCCCTGTCATTGTTCTCTGATTTCAGTGGGTTGCTGAACATGTGTTTGTGTGTCTAGCAGAGTTTCTGCTAAAAAGCACCTCCCTGTTTTGGAGGGGAAGAGGTTCTTTTTTGTGCTTGTAATTGACTCAGACTTGTTTGGACTGCAGGAAGAGTTGCAGGATTAACTTTGAATACTTTGATATTCAGTGATGAAAAGGAACACACCAACATGAGGATTTGGGTAGGCTCAGCATGTCCTTCTTTCTCGCTTTTTGCACATCTAGAAGCTGGGCATGAATGACAGATTGCAGCTTCAATCCCGGAAATAGTCTCTTGAGGCTTAATCCAAATACCAACAATGCATCACGGAACTTGGTCCTGCTCTACTGAAAAATCAAGCAGCTGGCTGCTGCAGGCGTGACTGCAATCAGACTCTAATGATCAAATTCACAGCTGTTAGAGGCTTCAGTGTGGTCAGCTGACACTGCCAAAGACAGAGGCACAGGTAAAATAGTATCCTTCTCTCAGGTAGCCAGTTCATCTCCCAGGCAGTAGCTCACCCTCCTCTCTTGGTGCAGGATTCAGAAACGAGGCAAAGTGACTTGGCTGGTGTACATGTCTCTCTTTGATGACAGGAAAGGAGGAGGAAGTGCTGATAACATGAACGTAACATTTACTCAGGAAGAGAAAGACCTAAACAGAACTTCCTCAACCTGAGAAGATTCAGAGCTCTAACCTGGTGTAAGCTCAACAGAGAATCTAACACATCTCAGGAGAGAGATGTGAACACTGATTAAGCTCCATAATGTGCTAACTTGGATATTATCCCTAGCCTGCAGTTTGTAACCTGTAAGTACTTATTCATTCTGCCCACATTCAGAAATTACTGATCAAGGCTGTGGTTCTCAGACTGCCCAGCACCAAACCAAAGCTCTTTGGGAAGGATGATTAGAAATGGAGTTGTAATGAGTCAAAGGATAGAATGGCACAGGGTGTGCATTTCTTTTACTCAAGAAGCTGATAAAAATATTTTTCTGTAATTCTTCACACTGGCATTTCTGATACAAGTAAATTACAGTAATTACAAGTGTATATATATATATATACACACACATATATATATACTCAAGTATTTCACAGCGGAACCACAGACAGAAACGAATCTGAGAGGCAGCTGTTGCCTGTTGCTCTGCAAGATCAGTGTGGCTGCTAAAGAGTTTCTCCTCTAAACCTTCCAGTAGAACATCCACACCTACACACATGCACGGCATAAAACGCTGCTGTGAAAGGATTGCCTCTGTAGAGGAGCAGGGGTTAGATATGATTTTATCTTTCAAAGTCTCAAAAGAAAAACACTGTATATCATTGTAGAACTGTGAATCTGTGATTTTACTACTTAATTGCCTCTTTTTTTTTTTTTTTAAAGCCCTCAGCTTGGCTTTCAAAGTCAAGAATTATCTAACATTCCATCATTAGGAAGCATCTTTCTGTTCTTCAAGAAGAACAGAAGTGGAGAAAAATAATTTTCCATCAGCTGCTAAATTTGTGAAAAATAGAGAACTGATCCTGTCTCAAAATTAGTTTCATTTAAAAAAAAAAAATAACCAGTGAATGCCAAAATAAAAAATAAAAAAAAATTTAAAAAAAAAAATCCTGAAATTTTCCAGGAATATCCCACTTCACCAGCTTATTTCCACAGACAAAACTGAGGAACAATTCTCTGAAAATTAAACCTTTTTGTTGTAACATTTTCAAAAATAAAGATTTGGTGTTTCTTTACAAAACAATTTTTTGTTTTGAGGTGCCTTTCAGCTTACTTTGAATAAAATTGAAAACATTTTTTAAAATCTCAACTTCAAAATAAAACAGTTAATTTGGGGATCAAACAGAATATTTCATTTAAGTGGTCAGAAAAGCTTTTTATTCTTTGGAGTTGATGATGAATCAGAAAAATTCTTTCTTTCCATGACTCTGATATATGCTGTGTTGAAGCTGCTTTGATATTTGATATTTATTACCTTAATCTTGTTTGTGCCTTAGCATTGCTGGCTATAATGGCTCCATCCTTGCCTGATGTTAGCAGTTTAAATGCTGTGGGCCTGAACAGTGCTGGAATGGAAGCCCACTAAGGAATCATGAATACTTTTGACATAAACCAAGCAATTATGATGGGACTGCTGACCTGGTAGTTCCTCTTGATCACCAGCTGCCACAAAATATGGACATAGATGATATAATGGCAGTGACTCTTAATTATAGCAGAATTTGAATGTAGGGGAAAAATCAATTAAAAAAAATGAGAGATTTTATGGCATTCAGATTAATTTTGAATCTATTTAAAATTAGATCTCAGAGCTGATGAAGAAGTTGTTATGTTTTCCATCACTAATAAAAGTAGTCTTGAGCCAGAACTGATCTGAATTTAGGTATTTGCTTTTAACAAATAACATATATTAGTGCTTTGCATACACTGGCTTGTGACTACAGAAAAGCTGCTCATCATCTGTATTTTATGAGTACATCTCTTTTTTTAAATGCAAACACCAGACAATGTTGTTCTTTTGTGTGGCTGTTTTTCAACACACTAAGAAATAGATTTCTTTTTTTTTTTTTTTTTTGAAAGGATACTTTTGCCTCCAGAGACCCTAAATTGTCACATTATGACCATCCTGACTGGCTTCTCTGTGGAGTTTTAACTTCAAGGAAGTAGTGTGGATGCAGAAAGTTATGTTTAAACTGAGAAGGCTATGTAGGTTTATACTGGAGGTTTTGTTTCTCTATTTGGCATTAATACAGAGTCATCATAAATGTTACTAAGTATCATATAGACTTATTGTTTAGAGAAGTATTATGTCCCAAATGTAGGGAGAAAAAATTAGTTTGTCTCAAGGAGAGAGCAACTTCACAAGGTCCAAATGTTAGGAAGGTAATCAAGGTCTTTGGACCTCCAATGTGCTGTGACAGCCACAAGTTTGCTCTTTCTGGCAAGGGCTGACTCAGGCATCAAAGCTGGAAATGTGCCTTTTTCCCTTGATTTTTGTCAGTGGGCAGGGCAACCCACAACAGTGACCAGCCATGAAATTCCTGGGCACTTCTGGGTTTGGATCCTGAAGCTGTCCTCAACTAAGCCTCACAATTTTGATTCAAGCATTTATTTCAGGGCTATTTATACTTAGACAATGAAATGTGAGCATGTACCAGCTGAGTCTTTGAGCTGTATCCCTTCTTCTTAGTGGTCTAGTAATCTTTCCACAGTAAATATGTTAGATACAGTGATCACTGTTAGAATAGATTCAGTTAATTCCACATGGAAAATGTGCATCGCCTAACTTCAGCAGGACACATCTTTGGAAATGGTCTGTACTTCTACCTAAAAAGATAGCATGAACCTGTGTTTCAGGTGGTACAAATACTGGTTTCAAGCCCTCAAGCTGGAATTTCAAGGTCAGATATCTACATTCTAATACATACAGGCAGCTGAACAAATGGTTTCAGAGCAAACATGCACACAGAGGACATGAAAGACAGAGAATTCTCTCTGTGTTTGTGTTCACTACTGAGATGGCCATAGCAACTTTCTCTCCATCTCTGTATCTTGTCAGGAAATAAGCTAATATGCTGAAGTTCTGCCAAAATGCTGTGGTTGCACCATGGGGGTCTTGCAGAAGGATCAGCTCCTTCTGGAGAAAAGGCCATATTTTGGATGCCTCTTCATTCTCCATCTCGACACCATCCAAATGTGGATTCCATATTGCTCTGTCTGCACTTGAGCTTTTAGCACTGCTACAGCACGCTCAGGTGTGTGCTTCAGAACGACTAAACACGTCAGAGAAGAAGGTATGGGGTGTCATCTAGGTCACTCTCTCCCAATACAGGAGTTTTCCCAATAACATTGTCCCCCCAAATAACCTAGGCTTTATTCTAAAATGAGTCTTTTCATCAAGAAGGCAACCATTACCACTGGCAGAAAACCAATTCAGTTAGATAGTAGCTGTTTGAAAACAAAGTTTTGCTCCAAGTTTTTCCTGGCCAAAACCAGATCTTACAAACAGGAGTCTGTACTCCTGGTAGGCTTTGCCACATAGAGCATTCAAAGACTTTACAGAAGGTACAGCTACTAGACTTGTTTAAATTGAAAATGAACCCCAGCTCTTCTGTGAGCCAGGCCACTGAGCAAACTGTTGTCCTTCTCTGCCTCACCTGCAAGGGAGGGAGAAGGTGCAGAAGTAGTAATTTTCCCATCTGCTACATTGAAGAGTTAAGTTCTGATCTCTCTGATCTCTGGACTTTCTTGACCTTAAGGCTTACTTATGTCCATGTGGAGTCACTGCTTACCTTCTGCAGAGCTGCATGGCCTGGTGGTCCTTTTGGAACAGTCCACTGGTTTGGAACAGTAACAAAACTGTACTTTTGTTACTTTTTTAAAACTGTCACTTTTTTTTTTCTTTTTCTTTTCCTCTTGGATTTTGCAGCTGTACTTGAGCCCCTTTGGTTTGTCTCTGAGGAGGGAAACTCAATGACTGATAATTACCTTGCATGCCGTTTAATGAAATTGAAGAAGCACAGTAACATCCATAATCTAAATCTTCTAGCTTGTTGAGCACCAGTTTTGCATATTTCCAAGTGTTAATATACAGACAGAAATGGAAAAAGGTTAAAAAGATTTAGTGAATTTGTAACAAATGTGCCCTTTGAATTCTGAGCTGTCTCTACTGGACATAGTGTGTTCGTTAATCCTGCGATGAATACCAAAATTACCTCCTTGTTAGACTCACTGCTGTTATCACTGTAGCCCAGTGAAAAGGGTGATGACTTAGGTGCTAAGAGACTCAGTTTTTCATCACATCACTGCTACTGTCCTGCCATTTTTCCTAGGAAAAAGTCCTGTATCTATTTATTTCTCTGTTTCCTTTCCCATCTGGTGCTGACTCGTGTATCAAGAGGTGAAGCTCTTTGGGACGGAGACCTCCTTATATACTCAGTGTCAGATCTCAGTTAATTTCTTAATGAAGCAGTAACAAATGACAAGCAGTTAAATGTTAAATGAAAAGAAGTTCCATCTAAAATTAATGAACATATTCAAAATTAAGCATACTTCGTGCAAAATTTAAACCAGCTTTATGAAGTACAGTTTCAGCAGGCTTAGGTTATCTGGTGCAGAATATGGTGCATTCTGCTGAAGCTTCTTTTGCATTTTAAATACAGAGGCTTTTAATAAATAAGCTCTGAACAAAAGCCAAGACAGCTGATCCTACACCTTTTCAGTTTTACCTTTTTTTCCAGTCATCCTGCTTTTGTCCAGTTTTTTCCACCTAGAGCAGATTTTTGCACTGCAAATGAAGAAATAAAAGGGAGAAGTTATTACAGAGGAAGACTGAGACGTGATCAGAGGTTACCTGGAGTGAAGGTGTATGAATTCTGCAGCTGAACTGAGAGAAAATTATCAACAAGGAAAGAAAAGAAAAAAAAAAAAAAAGGGGGAAAGAGAGGAGAAGAGAGGCAGCACTTTATTTAAGTGCCATCAATGTTTAAGGCATACGGCAGAAATTCCTGAACAAAGCAATTCATAGTTAAAGTGTTAAATTGTACCTTTAAGGGGGCGGAGAGGGGTGGGTAGGGGGCAGGGAAAAGCCCACACTGAGGCCAAGAAACCACTTACTGAGATTTCTCAGAATGTTTTCCAGCAGCTCTGGAGTCTGCTTTCCTCCCACCACTCCGGCAAAAGAGTAGTGTGTCTCCATAAATCATATCTCCCTCGGAGGCCAGTGTCACCCTCATGGATATTCTCCATTCCCTCCATGACTGCTGTTTCACCACTAGAGCTGTGTCTCTGCAGCACTCCATCCTCAGGAAAGAATCAACAGCAAAAGAAATTTAGAGAACAAGTTACTACCAACCTAGAGAAGGAGTGTGTTGTGGTTTAGCAGCAACTAAGTCCCACACAGCCACTCTCTCACTCCTCCCCCATGGGATGAGGAACAGGATCAAAAAAGCAAAAGTGAAAAACTCATGGTCTGAGAATAGTTTAATAAGTAAAGCAAAAGCTGCGCATGCATGGAAAGCAAAACGAGGAACTCACTCACTGCTTCCTATGGGCAGGCAGGTGTTCAGCCATCCCCCGGAAAGCAGGGCACCATCATGTGTAATGATGACTTGGGAAGACAAAAGCCATCATTCAAAATGACCCTCTTTTCTTTCTTCTTCCACCAGCTTTGCATGCTGAGCATGACACCATCTGTTGTGGGATATCACTTGCATCAGTGGTTCTGGCTATGTCCCCTCCCGACAGCTTGTGCACCCCCAACCCACTCACAGGTGGAGTGGAGTGGGGTGAGAAGCAGAAAAGGCCTTGACTCTGTGCAAGTGCTTGCTGAACAATAGCTAAAACATCCCTGAATTATCAACACTGTTCCCAGCACAAATCCGAAACACAGCCTCACACTAGTTACCATGAATAAAATTATCCCAGACAGAACTAGCACTTTCTTCACCCCTTATTCCATAATTCCATACCATTTACATCATGCTCAGATCTCACACTTTCCAATACATCTTCATTAACCACAACCTCTCTTACCGTTCTTTGATAAAATACACAGATATCCACTTTGCGATCCCATCTTAGCATGCCCGGACGCCAAAGGATTTCCCTGAAGTGCAACAATTTATGTCGTGGGACGAAAGTGTAAGAAAGACCTTGTATTCCAGCAGGCCGCTCTGTACTAATACCTTGACATCTAAAAAACTGGAAACAACAAGAGCAAAAATGAAGAGTCATGGGTAACCCTCTCATTAAGGATGTAGGGAGGAAATATGACATATAAAACCCTCTGAAGGAATCACAACGTCGTTCTTGAGAGTGAAGCCCATGTGAGGCACACAGTCCTGGTCTCTCCCACTCTTCCCTTCTTGGCACCTTTGTACACGCTTTCGATTTTGCATGTGCTGGTAATGAAAAACCGATTTTTGTCATTATCTAAAAGCACTATCATGTGCTGGAAACAGAAGGAGAAAAGAAAACCACAGCCCGGTAAGCTGAGAAAGCTGCAGAAAGGTAGTGAACCCTGCAGACAGAGCTCTTCGAAGCCTGTTCTCCTACCACAGAACGCAGATAAAATCTAGCTAAGGACAATCATATTTGGCCTAATATGACCCTGATTTAGAGTAAGATTCAGAAAGAAATATGTGGCCTTGCAAGCACAGAAAGGTATTATACTCATCCACCCTAGAAAGGGCTATTAGGTTAAAAGGACACTGATTAGAGGTATTTGTTTTCTCTACCCATATTTTTCATACCAGGAAATGTAAGACTTTTTGTGGCCTTTTCAGAAAATACCAAGGCTATAATATCTACCATGCCGAAGTATGAAACAAAAACAAAATAAGAATTTGCTTCTGGTTTACAGCTGTTGTCTCAATAGTTATATATGCACCAATAAAGTATTACAATGGTCCAGAGAGGCTTATTTGCCAAGCCACAAGCACATCAGGCTGCAGAAATAAACAAGGGCCAAGAGAATAAAAGTAAGTCCTGTTGGAAAAGAAGTGTACTATTGCCAATCTTGCAGTACTGTAAAACGCTAGTCTTCCACCTCCAAACCATGAAATTAAATATATATATATATGTATGTACTAAGTATTTTTATTTGCCTTCTACAAACCCCAAAAGTTCAAATGTACAATCTTCTCCCCACCATCATGAGGGCTTAGTGTATTTCTTTATAAACAAAAGCTGAAATTATCATGCAATTAAGTGGCTCTGGGCACTGAGCCTTAAAAAAATACCCTTTAGAAGATCCCTTTCAAACAATGAAAGATGGTAAGGCTGTAGTGAGAGAACTGACAGAAGAAAGTGGGGTGAGGAGATATTGCAACAGCTAAGGTAAGCGTGGCCAAGCAGGTCTAGTGACAGTCTCAACTAACCCATAAGTGGGGTCTGCCCCAGGAGTCTGGGGAAGAGACCAGCAAATACACAAACCTTCAGCCCTAGTGTTTGGCTGCAGCTCTGCTGTGCTTGATCTGCAGTTCCTCTGGGAAATCCCACTGAGATTTTTGGCTGAGGCTTTGGAACAACTGGGGAGGAAACTTCATCAAGCCCTCCGCCTGTTTGGAGAGCACTTTAGAAGTTTGTGCTGTGCTGACTGAACACTTCTGCAGTGCAAACACCAGCCGTTAGACTTCTAGCACATATGCACGGCAGTCAAGTTTGCAGAGGGACTGCCAGAAAACAACTGTCCAGTGAGCTGGGGTGCAAGACGCTCCTCTTGGCACAATTACTGACAGATCTTATTCTTTCTCTCTGAAGCTGCGAGTTGTGGTAGTTCCCCAATGGGTAGATGTTGTTTTCTCTCAAGAGAGTTACTAATCTTTTCAGCTACATAAATACACTTCTATTATTGTCTGAGTAAATTGCCTTAGAAAACTGTTTCTGCAGAGGAGAAAAAAAAAAAGCTGAAATTTTTTAAAAGAAAAATGTCACTATATTTCTCATAATTATTCCAGTACTTTTTTCTACCCTTGTTTATGGTAAAATCTCAATAGGTAGGAATTAACATATACACTGGCATTATCATACCTGCTTAAGAATCTGAGTTTACCCAAACCCAAATAAGAAGTGAGACTCATGCATCTCAGTCTCCCTTGCTCCTGTGCAAATCTCACCTAGATTTCTTCCCAAATCATTGCCTTCCTACATTTGTTTGTTATCACAACGTTTGTCTTGGATGGTGAAGAGCTCTGAAAAGGATTATACAGCTCCACCATCAGCATCACACTTCAGTGCTCACATCCAGCCCTTCCAAGAAAGTTTTCAGTTCAGCAAGGTATTTATCCACATCCTTAATTCTGCATGTAGCAGTCTGCGTTTACTCTGCCCCCTCCAACATTAAGATGGGGGGAGGTGCTATGGGAGTTGTGGAAGCAAGACAGTGTTTAGCAGATTCAGATTTTAATTGGTCTGAACCCCCTGAAAAGGAGGGCAAAGCCAGAGAATGGATCTGCTCTATTTTATACACAGTGTTAGATGTTTGTAATGATATTACTGGAATTAAGAACTTTTTCAGTACTTTAAACTAGACAGCCTTTTGAACCATTTCCTTTGTAAAAATAGAAGAAACTATGCAACAGGCACTATCTATATATAATTTCCGAACACATCTGCATTGTGATTTTACCAGAAGGTCTGTAGGGGGAATGCAGAGAAGTCCACAGCAGGTTTGTTGAGATGCCTGTGAATGTCTGTCAAATATTCCTGTATATTTTAATAAAAAGTTAAGTCAGAAAAGAACCCATGTCTAAGAGGAGTCCACTGGAGAAACTGTAGGCAAATCTGTACCTTGTTCATGTAATGAATTTCAGTATCTAGTCTTACACCTGAGGAGCATTTAATGAATACAGTGAACAGATGCAGTTTGTCTCTACCTTCAACAGGTATGTTTATTAGATACTGAAAGGCTAACAACATCCCAACAACCATTCACATGCAATGTGCAGTTATTAAAACCATAATAGTGAAAGAGACTAATAATTCTTGAGTCTGGCCCTGAAATTACCTGCCCAAAGAGCAATTTTTCATACCAGATCCAATTTACATCCACAAGGCTGGGAAGTTGCATACAGTTCCTAAGGAGCTCATACATTTTCCAAATTGCAGCTAGATGTGACTATTTTGACTGGTCTGTGGGCCTATGCTGTAGCCTTGAAGATTTTGTCACAAATCTTGGGTTATTTTGCCCTGCAGAATCCCAGCTCCTGGAGAAGTGATCTGGCAGAATAGCAGCTTTCCTTTGTTTACTTTTTGAAGCCTCAAATCTTCTTGGTTACACAGCAAAGCTCAGCCACATAATCTTCTAGAGGTTTAAAAATCAGAACTCAGATAAAATAAAGTCCCTGTTTCCTAGACCTAAAAATCTCCTGATTTTTAAGCCAAGCTTATTACTCCAGGGATCTCAGCACTGGGTTCTATAAAACTGGGACTGCAGTACTGATTGAGGGTCTCCCAACATCATCATCAGCGTATCTCTCCTGGCTTTCAGTGGCAGCAGATTTGACCTGATGTGATTTACTAATCACAGTTTGTCAAAAATACTTTTCAGCTGGCAGCATTAGCAGGAGACAAGGAGTTGGGAAGCAGGTGTTATAAGAGAGAGGACTGTGCCTTTTTACTTTATAATCTAATGCTTTTACTTTATAGTTTTAAATTTTACATAAAGCTGTCACAAAGCCATTTTGTAAAGATGGAAGGGAGCAGCAGTGCTCGGGCTGGTGGCAGCTGCGATCGCAACCGCAGCTTCTGACTGGAGGCTACTGTGCCGAGACCTGCTTTCCTGCAGCTGCAGAGCCTTGCCAGCTCCAGATCTGCAGCGTAAGGAGACCTGTTGTCCTGCTGAACTAATAAAGGAGAGATGTAAAAAAGTAAAGGCCATATTTACGTTCCCCAGTCAGCATTTTATTGCAGCAAAAGGTGACTGGGAGGGCCAGGGGGTGCCTGAGCTTTGGTGGTCCTCTGCATGCCTGCATGCACACCCCAGGTTGCTCTCCAGGCTTTGTTGGGCACCCCAAGTGCACCTGGAGAAGCCTGACACCTTTTCATTGCAAATGCAATTGCACCCCAGCACTTGGCACCCTACAGTGGCTGCTGGCCCACCATGCCGCTGGGAGGTGTGACCCCCTCAGAAATGTGGGTCTTGCAGAGGGGACACAGTTTTTCAGCGGGGGAAAAGTTCCTGAATAGACACCATCACTGAATCATAGCCGGGGAATAGTGACCCCCCCACTACAATCCTTCTGTATGATCTCAGCACTTTCTGTGTGTTCCCTCCTGCCCCGGAACGGAAAAGAAAACTTCTGTCATAATCACAAGGATTTCTCCCTCCTGGGCCAATTATTGCACCACTTTAGTCAGGGTTTAAGACAGCAAAGTGACTCCAAGGTGCACTGTGCCTGTGAGAGGAGGGGCCATGGTTCCTTCCATGGGAAGGGCACAGGGGGCAGGACCAGCAAAAGCAACACAAGACTGAGTCCTCCTGACTTTCTTCCAAAAAAAATACTTGCAGAGAAACCTGGAATTATATGTAAGTAAAATTGCCTTTTGATATTACCACGTAATTTCCACTTCTGGCAAAGAGATTTTTGCCCGAGCTAATTTGGAGACATTTCCCTTCACCACATTGGCACCGCTGTGTCATTTTTGATAGAAGCCTCATTCATTGGGAGAATCAAGGCAACCCATTCCCCTCTCGCTTCGGCAAACAGAGCTGTTTGTTGAGTCTCTTGAAAGACTGTGTGAAGAGATAAACATGCTACACATGAAGTACATTAGGTGGAGGTGAAATACAGATGATTATATTTAAGGGCTTACAATAGTCGTTAAGAGCTTCTAACCACAGACCCTGGCAGGGCTGATCCTCAGTTTGCAGTGCATGTCTTGGCTACATCCTCAACTGACTTTCTGTTTCTACGCCTTGAAACAGGGCCAATCTTGTCAGTCTGGTGTCAATGAGGAAAAAAAGGAGAAAAAAAAAATTTAAAAATCAACTCTGTTAATAGGATTATAAGATTTGGGGAATATAGTGTTGTTGCAGATCATTTATTTTGAAAGCTGATTTCATTTTAGTGAAAACAAGCTCAGCCCTGCTCGCTGGGGGTTTGCAGCCATGATGCCAAACACAGTCACTGCTGGTTTGAAAGATGTGATTGCTTTTTAATGTAGAAATTTCACAAGGTTACAAAAGAGGAAAAAAAAATTAAACTCCTTTCTTATAACAAAGTCACCCTGGGATATGCACTACAATGCCCTGACAATGTCCAGATACTCTGACCGCATTGCACATCAGAAAGGTGGATGAGTGTGATTTACACCATTTCGCAATTGGGGGTTTTTCACAGAGCTGAAAAAGCTGAGAAGTTTTGAGCAAAAATAAAAACAGCACTTTGGAAAATGCATTTGGAATTGCACAAACACATCCCAGGGGTCATGGAAATAGAGGGTGGATGAGAAAAGTGTCCAGAGGGATAAATGAAGGGATAACATGATCTCCTCTTCATACCTGACCACTCCGGACCCACAGTGACAGCCCATTCAGTGTATTGAAAGCTAAGCTCCTCCTCGGCATAGCAGACAATCTTTATATTTGTTAGACATCAGAATAAAAAATTATAATCAGCATCCCTGGCCTTTTCAAAAGTGACCTCCCAAAGGGCTTAAATATATTCTAGAAATAATGGCTAAGCCCCATTTTCCTGGGTGTTAGATGATGTTCTGTCACCATCTCAGAAGAACCATTGTTGTGACAAAAGCCTCATGGCACAGCCCGGACGGGGCTGAACAGGGAAACAGGCACTAGCAGGACTGTCCCAGTCAGAGGAATTCATCAGGAGGGACCAAAAGGAATAAATTTTTCCAATATGCTCTTAAAAGAGTGATGAAGGGGGTAATGAGGCTGCCCCTTTCTGAGTTGAGGGGGCAGTACAGACTCATGAACTCTCTTCTCCTTTGTAGTGAAGATGCTGCTTTTGATCTACAGCGCAGGGAGTGCTCTCCCCAAAGGCAGGGGTGAGGGAGAGGGGAGTTCTGGAGGGAGACACAAAGGATGGAGCTAAAGCACTGCCTCAGAGCCGAGGATTGAAATGACATGTGTGCTGCGGAACCTTTTTCTTTTCAAAGCAATTTGCTATCATTATATTGCCCGTGCATTTCCAATACATGTCAGCCTGCTCTCTTTTAACTTGGCGGGAGGGGAAGGTGCTTTCATTGCAGGGCTCCTTACAGAAGCTCGCCAGACATTGCTATTATTACATCTGCTGGGCACAGCACAGAATGATGCATGTTCATTAAAGGAAAGGGGTTAGAGGAGAGCAAATTTGTTCAGTCCCTGTTAGAGAACATTTGAGTGGGCTTAGGTATTTCCATATACAGAAATATTCCAAAATTTAAAAGCAGGATGGTTTCTATCCCTGTAACTTCAGTTTGGCTTCTGGCTGGCATTACCAAAATCATTTAGCTTTATTTGCCTGCATCCTGTCAGTGGTGAAAATCCAGAAAGCTGCTAGAACAGCATTTATTAAGGATTTCATAAAGTTGTAAATTGCAAGATTGCCATTAACTATTTCAATTAGGATTCCTCTTCAGCTTCAACTCACATGCTTCTCTAAATATTGGAGCACGGTGTGTGGTTTTATATCTGCAAGTATGAAAGGCGAAATGAAGCAAGATTTGCAATAAAAATTCAGATTTCACTTCTTCAACTAGATGCTTTCTCATTCACATACTGACAATCACTCCATGTGGCACCGTGCCAGGGCCAACACACTCAACTGAGGCTTAACACGAATAGGCAACACAGAGGTTAATTTAATCTCTGTTTCTGCATTTTCAGCTATTACTACAAGGGAAACTATGCAGAACAGAGGAATATAATGTTGGTTCCCTCATCTGTTTCACCTTGGTGTTGGTTCAACCCCAGACTGCCTGAGTGTGACCAAGCCCTTTCACCAAACTTTTCCTTCAGTTCATGCATGGAAGGCTGGTAGCTGGGAAGGGCCTTTTCAGTGGGAGAACAATCAAAGCCAGCCATCTCTGGCTGCTTAGCTTTGGAGTCAGGATTCCTAAGGGTACAGAGAAGCTCTGAAAATTCTTCCGTTTCTTCTGCGAAATTGTTAAGATGACATCAGTCAGTTCCTCCAAAGATGCAGAGGAGAGCAGAGGTCCCATCCACTCAGACTCGTGGCACATAACCACCAGAAAACTGTGGACTTCAAAATGCAAATACTTGAAATCATCCCACAACACATGGTGAAGGAGCTTCAGGAAGAAGCAACAACAATAGCTTGCCACAGATTTATGACTGTCATTTGCTCTCTTGGAGCCACTGACAGGGCATCTGAAAAGAAAGGTGATTCTGCTGGATAGTGGTGATGCCTGCAATGCCTCTCTCTATAGTGACAACTTCAGAAAGTACTTTCAAAGGACTTGTACAGCCAGGCCAAGAGGTGGGCTTGGGAGACAAGATGGCTCAAACTTGCCCTGTGGTTCATTGTGGTCTCCTAAATTGTGAGGAGACTCTCTCTTGTTCCTCTCTCTTTTTTTTTTTTTTTTTGCACAGAAGTCTGACTAAAAAAATCAAAAGCACAGCTTGAAACAAACCAACTGCACACAGGTTTCCTCGTGGCATGACAGACTATTGCAGCCTTAATGGAAGGCTGCTAGACTAGAAGCAGTCTTTCATTGAGTTTGTCTTACTGAGAGGAAAAACTGCTTTGTGTAATAACTTTATGGTAAATGTTGGCAAAAGATTTGCACTGCATACTGAAAGAGAGACATTTCTGACCACAGCTCATGAACCGCATTTATTTACTCTGGCATTTGTCCATTATTTGTTCATAGGCTTTCTGTCTCTGCTAAATGTGTTCCAATTTTGGGAGCTAAATCACTGCCAGTAGTTTCCAGGACATTCCGCTAGGCTAAGCAAAATTGCCCTAAGCAGTTGTCAGAAACCACTGGAGTAGTATTTTAAATACAGAGTATTTGAGGAAAATAAAAGATATCAAGCACCCTATCTGTCTGGATCCTGTGTGTTGTAAAAAGTTAGGGAACAGGAATAGAGGGCTTAAAGCCCTGCCTGACTTTCCTGAACCATTTTCCATATGCAGAGGGCTTAAAGCACTGCCTCTTTCCTGCGCTAGTTTTTGTCATTTAATGAACCAATCTGATTTTAATATGAAGATAGTAATTGAAAATATGAATACATATTTGTCAGCAGCTCTCCGGATAAAAGTCATGCTCAAAATTCCATCTGGAAAATCATAGTTATTTACTTCTTTGTAAAAAAATGGACTACAAAATGCAGGAAAAAATCCAATGCTCTTAAAACTTACACTCAATTGTTATCAGATGGCCTTACAAAAGTGTGTATGTAAAGGTCAGGCAGGACAATAGTATGGGAATTGTTTCTCTGGACCAGTCTGATGCATCTACTCACTATATCCAACTACTACTGTCCTATATCCAGCAGAGCTCAGAATGACCTGATGTATTACCTGCCCTGACAACAGCCTAATGAAGATTGCAAAATAATCCCTAAGACAATGAATGCTGGTTTGAAGTAAGAGTTCTTATATTTTTCTCTAATGCTCTTTTTCTTGGCATTAATTATTGTAACTGCAGAGATCATTATTGTCCAAAAGAAAGATCAGTGCTTCTTCAGACTTTGTTGAATTCCTGCCCTGCGTGGCAAAGTGATCCAGAGTTAGTGCAAGCTCTGCCTGCTAGTGGTCTGGACTTAGCTGCCTTTCGTTTTCATCAAGTGTCCACTTTTTGCTGTATGACAGGGTACACTGGTTATTTTCTCTACTTTTATCATGTCCCTTTCTTTTTCTCCCTGTTTCAAAGGGAAAGAAATCCCAGCTTTCCAATTTCTCCAAAATAATTTCTAAGCTCATTTCCAAACACACTTTTTCTGCAGACAGAACAGCCAGTCCCACCTATGCAGTGCTGGGGGACGTAGTGGTAGTAATTTGTGTAAGAGCCTTCTGCTGTCCTGCTCCTTATCCATCCCATTAAATCCCATCACAGGTTTTAACCTGCAGCTTCACATTAACAGAGCATCTCAATGAACTGCCAACTAGGATTTCCCTTTAAATCAGTGCTTAAATTTAGGAGTCTTTGAAAAAAAGTGGGTGATTTTTCCCTTCAAAATATATAGACATATTTATAAAAATATTTTATCAACACCGAATTTCAGCTATCATTTTATTGCTGTTGATTTAATTTATTAGTCTGTTTGAAATCACATGAACCTCTGCAAAATGCTCTTTTCACACAGAAAAAAAAAAAAAATCATGCTATGTCCTCATTTTTCATCACACTGCCCAACTGCATCATAAACACAGTAGTAATACCAATATAGTAATAGTAGTAGAGTAAGTAATGACACTGATCCTAATAAATGGAGCATCTCAATGGTAAACATTCTACTTTGGCAAAAGCTGGCCATTTAATCCCTATGTGGGTAATTGTTTATTCACTAGCTACGAGAAGTACTTTGCTTCCTGTGTTTCGGCCTTGGGGTTTTTTTCTTTAGGTTCATGTGTGTAATTTTTTAGAGGTTTAGTGGAACTCTAGAGAAATGGATGCCTGGTTCACCTCTGTCCACCCTTCTGTGGACATGAGCAAAGATTCAGAGAGACTAGGGAGGTATGATTCCACAAAATCTGCACCAATCCTTATCTGCTTATATATTCCTGCTCACATATTCCTGTTACTATTTTATTTTTACTTGCCATTTGATTAATTTAATGGGTGCAGATAAGATTCCCACTGGTCCACAAATCCCAAATTATCCCCGTATTTTTAATACAGGTAGTCTAAACACAATGCTAAATATGAAATACAATGCTTTAAATATTATGTTTTCTATCTCCTAGAATTTTTCCTATTCCCACCAGTAATAAGGAATGCAAATCTACTTGCAGTGGTAGATTTATATTGTATGGTATTTTTAATTTATTTTAATTTACCACATTGCTTCAGTGACACCGTCGTTTCACATTCTGTGCTGTTACCAGTACTAGAATAGAGGAAATGGAAAATAGATAACTTTCCAAAACCTTATATAATAAAAATCTTCCTTGGCTTCCCCTTTATTCCTGTGAGCCCAAGCAATGCTGCAATTCCCTTGTCAAGCTTGTGATATATTCAGATAAAGCATTCTTATTCTGTTTGAGACATGCAGCTACTTGGGACTGTAAAAAGCTATCTTGACTTCTTAATTTTCCTCTTGCTTGTTCTCTGCCAAAAGGCAGCACCGTTACCATTCAGTGGTGCACTAGAGTATATTTTCTAACAAAAAAAAAAAAAAAGGACTACAGTGGGAAAGCAGCAGCATCTGGAAAAATCAAACAATGTGGATTAATACATTCTTTGTGGGCTGAAGGAAGCAATAGAGTCAAGGAAGGCCTTTGGATGTTATGTTTTACAATACCTCTGGAGGCCCAAGCCCCACTGTAGGCTGTTTTCTTCCTGCCTTTGGACAAGCTGAAATTAACTGGTAATAACACACAATTAAAAGCGCATGTGTGTGTCTGTGAGGGCGTGTGTGACTTTGCTCTACTTCCACTCCTTCTGTGCATTTTAACTTTCAAACTTTCAAGCGGCGGTGAAGAGGAGACAGACAGGTATACATAGCAGCCACATCAAAATCGCGGTGGGGCAGGGGGAACATTTGACACCTCCTTGTTTCAGTGCCCCTTGTCTGTTTTTAATTTCACTAAATCGCTCCCGTCTGGGGATTGTATATTTTCAGTGGCCTCTCCCAGCAATGCAGAGGTAGTATTAGTGTGCCAAACCCCAGCTATGCTCAGGCACGGGGCTGCAGATTTACAGGAGGCAAGAGGGGAGTCAGCTCGGGGGACGGGCCATTCGCCCAACTTAACTCAGGCCTAAAGTGATAAGTAATCTCCTTTGCCCTTTTCCCTTTATAGCCATCTCTCAAGGGAAGAGGTGGACAACCTGAGTAACAAGTTGGCAAATAGTCTTCTCACATTGCAGTTTTGATAGTATCGTCGAGGTCCATGTGTCTGAAAAGTCCACTGTTAGCGAGGGGATGCTGGACTGCAGTTGCTGCTCAGGACAATAAGGATTATGTTGGCCTGGGTAGCGGGTTTGCTTGGTTTTACGAGGCAAGCAGTATCTGGTCCTGAGCACCTCCAGGGAAAAGAATGTCTTGGAAGGGCAATTTGAGGAGAGTTTTCCTGGACAGTTGTAGGCACAGTGGAGCCTGGACATCCTGTCCATTGCCACGGAGGCAAGTGAAGGTTTTGCTCCTAGTTTTGTTGAGAGAAAAGTTTTGGCCCAACACAGAAAGCTTGTGCAATCTTGGGAGGACTTGCCTCATAGCAAGAAAAGTGAGCAACAAGACAACATTAAATAGGGAAAAAAGAGCTCCTCTATCAGCTGCAAGGCTGAACATCGCTGTAACAAGGCATAACCCTACAACCCTCCTCCTGTGAGCATCTCACCGCAGCGATCCCCTCACAGGCACTGAATAATGAACAGCAATTTCAAATGCTTATGCCTGAGCAGAAGCCCCTCATATACGGACATATATATCAGGATGTAAAGCAAAGCCTTTCCCTCCAGCATTAGTTTGCACAACTTACATGCATTCATCTGCTTGTGCATGAATGGGGGCATGAAACAAGGTCAGAGTGAAGCTCTGGGCAGACTCCAAGCCTGTGTGGCTGCTGGGAGGGTTGCAAAGCTCTGCCTCTAGGAGCCAGAGAGCTAAAATAACCCTCAAGATAAAGCCAGCCGAGACACATCACGAATTACTTTTACCCACTGTATCTTCTGCAAGGAGCAGGATTTGGCCTCAATACAACAAGGAAACTGAAGTGGTAATAGGGTGCTTTGAGAAATCACATTGTGCCATTGCATAGTCCTGAGGATGCAATAAATGACTTACACAATAGACTAGTAAAAGTATGAAAAGATAAGGTATCTGAGCCTCTTCCACTAGAACTTTATTACATGAAACAACTCTTCTTTGAGATTGGGAGGACTTTTTTTTCCTCCCCTGAACTCACTGGGTTCTCTGTGAATTGAGCATTACAGTGGCTTTGACTGTAACCATTATAATCATTTTCCAGTGCTAATGTTGTGGTTTTAATGAAAGGAAACAGCAAATGGTGTATCAACTCATATACACAAATCTGCACTTCATTTGCACAAAATAGCTTCTGGATGGTTTTCCTCCATGTTTTTGGTCAAAGCCACTCTTTTTGAGAAATGATCAATGTCTACAACTGTTTGCTCTTCCACAAATAAAGCAGATGCTATTCATTACTGCCTTTGCCATGCATATATTGCTACTTTCCTCAAAGCAGCTACAGTGAGTCATGTGTTTATTTTTCTTTAAAAAAACTTTAAATCCTTTTGTTCTTAAATCACTCCACTTTTGCTTTCAGGATATGATGAATAATTAATGCTGTAGTAGCAGCATTATTGAATTAGGAAAGTCACTAGTAGCTTCCAAAATCATTGAGACAACCAGCAAATAAATACAAACCATTTCTTTAAAGTTAGATGTAGTGAAGCAGTGTGATGGTGTTGAGATAAGAAGGGGCCAGGCTGATGTGAGCACCTTTAAAGCTGTAGGACAGACTTACTGTTGCTCATATGTAAATCATAGCAGCTCTGATAACAATGCAGATGTTTTAAGCAATTTTGCATTGGAGTAATATAACTGCAATAAATAATAATGCTAATGAACGCCAAGACCTAGTATGGGTACTTGGAGGGAATTCTGTTTTACAATAAGATATATGATCTTAAAGAAAAGAATTATTTGTGAGTTCATGGTTTTGGTTTATTTAAAGAATAGAGATTTGGAGTTGATACCTTTCAGGCTGGTGCTCAGCATCTCCCAGGCATTACAGCAAGCAGCATTAACAAAAACTCACCAGGAAAGGAGAGAGATTATAGATTTCTGGAGTAACCATTTGCAGTCATCACTGGAATAGCTGGTTTGCAAGCAGAGTTAGCCTATTGTTCGTGGTGATATGAGAGAATGTAATATGTTAAACCTCCAGTTGAATGTGAGTGTGCGAAACAGGAAAGCAGGATTAAGTTCATTTTCCTACATTCATACAAAGAAGGTTTTCTACTGGCTTCCTAACAAGGCCCATCAGGTTTTGATATGACCCTGTCCCTCGTATTTTGTCACAGCACCTTGGTGGACAGCACAGCCACGGGAGTCAGACAACTACTTGCAATGCTGAACCTTTAAAACTCCTTCTTGCAGAAGTGAAAGACGAAAAGACTATGGGGTGGTGAGAAATAATCTCTAGTATCTGCAGCTGTCTCAGTTTGCATCTGAAGGGAGGAACCTCTGTGGGTATGGCACTGCCTGTTGTTTGACAGCAGTAATAATTATGGCTTTCCTCAGCTGGGTCTGTCCCCGAACACACTGCAGGCCTGCTTAATTCTTCTCCCTGCAACTCTGTTTAGGATTTCTATAGATATCAAGAGACTCTTGTTAGTTATTTCTGTGTATTCCCGAAAACAAAGAGCCCCTTTGTTGAGTGCTATAGTGCTAAATACTTTTCTGGTCTTAAAGTCTCTTTTTATTTTTCATTGACTTGTTCCTTATCAGAGCTGGTAGGAAAAATTGTTTCCCGGTGAGTGAAAGATCTCACCCTTTCAAGATGGTACCTGCTGCTGTTCTGCTTCAGGATGCTACTAAGGCCTTTCAAATAGGGCCTGCTCTGAGCAGTCCATAGCCGGGGAGTGAGACTCTCACTGGACCTGCTGAAGAACTGTGTAAAAAATATTCCTATAAAATAAAAAAATAATAAAAATAATAAAATCTGCTGTAGTCCAGGATCAGTTCAGGGTGCTGGAAAGGGTGGGATGCTTTTGCGCATTTCCCTGGCAGACCTGGACTTCCATCTGCTCCACCCAGCATGGTGATGTAATTCCTGGACTACCAACTCAGGCTATTCACTCTCTTGACTAATGATTGTCTTGCCATCTATGTAAACTGGAGCATCTCCAACAGGAGAAGGTCTCATTTTGAAGGAATCAGCCGGGAACCCACCTGGGCTGTAGCGTGCTGATTTCCATGCCCCCGGGTCACTTAAGGCAGTTATAGTGACACATGTGGTCTGCTGTTTTGGATCTGAATATCCTATCCAGGGAGTTCTGTCTGCCCTGAGGCAGCAAATGAAGGTCTCTTACTTTGACCAAAACTCATTGAACCCATGACCATCTTACCATTGAAAGTTCTGAGTTTGACAAATCAACATTTTCTGACTTGAGGACTTCCATCTGTTTTCCCTGTGCCCTTTACCTGTAGATCTTCAGTATGTTTCTTTACCTGCAAGCCTTCATTTTTCTAAGAAGTTTTTGCTAGGTTGATTCAAGGAAAATTATTGGAGACTGCTTCATCAGCCTTTCCTGAGCGTAGGCTTTGCTTTTGTTTTCACTGTCCTTTTGGTCAACTTGTAGTTATGCTCACCCAGGTGTATAGAACCCTGGAGAGTTCTCTCTCTTCATCCCCCAGCACTGATAGGAAACAAATTGATAAAATCCTTGACAGACGTTGTACACGTGTTACATCTCCCCAGCTGAGCAGGTGGACCGGAGGTATTATGAGGAGAAACTGGAGGTCCCTTCCATGGGGTTAGTTGTGGGCAGAGGGTGAGGACTATCATGGACAGAGGTGAAGAATGGCTCTGCCCCCTAGAAAAACTCAAGACCCATGAAAGAATCAATCAAAATCTTTTTCCATAACAGAACCACCCTCCTATCCTTTATTTCCTTCCCTCACATGCCAAAACTGGTATCTGGAAGTCTCTGCTCTTCTAGTGTTTGTGTCAAAAAGAGGGAAGGCATGAGTCCTGCTAGAGCCAGCAGAGTTCAACTACATTCTCCCTCTCCTTGATCAAGCTCACTGCTGTTTTGATGCTCCAGCTAAAGAAAATCTCTGCAGAAATTTTATTGTCCTTGGAATGAAGCTTCCCACTGCTAGCCTTGGGAGACACAGAACATCCTGGCTAGGCAAGAGCTCTTTATGGATATTTCTAGTGCTCAGAGGGAGAAGGGGAAAAAAAAACAAACTACAGCAAGTTTATGGTAATTGCTTTAATGAGGCAAAGCCCTTTAGAATGCAAACACACTCAACAATACACAAAGAAACAATCAAAAAAAAAAGTGTTTTATACAGGCTGTTTTATAAGGAGGTAATAAAAGCAATTGTATGGCACACTCAGTTGCATAAACAGGCTCACCATGGAAGGTGTTTGTGTGAGAGCAGGACTATGAATACTTAATTGTTTTCATTATTCTTATTTTTGGTATAAAATACTGCAATCAAAACTTAATCTGTGACTTCATTTTTAAATACAAAGGTTATATTCCAGTTCTATTGTTGTAAATATCTTTCTGTTAAATGGTATTTCATTTCTTTCTGCTTGTAAGGAGGTATAATAGTGATTAATATCTACATCTCTGGCAATTTCAAAATGTTTTTCAAAGGCAGGATTACTATTTCTCTTCATATGGGAGAAAGAAGACCAAAATGTTCCAAAGGTCCTCACCAATGATGTGACCAGAAGTCATGAAAACCTTTCATGAGATCCTTCTGTGGCTGCTAATCCTGTTGAAATCAAGCCCCCAAAGCAATGCAGATTTATTTTCATTCACGTGTCTTCTGACAAACAAGTGAGTACAAAAGAAGAATGCAAGCTAATATGAATTTGGGGACCTCAGTAAGTTGCAAAGTACAAAAATGAAAAAATGTCACCCATTTTCCCTTACCTCTCAGGAGAGTAAATTACTCACATAAAAGGCTTGTGTGAATTTGAATACAATCTGGTGTGTCTGGAATATTGTATCTAGTGATTTCTTTTTTAAATATGTACTGTTACATTTGTGCTTTATTGGCATCTAGACCAGAGTAATTTTCAGATACTTAAACATAAGAATTACTTTTTATTTCCTCTAACTTTTTGCTTTAGAAAGAAATACAGAACTGTCAAAGACCTGTTGTGCACATAACCTGGTGATAGGTCTGGAAAGATTTAGGGAACAAGGATGTCTTATACAAGAAAATTAATATCTGGATGAAAAGAAAATATATTCATTAATGGTTTGTACTTCAGATGCTGAGAACATTGCTGTGAAATAATGTAACAGAGTAATACCAGAAAGGCCAGAGTCAGTCTCAGTAAAAATGCCTGTCTCTAGGAAAGAACGGATGATTTCTGTTTTCAAACTGATGGCAAAGGATGACTTTAAATTTGGTATCTTAATTTACCTATTTAATTAAAAGAATATTTTGCTATAATATACAAAAAGAAGTAGCACTTCTCCAATTCACTAGGCCTATAATAATTTTTATTCTTGAAATCATCTGACTGTTGGACTACCTGTAAGTGCTACAGAGCATTTGCCAAATAGGAAATGGCATTTTTATTTTCACCTTTCTCATCATTACAGATAGCATAACACTGTCAGGAATCAAGCAGGTACCATTCAATATTTCCTGCTCACAATGTCATGATCACATTTTAATACATTACATCACTAATGTCCCAAAACAACTCCCATGAAGAAAAAAAACCAAAAAATTTGACAAAGCATAAGCTCTTGTCTTGCCCTACCCCAGGGAAAGTAATTTTAGCACTTTTCATCTTACTACAGTAGAACTACTGTCCAGGAAAACAAAGGACACTTAACTAAGTTGGTGAATATTTTAAACTGCGTATGAACTGAATGAAATATAGGCTTTCCTATAACTGAAGTCTGATCAGTTCACATGACTTATGGCCAAATCAGTCTTTCAGGCATTTATTTGCGGAGTGTCCAAAGGGACAAGACTGTCCAAGGGACCAGCCAACTGCTGATCTGTCAGCAATGCATCTTACCCTCTTCTTATATGTCAAAACCAGAGTGTTTGCTGGCATCTATCAGTCTTCAACAATTAAAGGCAAGACCACATATTGAAGAGAATCATGTCTGCATGTATCTGGCTGTATATATAAGAAATAATTTTACATATTTATAAGGGGAAAATAATGTACAAATTGTATCCAATAATATATAGGAGGAATGCATATATATATACACACATATATACACACATATATATACACATACACACACGCACATACATATATACATGACTGAATGCCTACACATATTTTAAGAATATATATATATATGTTTGCATGTATGCATTTCTGCAGGCCAAAAACAGGTTTGATGAATTAAACACCTTGTTATACTGGACAGTTCCTTTTAAGGCAGGCAAATTATGGTTTCTAACCTTCTAGTATATGTGTATCCTTAATTTAACCATGAAAAGAACCAATTGAAAAACAAAGATTCTACATGTGCCATGGTCCCATTGAATTCATTTCTCCTAGCAAACAACTTAATGATGGTACTCAATACCAAACTTTTGTTTACAAAGTAAATAGGTATCTAGGTATGGACTACTTATTGTGCAGAATGATCTAGCACATTGATCTGAAATTTTCAGAAGGAATATTGACCATGCTATCCTCTTAGTATCCAGTTCTTCAAGGATCATAAAGCAAGTCTTCAACCAGAAATCCAAACACACCAAAATGATTTATAATACGCTACAGAAGTAGTATTGAAAAGACAAGTCATTCAGTCTGATGAGGTAGATGAATATCTAGAAAAATGCTGAATGTTGTCTGCTATCAACAGCCTTTAAGATAAGGAATCTAGCTCAGGCAGACTGAAAGTCAGTCACAAGCTAACATCTGCTTACAGGGATATGTGAATAACAGCAAGGAACAAGTCATGAGGAACTTTCTATAAAAAGGTGTGATATTAACCAGTCTCCCAAACTAATCAGAAAGGCTTAGTGAGATACTACCACACGATTATCTGACTGATCCTAAATGCATTGATTCTAAGATCAAAAAGTAGAGTTCTGCCTATGTATGCTTGTTGTCATAGAGGAGTTGTCAAATTTCCCCCTCCAATCCCTCAACTGGCGTGCTTTGTTACAGAAATCAGTCTACAGTGAAGATAGTCATAGATAAACCATACACTGCTCCTTTGACCCTCTCCTGCTTTGGTTTCTCTGTTTCTAATAGGAAGCTCTCTGTATTGGGAGCTCAGTTGACTTCATCCTCTGGCAGGATATCCACCTAAGATTCTGTCTCTCCAGACCAGTGGACACCTTCACGGTGATGTTTACTGGTGGCACCTCCCCGTGCCTCAGCAGCTTGTTCACATGCTGTGGAGACTAAGTAATGAGAAAAATGCAAATGACTGCCACGTGCAAGCATACCGATCAGGGTACTGACTGCAAGCAGCAGCCTGCAATGATGCTGCATTTTCAGTAAGGGCCTCAAAATAGCAAGAATCAAAATAGAGACACTAACACACTGATCTTGGCTTGCTTTTCATTGCTGGTTGTCTATGTTAGCTAGTATGTGAGCTATCACTCTCTGGATGTGAACCTGCATTCAAACTTGTTGCCTGATTTGGCTCTATGTGATGTAACACATTAGTTGCTATATCTTAATCACATGTAATATCTCTCATCCTTACTGGAAGAGTCTGCATACTGATCAAACCATTACAAAGGCTTTACAAAGCATCATGATACAAGTCTTAGGATGGTGTAAATGGGCACAGTAGCCAAAGTCAATGCCCATTTCCAACAGCTCTTCCTCTTTATCTCTGGTTTTATCACAAATACATTGGTAAAGTCTCTTACTGAAGAAAAAAATAAAAAACATGTTTCCTTAGAAGAAATGCTGCCCAAGACCAGTTTGCATTATATGATGTTATCACAATAATTGCTTTTTCTGGACTCAGACACTTATTAGTAGCAGCTAAAATTAACGGATTGGAAGACTGACTGAAGATGATGGATGGTTTTTCTCAGATAGTAGATTTCTGGTCATTTTCCACAGCAGCTGTAAATTTAAAAATAATATAAAGTTAAGCAGTGGTAGAAAAGAATTAACAAATATTACACAACTACTATTGACTTGATCATTAATCACCCTAAATTAATGTTAAAGTGTTACATATGATGAGCCAAACTTTGCCCTGGGGTGTATAAAGACATTTCTCATTGATTACAAACAGGAAATGGCACATGTATGTGAACACTGAATTTAGTCAACTGCTTGTTTGTTTTGCTGGTTTTTTTTAATTACTGCTGGAGGAAAGTGGAGAAATTTCTGTTTTAGGAATCCCTTTTCATGCTAGTGATTTGGACGAAAATTATTAAGAGCATTCTCTGGTGTGTAGTCAATATATCAACTTATTGCAACAATATCTGTATTTTTAAAGCTGAAGAACATTAATTCCCTCCAGAGTTCAGGAGTCATTTGTTCTGTCTGATGTTCACTTTTAAGGCTGCTGTAGTCAAAAGAAGGATTTCTTTTTGAACAGAATGAAGGGTTTTTTTCACCACTGAAATTCCTTTCAAGCTAAAACACCATTTTTCATAGACTTTGTCCTAATTTACCACTATTTGTGAAGTCAGATGTCTTCTTCAGATGAGTAACTAGAGAAGAGCTGCCAGAGACACACATGTTAAAAAACATCAAACCAAAACAACCAAATCTGGCACAAATGATAAAGTCTTGCACTCAGAGATATCATAATCACTCCTCACTTCCTCTGTTGAATCTCAAGGTCAGAAAACATGCAATAGCCTCAGCAAGCTCATAGAGATACACAGACCTATACCTTGTAGACATCTAACTCCTCTCAGTTCCTTTCATACTTACCAAACACTGTAATACTAATTGCTTAGGTGTATATGTTATACACACTGCTAGTATTCATAAATTTTATCTATCGGACATTGCTTAGTCTTGTATTTAATGTCTTTCAGACTTTAGGTACAAATGCTCCACAGCAGTTGCACTGACAACAACTTAACTTGCATGCCAACTACAGAATACTGTTAGCATCAGGTTTTCTCAGGGAAGATTTACTTCTGTTTATCCACAGGGTTTGGTAATAAATACATGTATTTTGGGGCTCTAGGTACATTAAACATACTGAATAGTCAAAGCTTGTAGAAGCTAATTTCCCTGTCATTGCATTATAGTTAAATTGGTTACACACGTCTCATTCAATTATGCAACTTGAAGAATACCAACAACATAGGTTCCTGATTTCAATAGTACATTTGCTGCACATAGCACTTACAATGGATCAGCTTTTAGCATGAGACACTGAACTCATCATGCTTTGAATTTTGGAGTAACAATTTCAAATGCAATACTGTCTTTGTGTGTGTGTCATTAATGACTTTTCTTTTTATGCTTTCTGGATGTATACTATAACATTTAGTACAAATCAAAGTGAAGACTGGAAGGTAACTTACAATGGATATATGCAGTTAAGCATTTACCCCATCAGATTCTTTACTGATACAGGCTTAGTCAAGTAGTTATTCAAATAGTAACAAAATGCACACAGGAGTCAAATAAACTATTTGCTGTTAAATCCTGATGTAGAGAAAATGCCAGGTATACTGTCAAGTCTTTTCAATGTGACTTCTTTAATGGTATTTGTTATATGAGGAAGGCACTCTGCTAGTAGAGTAGTACAGAAAGAAAACGGATTCCTTGGAAGGGTTAAATTAATATCCACATGAACTGACATACTATTATGATTTTAACATTTTGTAATAGCAATAAAACACGTATCAAATGGATTAAAGACTGGCTGACAGATCTTAGAAAAATAGGCATCAACTGGGATTTCTAATTGAATGAATGTTCCCAATGTTCTCTTGAGTTCTGTGTGAGGCTTCATATTCTTTAGCAACTTCGCCAATGGTCTTGTAAACATGTCCCTAAACACAATCTCTGAATTACATGAATTTGGTAGGATGATGTACAATGATGAAAACTGGACAGTCACACAGAAACCAGGAATGGTACAGGAAAGAACCAACAAGTTATTCAAAGAATTCCTTGCAGTGAACAAAAATCAAACTAAAATAAAGAGTTCCATGTTGATTTTATCAGGAGGAAGATGGGAAGAGATGAGTTGTGCACATTAGAGATTCATAGCAGGGAAATACCAAGAAAGGACTCTTTCATCTAGCAGGAGAACCAAGAATTGGAAACTTAAGCCAGACAAAGTAAAGTGCCCTTCTAAAAACAAAGATATTCATGAGTTGGAAAAAGGTTTTGCAGGCATATACCAGATATATTTTATGATCTCTTAAGGCCAAGAGGAAGATACGCTTTAGCCAAAACCAGATTTTTTCTTCTAATAATAACTGGAGATAATGTAAAGATATATAAACAGATAAATTGATCATATTCTGTGAGTATGAATGTATGCAAATTTACCAGAGCCAACATTTCCTCATCTGCCTGTAGTACGTCTTGTTAAGAAAATTGCTTATTAAGAACTATCTTCTAAGGAGGTGGATTATCATGGTTTAATCTTACCTTAGGGGATATTATGAAATAAAAGGTTTATCAAACATTTAGAAAGTATAATAAAGTCTAAAATACAACTTGTCTTGCAATAGTGTGAGTTGCTGAACAGACAGAAGCCCTTATTTGTTAGATACAAACCTGAGGTAAAATACAGTGAAGAAATTGAATTCATCTCAGTTTAGCAAGTATTAATAAACTAAGCATGAAAACACTGCCACTATATATGCTTTTGACTTGACATGTGCACCAGTGCTATTTTTAAAATAATTATGACCATAATATGTCTTCAGATACTTTCTGCTTCTATCAAATAACAAGAACTGTTAGCAGCCTCTCCTCTTGCATTTTGTAGCTTATTGTATCTTCCAGAAACTTGCTAGGCCAGTTACATTAGCAGAAACAGAAGTAAATACATTCAAAGCAATGTGACTAAAACTAGAATATGTCTGTTTGCTTTTGCATGGTTAGAACAAAAAGGTCGGTTGCTGCCTTTACAGCTAAATAGCATTTTACAATGAGCTCTGAAATTTTTGGGAAAGTCAGATTATAATGTTGATTTAACATCAGACACACCATTGTTTGGATGTAGGATCACTGCAATGTCCGGTCTCCGAAAACTTTAGTTTTTCTTTTGATATTAAAAAGACCATTGAAGTAATCCACAAAGAGCTTGGGCCTCAGGAAAGAAGTCTGAAAAACAAACACTGTTAAAGATTGGTAAGACACAATTATGTGGCTGACAATTACATGTGATAACAATTAAAATTATCTGATTCCAACCACATGGCATCTTAATACAGCAGATCTCCAAGCAAATACTGTGTCATATAATAGGTTTTGATTGATGTTGTCAACAGCCTTTTGAATGTTACAGATACCTTCCAGTCAATGCTGGGGAAATCAGGGGAGACACTGACCTCATTCTAAAACAAAATTATTTGCTTGTACCTAAATACCCTAGCTCTAACTGCTTGGTAACCTGAAATTCTTTTTTTACTAGATCATTAGTTACTTGTATACATGGTGTTCAACTGTCTACTTCCAGTTGTCAATAACTTATCTAATACATGGGTTTTTTTGTGGGTTTGTTTGGTTTTTTTTTAATGAAAACCCTAGATGTTTTCTGAGACATCTTTCAGTTACCTGCCAGTATATCTCTGAGAACATACATCTGATCACAAGCCACATGAAGCACTCCAAACAATTGCTGAAGTCCATGTGTTAGTTGGCATAGGGCAACTAACCAGAGAGAATAAGGAGCTGCCAAGGAGCTGCCACTGAGCAGCATGAGGTTACTTTGCTGCCAGCTGTAATTTGCGTTAAAAAAATAAGGATGAATTAATGATTGCTAAACCAACAAATCATCCTTCTATTGGAGGATCCCCATAGGACATTCTGTCTCCAGTGGTGATACACCCAGTAAGAAAACACATTGTCACATTGCCTAGAATGAGCATACAAAAAGCAGAGGCGATTGGAGCAGGAATTCGGAGTATTTTCGTGGTGCCAGTCTCCACACATGTTCTTGACTTAGCCTCCTGCTCCTCATTTTCCTCTAGACCAGCATGAGGACACAGTCTAAAAGCTACTCCTCAGATCTGTGATGCAAGTTTTATTGTTTCCTTCTGTATACTGTTAAGTCGGAAGTGAAACATAATGTCTTAAAAACGAATTGGGGAATAATACTATACATTTGTTAGGGGAACAGTTTTTGCTACCATTGTTGTTTTAAAAAAACAACTTTTTCTACTTTGGCATCTAAACCAGGATTTCAACATCACAGCTGGAAAAGCATCTGTCTTTTCTAGCCAGGGCTACCACAAACACAGCTCTCCCGCTGTAGGTTGTGGAATCAACAGCCCATTGAGAATGAAAGCTCAGTTAAGATATTGCAACAATTTAGATGGTGTTGTTGAATGTGAGCAAAAAGCCTTATGCATTATTCACATCAGTTTCACTGGTCTGACAAAGATTGGTATCCAGTCCCAATGCAAGATCCTGCCTGTGTTATAAATATATGGGGGTTTTACCAAATGCTTCATAATTTCCTCATTCTTTATAACAGATCACACTGAGGATGAAGAAAAATATGAAACAAAACTCATAAACAGACAATACAACTCAGCAGTTATTCTTGACACCTCAGTCATAAACGTGTTTCTGTTCCAAGTTAACAGTTCCACAATGTATGCCACAGTTTTCCCTAAATGGCCTTTCCAGTAAGTCATAGTCATTTGACTGCACAATGGATGTCACCCTACTTTGAAGGAAAGATGTTGGGTTTCAAATAATAAGAGAAGAATTATCTAGACAGCCCATGTTAAATTAGAATCACATATTGTTCTCTGCAAGAAAAATTATGTATTTGTTATGCATTTATTGCAGCTATGCACCAAAACTGTCAGCACCACAGGACAGCAGGTTCCCCAGAAGAACAGCAAAGCACCAGGTTGGTGAAGTGCATCACACGGATGAAAACTCTCCATATCCATATAGCTCTAAACTTTCAACACTAATCAGACAACCACCTTCCTTATCCTGAACTGCAGAGAACTCTCAATAAAATCAAGTCACATGAAAATTAGACTTTAAGGAGACAATATCTCAATGTCATGCAAGAATACGCCAGAAAAAAATGACCAAGTCATAAAAAGAGTCATTGATAGAGTGATCAATATAGTACATAAAAAAGTCAAACTATACAAAAACCTATGTAGCCATGTATCTGTAAAGATGTAGCCATAGTCATATTCTCTGAAGAACCCAGTGAGTAGCATGACAAAGCTAGGTTCACACGGCACGTGTTTTCCCTGATGTTCAACACCGTACGTTCAGAAGCTACTTCACAAGTACATTTGTGCAGCTGAAGCATGAGCAAAGGTGATTAGCAGGGGAGCAGGGCCTCTCATTTTCTTCATGCGGAGCCTAATACAAAGGCACTTTGATCTTTAGGGGGATCTCTACCACAGTGCAAAATAATGATGATGATAACACAACAGTAATAATAGGTACAGATAACAATGCTGAACCTTGAACATGTATCCATTATAAACACATAAATATTCAGTTGTCTACCATAAGAACACAGGTCATAGACTCTTTAGCTTCATTTCTCTCCTATACATCCAAAAGGAGGCAGAAAAAAAATATGGAAACATATTTATTAGATAGTAAATAGTATCTTTTCATATTAGTGTAGCAGAAATTTGGGAAATCAGGTTGCTAATATGTACCTGAAAAATAATATAATATTAAAACCAAACAGAATATTTGAGCTGTGGAATATCTACAGAAATAGCCAGAAGAGCAGACACTTCTTTCAAAATGGTACAGGACAGGTTGTGAAAAATTTAAATTCCCTGCAGTGTTTTGAAAAAGTTAGCATCTGCCTACAAGTCAACTGGGAGCCTCAAATTATCCTTCTCTTGATTCTATATATGACTTTTTGGGTTTGTATTGTTTTTTTATTTGTTTGAGGGTTTTTCTTTTTTTTTCTTCTGGGGAGCTTGTTTGATTTGTGATTTGTTTGTTTGTTCTTTGTTTGTGGGGGTTTTTTTAGAATAAAGGATAAATGACCAATCTATGGCCTCCAGGCCAGCTTCCAGAGGCCAAAATAACTTATACAACCAATGGCCACATTTTGCTGTCCTGTCCTTCACTAAGACACTCACTCACACGGAAAAGATGAATTGTAAGATGCTAAATTGGCAAAAAGGTAGCCAGAAGCTTGGTCTTAGCATTAGCTTTCACCCAAGGCCCTTTAGCCTCTACACGAGGAAATTTATATGTCCTAATTCAAGCATGTCCCCACTCCATTATGAATGGGTAATGTGAAAACTCCTGTGGTAAAAGTATGGGCAAATTTCAGCCTTGATACATGCACTACCTGAAACTTCCCATCCATTGCCAAAATAAGCATTTTCTGAAGAAAGCACTTGTATTTTAGTTTTCTAATGGATATGCCTCTCACTGAGTCAGAGCTTAGAGCATATATTTCTCTCAAACCAAGAGGCTGAGATTAACACAAGGAATGCGAAGTATTTGTGTAGTAAACACAACTACTATTTGTTGCCAGATATAATGTACCAGAACTTGGCTTTGGACATCAACAGTCTAGCATTTTCCTGAAGTTGTATGTAATGCCTTCTGTCACAATGGTTTATTCACAACATCCATATTTCAGATGCATAACACTCCAAGGACAGAGGGGCTAAAAAAGGTCCAGACAGTAAAACATTCAGAAGGTCATCAACAGTGAGATTTTCTGCAGATCTGATAGCAGGAGACTAGATATATTGAATGTGGAGCAGGTAGTGGCCCACTGAAAGAATTCAGGGCTGCTAAATAATACCAGAGGAGCTGCACAGAAGCAGCCAAGTATCTCTGTTATTTTCTGATCAAAAGGAATCAGCTGAACTTCAAACTGACTGAAAAGTGATGATCTAGTGCTTCAAAGAGGGGTTGAAAACAGGGAGGTGGGGCTGCTTGCATAGTTTTGCTTGGCATGGTTTCACTGTTCACAAAAATGAGTGGAAAAAACAATATTCCAAAACTCTTTCTGAGCAGTTATTAATTACTTTTTCTCTCTTGGATTACAACACACATAAACACCAACAACTCTTTTGGCTATGTTGGTCTAGAGCCCTGTTCAGGCTTTCCATGTGGAGTTCCTAAGGAGCTGTCCCACTTGATGCATGTTGAAAGCCTCTTCCCTTGGAAATGGATTTGGGCTGGTGCCTTGAAGGGACTTCTGAAATCTGCCCATGCTGCTTTGCTTTTTTTCCTGTTCTTCTTGTCAGGCTCATCATGCTGAGTCATATCTGCAGCTAGATCATCATTATTACTCTGAAATGGCAGCAGCTGCTCTTTTTACCCCCATATGGTGCCAGATTTAGGATGAGGTTTCCCTAATGCATAAACAATGACTATAATTGTGGTTTTTGACAACCAAGGTATCACAGACATGCTATTCTCTTGTAAAAACCCCTGCATTTCCACAGTTGTAATGAAGGAGTGGGTCATAACGACCCATATGTTTCTTTGTATTTCTCCCCAAAGAAAGTCTATGACATAAGTGAATCCCTGTCAGCATGGCTTTTGGCCATCAAATGTTGTTTGACAAGGGAAACATCAAAAAGCCTTAGCAGCTAATGGCTTCATAACTGTAAGAGCATGATTTGCCTTATTCCAGAGACGGTTGTTTGATAGACAAAAACCTGTCTTTAACATCTATTCTCTTAATTTAAAGGTAATTTCTTTGCAGTCCTCAGACAGTCTTGTTCCTTAGTACTGCTTAAAGTTACAAGCTCTCTTTAAAAGTCAACTGAAAAAAGCTGAGGTATCAGAGAAACAAAAGATAAAACAAACAAACAAAATCCCTAGCAGGACTTGACAGAAGTCATGAAAACCAAAGCTCTTTCTCTTCTTTCATTTATAGACGTACATCAAAAGTATTTCCACTATTATCTGTGGAGATAGAAGATAATAGAACAGTGTCAGTGAGAGGGGAATCTAGTCCCAGAACCAGTATTTTAATGCCAAATAGAACATTACAGAGATAAACAAAAGATAAGCAAGTAGAAAATCCTGTAAGGGCAAATGTGGAGTGAACATGATGTACTATTGTTGAAGACTGGAAGAAGAGACATTGAAGCTGGTGGAAGTAACCACCACCCTTCATCTGAGAGAATGGAGCCAAGCAGTTCTTTGATGAGGTAATATGGGTTTCTGAGACAAGGCAAAAGTACACCCTAAATCTTGAATGATGTAGGCAGATGGTACTGATGATTATTGCTTTGGTAAGGGTGTATTTGTGTGTATGCATGTACAAGAAAACAAAGTAGCTGAAACAGAAAGAGAAATAAGCTCTAAACACAGCAGCTAAAAGGAAGTAATTTGGGCATAAATGCCTAAAGGGTGAACTTACTGGGGGTACTGAACACACACACACACACACACACACACAAAAATGATGCTGTAAGCAAAGATATTGTCTTTGGTGGTTTGATTGCATCTGCAGGCAGAGAAAGGGGAGTTGGCATGTTCTTTGCAAATAGGTGGAACTGAAACCAAGAAAGAGCCTGACTCCATCAATGGTTTAGCTTCATAACCAGAACGAGCTCTGATGTGTGGCCATCTGTGTCAAAAGAAGGAATATTACAGGTAACAAAGCAGACTAAAGGGAAGACTACAGTCAAACCTATGTTGTCCTGAGAAAGCTAAGGATGTTATAATTAATTAAATCTTCTTGTAATGAGTAAATTCATTAGATTGTAATGACTCAATAGCCTCATGCAGAAATTATTGCAAATTCAAAATGCTTTAACTGATAGTAACACTGACACTATTTTTAACTAAAAGAAACTCCCCTGAATCTTAAACCAGCCCTCAAAAACTAACCTGAGAAGACACTATTGCTCTGCAGGACAAGAGTTTCAGGTTCAGTGAGACAAAAGTGGAAGGTGAGTTCCAGAGCAATATTCTTCTGGAAGAACAAAGTCCCTCCAGAGTCACTGCTTAGGCCTCATCTTTAAGACTGGCTTAGACAGCTAAGCCCTAATTAGGTGCTTAAGGTCCCATCTCTTCTTTCCCCTGAAATAATTGGTGAGACCAGATGTTATGTACCAAATGGTACATAAAATGACAGAGAGGGGTCTACTTATTTCACTGGTTTCAACGCTCTCTGTACAAGCCTTTCCGCTGAAACCATCAGATGAGATGAAAATCAGTTGGAAAGATGAGCACAGAAAGGAACTCTGCAGTAACCCAAAGTGCACCTCTTCTACTCTTCCCAGGGCATCAAGCAGTACACATCACCCTGCTGATGAGCAGTTAATTTGGATCTTTAGTGCTAAAACCATACTGCACTTCTGCAGCTGTAACTGAAAACAAAATTGGTCTGACTGGAAGCTATTCTGATCCTTCATAAAAGGAAGAAAATCTCTAGGACAACAAGCATCAAGTCACAGTTGGTGTTTTATACACATCTTTATTTTCCCTGTTGCTGTTCTCTGGGCATTGTTTCATGCACTTGGATGATAATCATCTCCTTAGATTTAGGTATCTAAGAAATTGATATCTAGGATAACTCAGTTGTCTATGCCTCCTTTATAATTATGGAGGTAGATGTTCACTCCCAGAAACATGTCACCATACTCTAACAGAGTAATCACAGTCAGATATCTATGAAAAATAGCACAGCCTGTCTTTCTCCATTGACTGAAATGGAAGCCTAGACACCTCGTCACTATGGATACACTACTTTGGGACAGTAGCAGGCAAGTTACACAATCACTAGTTCTTGTGTACTGGGCCACAATACACTGCCAAATTTTTCTCCAGGGCATCTGTGTTTACTCATGTAACCTTTCTTGTGTGTGTCAAAAAAAAGACACTGTCAAATGAAGTGAGCTTATGAGAAAAGAAGATCTGACAAGTGCTCCAAGAGAAGAGAGCCATCAGACAGACTGCTTGGATGGGTGTCTCACCTGATGAACAAACTTCACATGGTTTCTTTCCATGAAAGAGCACTCCTTATCATTCAGTGTTTCTCCATCATAAAATGTTGTGTGTGGTGGGAAAAAGCAAGTGCACTTTTGTTGTCTCAAAAAGGTGTGACTTATTTAGGTTAGACTTGAATGCCAGAGTTGTCTGAATGAGAACCAGTAAGAAATGAAAGTGTTTTGATCTGTCGGCCACTCTGTGAGGAGTAATAGGCAGCTGTTTTATTGTTCGTCCAGCGTAATGTACAAGATGATTTGTAATGAGGCAGAATCTAGGATAAATAGCTCTTGCTATAGTACTTTGCCTTCAGATATCTTAAAAGGTAATCTGTGGTGGGTATGCTTGCTGTAAATCAGAGGCTACACGTCTTTGCATTTGGAAGTCGCTATTATTATGTTAAAGGGTGTATCCTTTCATAGTTCAAGTATGGCATTTGGAAAGAAGTAATTTCACCTCAGAGTGGAAGCTTCCCTGGGGCATAAATCTTCAACACCGAAATTTTCTATGTGTACTTTGACAAACGCATGCCCAGTGGGCATGCACCAAATTATGCCTTTGAAGCCATGGAAGCCTTACTGTGGGAACCTAGAACTTTGAAGAATTTCTCAAGGGAGAGGAAGCAAAGCCAGCTGGACTCATTTTCTATAGACAAAAATTTAATTGCTAGCTAGCAGCTACTACATTAGAAAAGAAATCATTTAAGAGACCTGGAACATGCTGGTGTGAACCCTTGTTAGAGGAAATGGGTGACAGCCTGACTGTAATCCGTCCAGATCACTCTCTTTGCACATTCTTTTTAACTTCAGTATTTACTGTCATGGTAAAATGTGATCATAATTATAAGAACCAACACATCATCGTCATTACTCCGCACCTAATAGCAAACTGTAAATACTCCACTTTTGATTGCAAACCAGCTGAACAAAGAATAATTTCTCTAGAGCTAATACATATCAATGCAGCAGACATTAAATTAACTTGATATGGTAAAATGCATGTACAGGCTCTTCTACAAGAAGTGGTTTATTTTCACAACGCAGTCGCTGGACTTAATGTTCCTCATTCTCTGAGACATGCCCTTGCAGTCCCTGAGGGGCAGTCTTCTCTTTGTGGTAGCAGATACCTATCCTTCTCCATGATGTCTTTTTTGACTTCATCCTTCTTCAGTGCTCTGAAGTAGGTCCTATGTCATCCTTAATTCACAAAAACATGTCATTTTGTCTAATCACGAAATGAGGTACAAAAACTGCTCTAAAATAGTGCTCTAAGTATAGGAAGTGTGTGTGTGTCTTGTGAAATGGTAACTCACTATTAAGAAAATGTTTCTCTACTGAAATAATTATAAATACAGCACTTCAGATAATAATTAAAAATCTTACTGAAGGAAATTGCCTAGAGAAAGAAGGCTCAGAATACAGCTTTATCAATACTCTTAGCTTTAGAGCTAATTGGCAGACAAGAAAACTTACAAATTCAGAGGCTGTTTTGTGCTGCCTGCTTTTCTCCACTGACAGGTGAGTACACCTCTCCTTCTATTACTCTTGTGACTTATTTTCACTTCTATGTAGACCTCTAATAAAACCAGTCCATCATTGTGTTAGACTCTGTGTCAACATAAGAGTGAGACCATTCCCACTACACAGTTTATTATCTTGACAGAGAAAGAAGAGGGAGGCAAAGTTTCCTCTCTTCTTACATGGGGAACAAATACTCTAATCCACAGAGACATTTAGATGTTTTGGTGATTTTTTTCTAATAGGTCAGACTGACAATTGCATTAAAATATCTTCAAGCACCAGTTGATTGGCTCTCTCCATGCACATCCTCTTACTCCAGAGTAAGGGTAAAGTAACCAGACCTGTTTCACTACAGTTAAAACCCATATGCCCATTATTGCTACCAAAAACCCTATTTCTACAGCGACCTGCAAAGGGGAACTGGTGAAGATTAAAAGCAATCCAGGGGAAAAAAAAAACAAAACCCACAATGCAAAACAAAACCAAAACCTCACATATTTTAAACCAGATTAGTTGCCTTCTCAGAGATACAATCCCATGGCACCAGAGCCTGTTGCACTGGCTTAATTTGCTCATATAACTACAGTTTGGGTCACATCAGCCTGTTTGCCCTGGGTAAGAGTGCACACAAGGACAGTCACTGCTGTTCAACTGAGACACAATAGCTTGTTAAATTGTCATAAACTGATCATAAGTCTGAGTCCCAAATGGCTTACCCGAGGTCACCCAGCAGTTTGAGACACACCCAGCGACAGAACATCTCCGGAGTCCAGCCTAGTGTCAAATACAATGGCACTTTTCCTCTCTAATTGCAACCAATTGTCACTGTCTTCTGGTGGGTGTAACCAAGAGAAAATGGACGTGGGAATGAACTGGGACTGTCCAGTGAGCCCTTCCAGTTTTGGCTGAGGCATATTGGCAAGACTTCATCAGGAGAACTCCATGGTTTCAACCAGGCCTTGTTTCTCTGTAGGCAACAAGTGATTAGATACTGTTGAGTAACTCAGAGAAAAGCTCTTGTGATATACGTAGGTGTTGCTGCCAGACAACGTGTTTCAGGGAGAGTGGGCATCTGCTGCAGAAATAAAAAGTATTTTTGGTCCTAGAGCAGCTTTTTCAATTTAGTGCCTTCCTTTCCTATGCATCCATGTGGTGGAGTGTTACATTTAGTGCTATGTGGTGAATAATTTATTAGCACTATATTATTCTGAAGAACAACTAACATGGGATATGTAAAAATGAAATACTGGGGCAGAGGGATCTAGTATTGGAGGAACACTGCTTTCCACAAGGCATGTAAACCCTAATTAATAGACAAAGACTCTATTCTTCGACTGTGTTTGACTCCTCCCCTCTTGCTTCTCTTCCCTTTAACTGTACCCTTTTCCCCCTCCAGTTTGCAGTAGCATATGCAGGCCTGACAAAAGCTCACACAAATAAATGGTAACACTCTCATTGACTTCAATGGCTTTATAACAAGCAAAGACAGAAGAAAATGGGTGATTATTTTTCCTTTCCAAATAGCAAGTTCCCTTCCCCCTCCCCAGTAAAACAATCCATATAGTAGTCATAAGTGTTTTATATGTGCAGTGCAATAGGCATAATTAATCCAACCCACTAAACCACTAGCAGCAGTTGGTCTCTCTAATGCTTGGAAAATTGTTTTAATAGCCTTCATATACACAAAATAGGATTTTTTTAGATTGTAAATACCTAGAGTAAGGTATCAGCCATTGTTAGCAGCTTATCTACACTGTCTTCAAAAAGGATAGTCGATTCACACACATAGATGAACTGGCCCAAACCAGCATTTCCTGAACAGTCAAATTCATTTTAAAATCCGTGAGCTGTTCTCTCAAAGCCGTAAATGTAGGGTCAGCCCTGCTGTTGCCCTTCAGCCAATTATCTAGACATGATCCTGATTAATGACTCACCTGGCTCTTCTTTGAATTCAAGCAGACAAATCTCCATCTATCTTCCCTACTCTACAACCAAGCACAAAAAAACCCCTCCACCTCTTCCTCTTGATTCATTGAGCAGAGGACTTTACTCATAAGAGCAGAAATCCATGGTGTATTTAAAAAGTTATTTTCTTTTCCCTCATCACTGCCTGCAAGTTTGTCTGCTTAACAAAGGGATATAGTATTGGGCAGGGGCAAGAAGAGGGAATCCATTGCTGATTTAGTGTTCTAGCATGCTTTGAATATCTAAAATATCTTTGTTCTGAAAAGCTGCAAAATTGTTTGGCAACACTTGGACAAAAATGATCCAACCATATTGAAGTTTAGGTCATATGCAAATCCTCCTATTCAAAATGGTGTACAGAATACTATCTTTCTAATCCTACCACTAAAATATGATTTATGGCTGTTCTTCAGAACGTCTGCTTGATTAAACATCCTTGGGAAAAAAATGCATGGGATTGTAATAAAGAATCGTAAAAACGTTTCTTTTAATCAGTAATTAAGTAGCAATTAAGCATAATTATTACAATTTGTATCTAATTTATAATATCGGTAGAATGAACAGATGTAATTTATCCTCCAGTAGTCAACAGTGCTTGGCTTAAGCAAAGCCAGCTCATACTTCTCTTCACATTTGCAACACAAAAAGGACGCTGTGGATGGTGAGCAAATGTGTCTTCCCCAAGGGGTGGGAACATGCAGCTGTGGGATAGGAATTGCTCAGTCATCTGGAAGCCTGTGAAAGTACCTGTACAGACAACATAAGGGCTTCCTACTGTCTTCAGCAGATGAATCTTCCCTTTAAGTCAAATGATAAAAATTTACAGCTTTTTAACCTCATGAGGAGCTCTCACTTTTGTGTAGCTGGTACAGTAACTCTGTTCAGTGTTCCAATCAACCATTGCAAAACATAACCATAGGCTTTTTTAATGACATATTATTAGAATTGATCGAATTATTTTCATGTGGTGGCTGGGGGCAGTTCTTCACTAACAGCCAGTGAAAAATTATGTACTTTACTGATAAACTAGGAAAGCAAAAAAGAAGTTTTCACTATGAACTTTTGATTAATTTTCCTTGACTCCATAGTTTTAAAATACTTATGAAACATGTATGTGATCTTGGACTGCCTGGAAGCAGCCAGTTGGACTATTTTCTGCTATGGATGCTTTCAAATAAAACTGTTCAGAAATTTTCTTTGTTGTCTGACCTGGCTTAAGGTTCATCTAAGACATAGATGACTTGAAGGTAAAAAAACATTCCTTATGTGAAGCTGATTACCACAGAGCTGTATCTGGAAAGTTATATGGCAGCGGGGCATAAAAGCACCTTAGTGAGCTCTCTGAAGTCACTCAGTACAGAACAGATACATTTATAGCCTAGAAGTTTTACCATTTGTGCAACAGTAGCAAATGCATATAACAGCCTCCTGCAAAGACGACCTTCTGAATCTGCTTCAAGGATAAGTAAAAACTATCCATTTGATGGATCTGGAACATTCTTCAAGCTCAGAAGACTGCACGCATGTACCCTGCCCTTACTCTGACGCCATAACTGTCTGAGAGTTGATCCCCTAAGCACTTCTGCTCCTTGGAGAAGATGCCCAAGGGAAGATACAAAGATGCTCAGAAGGAGCTGGAATAAACTCGTACACTAGTACTGAATCTAACCAACCTTAATCCGGAATTATTTGGGACTTGAAAATGCAAAAGCCCTTGTTCAGCAATTAAAATCTAGTTTGCTTAAACCAGATTTACTTTGGAGAACTGAGGAGATCTTTGGTTTTCTCAGTGACAGAAGCCTCTCTAGTTTGTGGATCTGAAAACTAAAGATTTCAGGGATTCCTAAGCCATTAAGGAGTAATGTAAGTCTGTTAAAAAGATTCTCATACAGCAAAAACTTTACCATTTTAAACTGAAGTTAGTGATTTACTGACAGAATGTACCATTAAGACCTAGTCATTTGAAAGTGGCAATAAGGAGGCAGATGCATATTCAAATGTTTATCTCTTTAATGTTCCAGCACCTAATCTCTTAAATGAGGTTAATCAGAAAAGAGACATTCTAATTCCCTTGTGGGGAAGAGAAGGCGCCAGAGACCAAGTGATAACTGGGCTGTGAGTTAAAGCCATTCTCATGAGGCTTTGGTTGTGTTTGAACCCAAATTGGAGAGCTTTTTTAGGTACTATGTCTGCCAGAATTCAAACAGAAGACACATCTGCTCTCGGGGCACAAAACCAAACTATGGACAACCTTAATTTTAAACAACAACAAAAACAAGCAAAAAGCCAAACAAAACCCCCAACAACTTTATAAAAATATCAAGCTTGCTGATTTTGCTTGGGTTTGCATAAAGGTCTTTCTCACACACATATACCTTGAAGCTAAAAGAAAAATAAGATTCTCAAGTTACTCACTCAAAAGGTAGAAAGTGCCAGACATGAGATTACATATGCAACCCAAATTCAGTTGCCTATGTGAACTCATGATTAGACATGCTTTAATCACATGGACACATACAATTTTTCCACAAGACAAAGACAGTGTGACCTTGACGACTTAGAGGAGCAAAATGTAATATTATGCACTGTGTTGGACAGTCATGACAAAAGACAAAATTACCAGGTCTGCATGGCAAGAAACGGCTTGAGAGACCCAGCTCTGCCCTGAGAGGTGAAACTGGGAGGCTGTGAAATGCCCTGCTGCCACATCAACAGGTTCCTTCCCTCCACCGTGCCAGTAACCTCCTGCACAGACATGTGAGGAGAAATGGAGCAGGGGAGGTAGCAGGCTGGCCCTGCAGCAGCGCGGCACGCTCCGCAGCGCCAAGGAAATCGCTGACAGAAAGGGGCAGACGGCAGTCAAGGTTGTTCCCTAGCCTATGACCCGTTTTGTTTTCTGTAGCAATCTGGTTCACATTACAAGTACAGTACTAAGTACAGTACCGACAAAATTGGGATTTGTTGGGGGTTTGGTGATTTTGTTTTGATTTGGTTTTTTTTGGTTTATTGGTTTGGGGTTTGTTGTGGGTTTTTTGTTTGTTTTTAGGGTGGGTTTGTTGTTGTTGTTTTGTGGATTTGGGGTTTTTGTGGGTTTTTGTTTGTTTTTGTTTTTGCTTTTGTTTTGTGGTTCTGTCATTTGCTGGCAGTTCCATTGCTTTTGTCACCTCTTCTCTAAATATTTCTTTGTTCAGCCTTGTGCCTTTGAAACTTTGTATCCAGGTCTAATTATCTTTGCTTTTCTAGGCCTGGAGTTTTCCTAAACAAAGGACCTCCAAATAATTGTTACGATTAATCATCTGCTGCCTGAAAATGCGCTGGCACTTTCTGAACCGCAGAGGGTATTACAGATATTTGGGTTGACTTTCACAATCTACAACTTCAATGTTGCAGGCATTCTTGAGCCCAAGTCAAGTCCCCACATTAAGGATGGGTGGAGGGCGGGTTCGGGAGGCGGGAGAGCCCAGACAGAGGCTCTCATCTCCCAGGTGAGATCTGCCAGGAGACTGGGCCGCAGTGGTTTTAATCTCATCCCTCGAAGGTATCCCTTTTTACTGCAGCGAGCCACCTGGCAGGGGGAGTCCGGCCTCCTCCGGGGGAGCTCCACTCCAAAGCGCTCGTTTCGCTGGCGGGGCGACCCGGTTTCTGCCGGGATCGCCCGTCAAAGCATCACGGCGAGACTCGTGCCATTGCCCGCCGTTCGCACCAGCACAGCAGGGCTCAGGGGGGTCCGCGGTACCCGGGCGGGCTGCTGAAACCGGAGGAGGCTCCAGCCAGAGGCGGGCAGCCCCTGCGGGCCGGGCCGAGGCCGCGCTGGCCCGGGGCGGTGCAGCGCGGCCGCCGCCGCGGGCGNGCCCGCCCGGCGCCAGCCCCGCGGGGCCCGGGAATACCCCCAGGTGCGCTGCTCCCGGAGGCCCCGCGGCCGCTCCCACCCGCTCCTCGGCAGCTTGGCCGGATCCCGGCGGGGCACGAGAGGAAGGGAAGCCGCGGAAGCCCCTAAGGCCGCTCGCTGCTCCCTTCCTGGGGCGCTGCAACACTCCGGAGCTCCGCGCTGTCCTGGCCCCCCGGAGCGGGCCTCGGCAGGGAACGGACCGGCGGATCCAGCTCGAGGAGTCCCGCCACCCCCGAGGGTCCCGCGGGCAGGTCGCAGGCACGGAGGGCGCGGGGCTGCCGGCCCGGGAGGTGCGGGGCCGGCGGGTGGAAGAGCTGGGCACAGCTGGACCCTCACATCCCCGTGTTTAGCCTAATCTAATAGCAGCAGTGATTAGAGTTTATTATTATTTGTGCACTGATCTTTTCAGCTGTAGGAAGATTTAAAAATCAATAGTAAAGTCTCATGCCTGACTGCTTGGACACTTATGGAACAGCTGTTGACCAAGGCCAATAAATCAATCCTCCTTTTTCTTTCTCTGTCCTGTTTGTTTCTTTGCCGCCCCCAGAATTTTCTGCCTTGCACAAGGGAACCCACATCTAACAAGGTGCCACTTTGAAATACATCATGCTTGAAGCCAAGGTGCTAATTATAGAGTAATAGGAGGTGAAATTCTGTTGAAATGACATAGTGAAAAAAATCTAAGCTGATCAAATATAGTATGACATCAATCATATTATGGTCGTTTAAAATCTTATGTTTTAGAGGACGCTGCATAATCTTCTCAACCCCGTGACTCACTGGCAGCAGCTTTTACTCAGAGAAGTGAAGTTAGAATTGACTTTAAATTATTTTGTGGTAACCAGGCTCTCAGACTTCTGAGAGCTTTTACAGCCCCAGTCAAGGTATGGCCAATATTTCCAGTCTGACACAGCAGCAGCCTACAGACGGAACAAGTAGATTAAATGTAAGTGTTTAACAGGCTTCACACGTTTCATTTATTTGGATTTGAACTGAGGAACTGAGCTGAGCCTTGAATCACCAGAGAAGGAAGAGCATAATTACTTGTCATTATATTCATTCCGATTTATAAATAATGTTTGTGGCTTTATTTTATTCAATGCTTAATTTAAAAATAATGATTCAATATTAGCCCTTGGGCTATGTGCTGGATTACAGCCAGATGCGTTATTACTTCTCCTTGGGACTCCGGAAATATCTAAAAGGACTAGGAGGGAAAATGAAGATTTCCCACAAAATTAGTTATGATGGAAGGACAGTGCTATGACAAGCATAGATTTTAATTGTTCTAAAGCGACAAGGTATTCCTCCAGACTCAACACATAAATGTTCGAAGAAATCACATTTGCTCTAAGGTGATGGTGCATGTCCTTGGTACCCACGTAGAGGAACACACAACCCTGCGTTCCTGTGTCTGGCTGTATACAAACACGCACGTAAGGAAATCGTGGGTGCCTGCACTTGTGCACACACAGGCAAATTTCTCTAATATGTTTATATGTTCGGTGGCTCGAACAGCAGCAAAATAAGTGTTCCCTGATTTAGAGCACTTCCCAGGTGCTGCAAACACTGATGAACTAAAATCCTTATGTAGAAAAAGAATAGTTCCCTCACACGTACACATGTACACACCTCGAGGGGAAAAAAAGGAGAAAGGAAGAAAAAGAGAAAGAAAGGAGAGGAAAGGGGAACTCGATTTATTCTCATTTGTTTATCTCTAGATTTTCCCCCCTTTCTGCAAATTCATTTGAATAGCTTTCAAGCTGCAAAATGGAAATGTGGCTCCTGCCCTCTATTTCAGCAGCAGCGTCCTGGCAACAGAGCAATTTTCTATCATCAAGGATAAATGGCATCGAACAGAACATTCTGATAAAAAAGAAAAAAAAGCTTTAGCCCAAGAAGCCCATGATTGCTGCCCTTCCTGTCTATCATCCCTTTACAAAATCCTCTCCTCCAAACCTGAGCTGCATGCTGTCAGAGCTAATAACGTCTTCTAAAGAAAAGGGGAAGAAACAGCGTTCATGCACAATGTTCCCATTTATTACATAGAGTGCTTATTTAAAAATTGCAAATATCTTTGTTTGGTTCACTGCAAATTAAAACCAAGATGTAGGAAGTTACACGATGCAACAATTATTCATGTCACAGCAGAGCATCAAACTCTCATATCTAGCTTTTCTATTGGTTAATGTGTGTGTGTGTGTGTGCGTGTGCATGCGTTGTGTGTATGTGTGCAATGCAGGGAATATCCCTTGTTGTGAAAATAAAAACCACTTCAGGTAAGTCTGTGTTTTGTTGTTTTAGAGCACGGGGGGTGGGAGAGGGTGTAAGTCATTACTGATATGAAGTAGGCAGAGGCTGTGCTTGTGCTGTGTTTGCAGTTCCGCGGAGGCGTTCAGCCCCAGGACGTGTAGGAAGCCCGTCAGGAAGGCTGCTCCAGGAGCGGGGTGCTCCTCTGGGGCGGCGGGCTCTCCCGGGACACCCGTGCCGGAGCCGCCGCGCAGACCTCGCTCCTCGCGCCGCAGCTCCCCGCAAACACACCCCACGGTGCCGGCGTATCCCGCGGGGTGCCAGCGCCGGGAGCTTCAGGACACACACAGCTTCAGGAACACTCCACCCGAGCGGGACTCGGCATTCATAGATTATTCCGGGGAAGACGGTGTGGGGTGTTTACCCTGCGGACATCACCCCCCGCCGGCCCTACCCGGGGGCCGAGGCGGCAGGGCAGGAGCAGACGGAGGTGGCCGCGGCCGGGGACAGGCGGGGCGGCAGAACAGCACGGGCAAGGTGCGCCCGGCCGGGAGGCAGCACCGGGCTGCGGGAGGAGGGCAGGGGCGAGGCGGCGGGAGGGGCAGCCCCGGCGGGAGCGTCAAAAGAAACCCGTCGGGCGAGATGGCTTCACAGAGCG